>QRFJ01000180.1:200000-350000 GCA_006176705.1 Cocos nucifera | reverse complement strand
ACAACATATTAGTTGTTTGGACATATTCCATTCATTGTTTATATTGACTAAAATTAAGAAGCTATGGGTGAACTGATAGATAAGTTATGGACTAATATGTTCCATTAAATATCTGATATGTATAATCGATATTTATATTATCTGTTTACTCAGCAGAGAAAGTACAAAAGGAAAATCTTTCGAGTATTTGTGTGCGAGAGAATAATATGCCATACATATGCTAGCCTTTGAGGATTGCATGAATCTATTCTGCAGTCATGCACAAATAGATAATTTTTAGTGTTTTTCACATAGATGCACTTGTCAATACCCAATTGCGTACTTAACCCTGAAAACTTGTCATTTTCATATTTACTGCTAGATCGAGTTCTTTTTGCGTGTTTACCCCTGCCATCGCTCTTTTAGATGGCGCCATTAAGCTTTCATCAAAGTGTTAGTAAATATATGAAAGGACATTTTACCCCCATAGAATCAACTCTAAAAATTAAAATTAAAATGTTGTTCAAGAGCTCCTAACCATCAAGTAAAAACAAACCTCTTAGCACCAAGACAACATTTAGTAATGGCATAAAGTGATGATTCATTTTGCTTATGGCGATTGAATTAAATTACTTCTACTGGTTTATAACATTTATATGGTCATTTTTCCTTTTTGACAAAAATTAACAAAACACAAACTCCATTTTATTCTTTTGGATATTTTCAAAACATTAATACTTAAAATAATTAAAACTTATTAATTCATTTAACTAGTTTTAAGTATTTTTTACATCTATGTTAAATTTTTATGAAACATTTTCTAAAAATTCACATGATTTATGATCATTTTATATTTATTCTACTACTAGGAAATAGTGTATAGTGTAGATCCATGTGATTTAAAATGTAATAAATTAAAATGAATATTTATCAATAGCTATAATTATTTTTTCTTTGGTAAAAATAAAAAAAAAAAGACTTCATTTTATTTTTTGAACATTTTGAAACTCCATTATGTGAAATGTAGTTAGTGTAAGTAAAATGAGTCCTCACTTCAAGCCATCACTAAATGTTGTCCTGGTGGTTGGGAGGTTTGCATTTTACTTGATGGTTAGGGGTCTGATTCAGCTCTTAAAAGGTTTTATTTTTATTTATTTATTTTTTTAGAGCTAGTTCTGCAAAGGCAAAAGTGTGATTTCGTAAATTTAATAACACTTTAATGGCAGTTTAACATCATCAAATGGAGAGTAACGGTAGAGTAAATATGTAAAAAGAACTCGATCTAGGGTGAATATGCAAGTTGCAACTTTGCAAAGATAAATATGCAGTTGGACATTTTTACAGGGGCATGAACACAAGAATCCCTAATTTATATTTTCTTTTAAGCTATCAGATTTACTAACATCTTACTATTACTGAGGGGGAAACAATTTTCAGTGCTTGAAATAATTAGAAAAATTAAGGAAAATCTAAATGTTACAAATAAATTCATAGAAAAACTAGAAACATGTAAAAACATAAATAAACGACTATGGGATCAGATATCCTAAACTATGATAAATAAGCACATGCAAGAAAACAAGAATTCTATGATATATTATGCTGTATGCACGTTGGATGGAAGAATGCCAGAACATAAGTTTTTGTTGTTTGAACAGGCCATGGGCATATGTGAGTCTTGAATTGTTGCAGCTAATGAGGCTTATACCAATTTTACATTGTATGTCCAAAGATCTGTAGGTCAAGACATAAGACTTTGGCCAAGTGCCCATATGGTTAGAATCGGTACATGAACTTGACATATTTCATTTGTGCTTGCAACCGCTTCATCCATGGTAGCTATGGTTTGAGTTGGATCCAATTCATCTGGATAAAGTACTCAACTTTAACCTTTCATTATATGAACTAGGGATTGCAATGGATGGTTTTTGGTTAGCCTCTATTATGAACCCGACTTCACCTGCCAATGGATCATGCTTCCTCCATCAAACTTGTTGGCAGCAAAATTTGATTAACTGGGACCTGACCTGGGTAAGTAGGAGAGGAGAGGGGGAAATGCAGCAGAGAAGAGGTGAATTATGGTGGTGGGATGGTGGCTTGCAGTGGACTGATAGGCAACTGTAATGGAGATGATCTACCATGAGGTGACAGATCACAAGCTACTAGTGGTGGGCTGCAGATGTTTGATGGGCAACAGTGGGTGAGAGTTGTGGAGGCAAGCGAAGAATGACAATAGAGCACTCTGCAATAGTGCAGACCATGAACAGTGGTTGGCAGGTTATGGAGGGGAGACTGGCAACCGTGAGTGACCAAGTTGTGGTCAATGAGGTGCCATGGAGGTGATGTGACTTGGGCTGATAGGGAAGAGGTGTTGGGAAGAAGAGGAAGGTTGAAGGGGAGGTGAGGTTGGAGGATGGGAGTAGAGAGAAAGTAGAAGAAGAGAGCAGAGTTATAGGAGAGAGGGGAACAAAGGTGAGGGGAGGAGAGAAAGGGAGAGGAGAGGTGTAGTTGAAGGGAGGGTGATAGATTAGGAGAGGGAAAGGAGATTAAAGTTTTTGTTTTTTGGGATTATAGATTAGCATGTTCTTTAGGGCTGCAAATGGGTCAAGTCGACCCATGACCCGACTCAGTCCCTACCAAATTAGACCCGACCCGATCTGTATTCAAAACCCATTTGTTGGGTTGGGTCCAGAAAATGGTTTAAGTACATTCTTGGGGATTTGAACTTTGGGTTTCTTCTCAAGGAGGCAGATGCCATATCCCATACCAACTTAACAATGAGTTTGGTAGCATAGCCTCGTAGCTTGTGTTTTAGATAATTGTCTGCTTCACTATTGATTTTTTGCTAAAATTTTAGTCATGATTCTGGAAATTCAATATTGTTAAGTTTATCCTTTTAGTTTGCTAGTAATTGAAGAACTTCTAAGATTGAAATAGATTGTTTTACATGGTTGTCTTAAGGAAGTTCTCTGCAAGAGTAATATATATCTGCTTCCATCTTTTTGAAATCATTTATGGATTGTAGAATGTAAACTTGGAGCTGATATTTAGATATGTTCGATGAGAGATGTGCAAGTTGTTCAATTAGAATCTTGTTTTCTTCCAAGATTAATGGAGGGGAAAAAATGAAAGGGGAAGGAGATAAAAAAGCTAATTTTATAAAAAATAGGAGAGGAAGAAGAAAGGAAATGTTTCAATTCCTTCTTTACTAGTGTTTTATGATCTTATTGTGGTCTAGTTTCTTGGGTTGCTTTTCATGCTGCAACCAAATTTTGCTAGAAGTTGATTTTCTGCTTGAATAATTTACTTCATAATACTTGAAAGTTTGTGTTAATTTCTTGTACCTTGGATTCCATAGACACTAGTTGAGGGAGCAATGTTTGGTTATACTCCTCAAGGGATGCAACTTGCACAAGATACCCTGGTAATTGATTCCTCTGATCTTTGAGTCTGCCTGTTACTCAGATCAAAGTTAGTAGGCTTGCATATTAAATTTTACGATCTCTATCAGGAAAAAATGAATGCAAGAGGATTTTTCTTGAGTCCCAAGATGGGAAGCGATCTCCTCCTGGCAGCTGCAGGTGAAAAGGTAAGCAGATGGATATAATTTGGATTACTAGGTAGTGATTTTCCCATTTCTGTTTCTTCCAAGATATGGTTCTTATTTATTTAAAGTTAATGATCATATTATCCTGAGAATTTTAATGCCTAATCCAACAATTGGTTGCTGTGAAATAGTGCTGAATGCATTGAAGGTTTCTCTTAGGTAAATTAACTGCTTGTAATATTGGATGGGCAGAAGGTTTTTGAAAAGGGGGATTACATTAAATAATTGATCTGCACGTATTTAGATGCTCTGGAATGGAATGTTGTAGAGCTCAAAACTGGTACATTCATGAACTCTAGCAATACATTAATCCTATAACTGTATGCAGATGGGCGGATACACTACTGCCAATTATATATGGGATCTACTACAAAGCCGCAATATTAATCCTTCTCTTCCTGCAGTGGAGGCTTACCATCAGGGTTTAAAGGTAATTTTTTCCTTCCACTGTTGCATATGATGATTCAACAGAGTTGAGTCATTGTGGAACAAGTAGACAAACAATATATATACAGATATATAGTTATTTTCTAATAGATGCATGCGTTTGATTTTATGGCCTAATGTCTCAAACTGGCGCTAAAATGGTCCACATATGACTGGACACACCATTGTTATGTGCCATCATCTTAAGATCATACATTTGTATACAGAACACCCTGTTTATAGTGCCTTGAGAAAATGTTGGATGCTTTTTTTTTTTTTTTAATTCCAGCGACGGGAGATACCAGCAGATGATCCACGGCTTCTGATGGTTTCCCGCACACTCGATAATCTCAGGCTTAGATTTGGAGGAAGAAGAAATGCTTAGAGTGGCCTGGTATTTTGCAGTCTGCTTTCAGGGACTCCCTTCTCTTCCATTTGCTTTATTTGGGTTCAGTGCTTCTTAGCTTTACAGGTGTCATCTTCAGTTAGATGCTACCGAAAATAACATTGTAATATGGATGAGGTTTATTTATACAAGGTATTGAGAACAACACATTTTAGTGTTAAATTACAGAGAAAAAATTTAACTTACATACTCTTCTATAGAGCAACAAGGTGATATTTATTTTTCCATTGCAAGAAAGCTACCTTTACTAGCATTTTTTTTAGTGAGAAATGTGGTGGGATTGCCACCACCAGGGTTTGAACAGTGGATCTCCGTCCAGGTGGAGGGAGATGCTAACCAGCTAAACTAGGACTGTTGGTAATTGTACTAGCATTTAAGCTCCTGATTACATTCCTTCTCAAATTGTGATGTTCTGTCAGTGGTAGGGTCAGCAGCTTCTGTTGCACGGTTTCGCTGAATTTTGGTCAATCTAGAATCCTATGCTCATATCAATGCCAAAAGAAAAAGGTTAAAGAAAAGGGATTCTATGCTCATAGCTAAATTGATTCTTGGGTTTTATGTCTTTCTGCGATCTTCCAATAATTCCCGAAGGTTTTGGTGATGATCTTGGTCCCCTGCTGGCTATTAATACAACATTGCAAGGCGAACCTCATGACAGTTTTGCAAGCAGCATTATTTATATATTCTCGTTTAGGTAGTCCTATAATCACTTCGTTTTGTTAACATAGGAACTGGAAACTGATAATTCCTGAAATGGAACCTAGTGATTATAATTGCAGAGGAATGGTTGAGAATGTTTTGTTGATGGTTTTGTTTAGGCTCCACTGTCTCCAGTTGCTGATACTTTATTCTTTTCAGGCCTCATATGGTGCTTAGAAGCATCTTCAAATGTTGCTGATTTGTAAGAGCTCTTGAAAATGGTCACAGTTAGACTGTATTCCGCCTTGAAAATTAAAGAAGTTATATATGACATGACCTAGCAACTCCTATGGCTCAAGTAGTGAGCATGGCATGTGGTGTTACAGCTTCATGTTTGGCTCTTTCTCATCTGGCGGTAAGATTGAGAAGTTGGCTACGTCCATTATGATACTGGGGATGATGGGGGTAAGGAGTTGGGGACAATGTTATGACCTAGAATCTGATTAGTCTTCCTCGTACTATGATCAAAGGAAGCATCGGCCTCTCTCTCTTTCCTCTCATATTCAGCTTGTCCCTCGTAGAAATTGTAGGGAGGGTCTTGTTGGTTCTGAAAGCAGTATATTAAAACCAATTTTGTTGATGGTTTAGGGTTGAGTTTGGGTTTGGCTCTAAGTTTATTGATATGAATTGATATCTCGGTCATGTATCTTGTCATGCCAATACCCGTCGGTAACAATCAGTCATTCCCCACTTTTCCTAAAACTGATGTTTAACTTAATTGAACAAGGGCTAAACTTTTGGTTGGAATATTTCATCGCGTCATATCCAAATCAAGGCACGTTCTACCATGAAAAATCTACGATTTATTATGATTTTAAAATTCTAATATTTCATATTATGTACCTTTTTTTACGGTGGCCAAGTCAATTTAGCAAGTAGGAACTTCTACTAATCAGTGTCTTGTTTCTCCTATCGCTTGCTTACAAAGCGTACGCATATAGGCCATGGTCGATAACAGTACACACGTGGCTATGCAACATTTTGTATTTAGTACCAAACACATACAGCAACCGTAAATCATAAGCACGACATAAGGAAGGTGTCAAACCATCAATATTTTATAAAGCATGCATCAACTCTGCCTTTGGTTCTACCACCTACAACAAGGCGCTATCTATAGATGCTTGCCCCTAGAGAAAAGGGTTTCACGTTAATGTATTGAATTGTGGTGTTCATACCATCAGTTTTTAACAAAATCACAAACTATAATCCAAGATTACTTTGACCTCTACAGTCTAAAGTAATTAGAATCCTAGCGTGGGCATGCATGGGTCCACTTCACCTTCTCCCACACCTTCTTCTAGAATCAACCGTGGAAGAAAAGAAGTCCCGTTTCCTTTTCCTCCATTATCGCTTGTTTTTGTTGGCATCTCTCGACCTTCTTCTAGAAGGGCGGCTCCCATGGACCACTCTTCTTGCGGACGGGTTCTTAATTTGCGCGGACAGTCGCAATCCTATGTCCATGGTCATCGTTTCCTCATTTTTAGGTCATCAGCATTTCTGTGGGCAATCACCCATCCATCCATGTTTCACACACTTTGACAAATCTTGCCATATTTCTTTTCTTTTTTCTTTTTCTTTTTTTTCTACAGGACGAAAAAAAGCTGATTGGACTCGAAATCCTTTACCATGAAAACCTTTATGTATGTACAAATATATATCAAAAAATGAAATAGGAAAAATTTTATGTAGACTCTCAGATCCATGCTACTAGCATCTTGTTGCTTTTTGGTATATCAGAAGCTTGGCAATGGTCATAACAAGATCGGTGATTTAGTTGACAAGCTAATTAAATAGCTGATGAATTAGCAGCAAATGATATGGAACTAGATGGAATGTGTAATTGGTTTTTCTTTTCAGCTAAATATACTGTTAAAGGCTGATGGTGTTATGTTTCAGAGATTTTAAGAACAATTACTTTAGCAGAAAAGTGGTTATACTAGATCTTAGTTATATCATGTTAAACAACTGCTATGGAGGGGCTTAACCATACGAAACTAAACATGCATTTTCGTTAGGTTATTTGTTTGACAAGGTAAGGCTTCCAAATATTATTAATTTTTAAAAGTGAGATGACTAACACTGACCATCTACATTGTGACGTAGCTAGATGATCTCACATGAGATAACTAGAAAAGCTCCCTGATGCATCTCGTACCTCGACATAATAAATTCTCTACAAACCTTATTGAAGGAAATTTCTTGATAGAGACTACAAATATAGCTCATACATACATACATACATACATATATATATATATATATATATTATATATATATATATAATAAGTATTTATTAATTATGCTGAAATGCGTATTAGGCTCCAAATATCTTTCTAGTGAAGGTTAACGAAAGAACCCTCAAAATAAAAATTTGTACTATTGGTCATGATCTACGGTATAAAATATCTAAAAATAAAAAAAATTATGAATTTTTGAGATCTCTTACCTATGCATCATCATCAAAAAACAAACAATAACAATAAGCAAAACTAGAGTATAAACTATTTAATTTGCAATTCTAAATTATTAATTTGAAATAAATATTATGACTATTCACAATTCTAAATTAATATTTTGAAATAAATATTATAACTATATATATATATATATATATTAAATTTTAATTAATTTGTATGTTTATAAACTATAGATCAAAAGACAACATGCCATCATATTATTGAAATTGACAACTTTATTCTCATTCGATGCATGAGTAAAAGAATTTTAAAATTCATGACTTTTTGTTTTTAAACATTTATTATATTGTAGGTCATGATGCCAATCTTTATTTTGAAAGATCCTCCGTTGATTTCCACTAGGAAGCATTCGAAACCAAATGCTTGGAAAGCATTTCAACCTAAATCTTATGAGTTATACAACTTTTCCCGCATTTAATTGATCAGAAAATTATGTTAAATAGAAAAAAGAATCTCATTTAGATCTTCTATTAGTCTATTAAAGCCTGCCTTGCACACAAAAATGAAGGTTATCGAGAAACCCTAGCTGCATCTTAGCAGCATGGTGTAAAACCCAAGAATTAGTTCCTAGAGTGGGACTCCAAAGTGACTGTTCTCTGTTACTATATCCAGCTATGAATGCAGTGGATCTACACAACTCTTGTCGGACTCGTGGGACTTGCAAGGTGTCCTACGTGCAGTTTTAGCTACTGCTGCCAAACCATCGTTGTTACGGACTAGCAGCGACCGTGGCCATCTGCAACCAAAATCCTTTTTATTATAGAATCTTGTTTTATTTAAATTCTGTGTAGCAGTATTATAATTATCAAAGTCCAAATACTTAAGAAAAGGCAACAAAATATCAGTAATATAAATCATTTAGTTTGTTTTATTTATTTTATCTCGTGCCAGAAACCCAATGATACAGATAAGGAACAGGCTACCGTGACAAACTGCAAGAAAAAAAAAAAAACATCTATAAAATCACCTCTTTTAGAAAGAAGTATTATATGCCAGTTATTTTTCCATAGCAATATATTTTTTCAGCAATAATTTAGGTTGAGATTTTGGTGTGACTAAAATCCTTATACGAGATTTACATAAATATTTATCATAACCCAGGATCTCATCTAAAAAATAAATTAGTTGAAAGATATTATTTGAATTTCTTAGTCCAATATGAATATTCAAGATCTACTTAGTAAATAACCGAAGAGGCATTAAACACATGCCCACATGATCCTCACATACTTTTTCCATTGAAGCCCAAGTATCTTTGTCAGCCAAATGATGTAGATCCATTTAAATCCAATCACAAGCACCATGATCAATTTCAATGAATCCATACCATGATATCCCCTAGTCTACATAAGCTATATATAGATTGGATCCGCTCTAATACTATTTGTCATCATCCAAGACCTCACCCGCCAAAGCTAATTGGAAATCCCCAAGATCCATCTTGTATATAGTCAATGTGGGACTAAATGCGTCCTCACAGTAACTCTTACAACTAGGATTCTAGAAGACTTGAAGTTTGAGTTAACTACGAATCCATGATCGAACTAACACTGTACATACTACCTAGACGAGGAGCATCAAATTTGTTATGCAGGAGCTGTAACCTTTCACCTCCAGATCGCTTTGCTGCAAAAGCTTGAGTTGTTTGAAACTTTTTTGTACAAGATTTCTGTGTCACTGAAGCATGTCTCATACTTTAGTAACAAAGCAAATCTCGGAGAAGAAAAAAAAGGCAACCCGTCTCATGTGTAGCTTTCAAAAGGTGCTAATGGAAATCCAAGCAACAGGAAATTACAGTTCAAGTACGCAACCTTTTGTGAGTAACTTTCTTAAGCTGCAGTGCTCTTTTTTGCTCTAGATGAACTAAATATTTTTTGTACCGTCTATGCAAGACATAATTAATTTTTTTACCTTTTTTCCTTTAAACAAATAAGGGCTTCGATTCAGCTCTCTCTATATGATAAGGCAGAACTGATTTGAGCAGCTCAACTTGGTTTATATCGTATAAATTGGGTTTCATTCTAATGTAGTTCAACCAACCTCGAACTCTAACATAAGCCTGAAATCCATTTCGACTTGAATCCCAAAGAATCCAATTCGGTCATGATTGAAATAAACTTTATATCTGATATATTTAAGTTAGCATATGATCAACCATTAGATCGAGTTCCGTCTTTAGCTGCAATTGGGGATTGGCTGCACCCCTTTGCTCGGCAGCTAGAGGTTCTGGGTTCAATTCTTGCTTGGTATATCCCAGAAAGCTTTGGATGGGTTATTATGGTGTAATTGGATCTCTTTCATCTCTCTCTCTCTCTCTCTCTGCTTTTAATTTGAGAGATGATGGAAAGGAAGATTGAGCATGAATCAAGCTTGGTTTAAGCTCAAACTGAGCCTGATGCAAGCCCGAATTGATTTTGGCTTCACCTAAATCGAAATGGACTCGTTGTTTTGTTCTTGATTTGAAATTAAAATCGAATCTATCCAATAAAACGATTGGAATTGCTCAAACTCGAGATAAATCAAGCTCAGATGTGGAATTGTAATTCCTAGACAAGCAAGTTCAATCAGCTTCACGACCCCCCACCATATTTGCTTATATAAAATCTTGTTTGGTAGAATAATGGAAGCGAGCAAACTGAGTTGTAGCCCACCGAATTCCTTCCCCCTCCACATGATTTAAATTATGAGGTATTATTATTATTATTATTATTATTATTATTATTTTAAAGTCAGAACTAGATAACTCTAAGCTTGCTTTTCTTTAAAATATCAACAACACCACATGTTTCTAATAGCAACCACTCCGTGTTATCTTGCAACATTGTTTTCCATAAAGCCTCTTGTAAGTGATCGCATCACGCTCGGCACATGTATGTAGGCAATTAGAAGGCATCAGTAGACTTTTCCATTCTTCTGGGTCACTCTTCCCATCACACTACATCAACCATGGCCTTCTCTGCCCCTTGAAAGCATCACATGTCCTCCATCCATCAAGAGCCGAGCCATTTATTCCTGGAGACCGGCAATGGAAGCCAGCGGCGACTCGGAGGCCGACATGGATCCCCTCACCGGCCATGCCATCCTGACCATCGAGGAAGACGCAGCAGCCGATGAAGATGACACCGAGTCATGCAGCCATGACCCACCTGACAACATCCACACCGATCCCAACAACTTCAACAACAATGATGATGATGATGGTGTCGCTGTTGTAATTGATGATGCTAACATGGAGCACGAAGGAGTGATGACATGGTCACCAGGGGAGGTGACGGGATTAGAGGAGAAAGAGGTGGTGGATTCTGCTGAAGAGGACCGGCTATTCTGGGAGACTTGTTTGGCTTCTGGCTATCCTTAGATATTTTCCTTTTTAGTAGCATTTGAAGTGCTGTTAGATACTGAATTAGTTTAGCTCAATGATTAAATTCCCCCCCCCCCGCGTTCATTTCGATCACTTCTTTGAATGGAGGGTTGTTTCTCCGGTGGGAGCTTGCATGCTTTATGGATCACTATGTTTTAAGTTTGGAGTGAGAGACTATATCGTAGTGGATTGCAGCTAATTTTCTAGGGAAAGTTTGATCATTTATACAGTTGATGAAGGCTCATTCATTTTGTTTCATCCAAGCATCAAAGAAGAAAACTACTTGTATATTTTTGTAATATCCTTCATGGGGATATTGTTGATTTGGCTTTGCTGATGATTTACCTCTGATTGCTTCCCCTCTTCAGCTCTTTTTTTGTTTTCTTTGGGTCTTCTTATTTGGGCCTTGAACTAACAACGTTATATCATACATGGATGTACTTCCTTGACAATCTTGCCCTCTTTTTTTGTCTCGTGGTGATTTCTTTCACAAGTAAGATCTATGAAAGCTTTCTCAATGCTTGGCAGATCGTAGACTTTGCCAAATTGTGACCAATAAAGTTTCCTTTCTTGGAAATTGACTTTTTATGTTTAATGGCAGGTCATTGTTTTAGACTCAAATCGTGTTTGATAGGAATATGATAAGAGGACTAATTTCAAAGTTTAGAATTAACCAGATATTTAATAGCTTGTTAATCGATCTAGAGAACCACTACCATGCAAACCGAACTAACGTGAACATGTTTTAGTGGAAAAAAATGATTATCTTTAATTTCAGGGTAAAAATGCAAAAGATATATATATATATATTCAAAAACAGCCATCTGGAGGAGAGGAATGTTCCACATGCGAGGAAGCATCTGTTTATTAATTTAAAGTTTTTCTCCTGTACGTAGCCTTTTTTTTTTTTTTTTCTTTTTTCCACCCCTCCCCTCCATCCCAACCCCTCCTTTCATGCATGATAACATTTCACATGCAATCTTACAAGATAACATCAAATGGAAAGTTGGTCATCCAAAGTCCCTTACACATATCATAAAGCATGGAGATTTGCAACACTTTGGCAGTTAAAAAGGTACATCATCTGTATAAATAATGTCATCAACATGTGGCCTAGCCCCCTTCTTCCAGGTGAAGAAGACATGGCGGCGGCTTGCCGTGTCGACCAGTGATCAAAGCATATATTAATTCAGAAAACGCTAAAACAATCAACAACTCTCACAAACAACCTTGCTTAAAATGAGAGGTAGCACCCGTTCAGGGGCGAAGGGCTTCTTCCCTGGCTAGGCAAGGCAGTCCCCATATGAAAAAAGTTTTGGATGCCTGCCACCTAATCAAAATTTCTTTAAGGTCTTCTTTAAGAAAGAGAGCCAATCGATGGTTTAATCCTTAAATAGTTGCCATTTCATGTTCAGCCCCTTGCACAAAGTTGAAGTGTTAATCCTGTATTTATACACGATTATATCTGTAAGTACACAGTTATGCATAGGCCAGGGATCAAACATAAAATACCCGGCTAAATTAAGGAACGAAAATAGAATTTTCGGTCAGCAAGAACCAGACATAAAATGGAAGTCAATCGCATGAATCTTTTTCCCACTCCATGCTCATTTCCTCCCAAGGCACCGGATGCCTCGATGCTGAACCATTGGAATATGAATGGGTCCTAAACTCGCAGTAGAAGATACATTTAAGAGAATATATACATATATACGAGAAATATAAAACAAAACAATCTACAAGTCTTTCATGATTCAACATGTCTAATCCTGAAACACTAGTTGTTCTTTGACCATGGTTTGATCACAGTTACAATTATAATGACGACAATTATGAGAAGTATTAATATAGCTATGCACATCCATTTACGGGAGTTTTTCTGCAGCTTCTTTGTTCTCTGTAGAGCAGTTGCTCCAGACTGAACATGGTCGACAGCACTTGAAACCTGCAGAAAAGAAAGGACAAAAATGCTGCAATAACAATACACATAAAGGAGCTTCCTCTTTATGTAAATTATAGCAGTCCGTAATTCTACCATGAACAAAAACACATATGGTGCACCAGGAATGCGACAAATGACTCCATTCCGATCATGAGACAAATGATACCCATAGATATCTGGTACTCATCAAGCAGATGGCATCGTACCTGGGATTCAATGTTATCCAAGATGTCACCTTGTGCCTCAACCAGTACTGCCATGTCGAGGAAAATCTAAAAAAAAAAAAGAAAAAAGAAAAAAGGATTTAGATGATTTCAATATGTGGCAAGAGAAAGCAAGACTTCACCTCCCTTCAGATTTTCCTTTTCCAAGCATGATGAAGCGATGGAACTCACAGATCACACAGACATATCAGCATGGTACATCCTTCAAAACTATAGCAGACGTATATCACTAACGGATTCCTCATCCATGATTTCTTGCTTCGTCCAATACTGAACACTCTGAAACCAAAACTGAAACTTTTCAGTTTTGGCCAGAATTGATCCAGAACTAGGGTTGTGTGGGGTTATGGTAGCACTACTTTATACTCTCTTTTTTTTTGCCATTTCTTCTTTTTTTATTTTTTTTATATGCTGGGAAGCCATTTCTCTAAATTAAACTAAGAATCTGTTAAGTTTGAGATAAGCTGGAAAAATTGCGAAGTTAGATTCCAAAGAGATATAAAGTATAACCATTAACATTGTTGTTGCCATATTGTAATCAAACAGCAAATAATATATTACACTGAAGACCTTAAATTTTAAAGAATAGTTTTTTTTTTTAAAAAAAAAATATTACTTCAATGTGAGATCAAAATAATCCAAAAATCTTACATTATACTTTAAAATAAAGTATAATTTATTTTCTCAACTCTTTTTTTTTTTTTTATTCCTCATTTCAGTTGACCTTTTTTTAAAAATTTCTTTATGATTTTCACCAAGACCAGAAATTAGCAAGATTGCCACTGGTGAAACTGATATGGTCTGGTCAAAACTGAAAACAAAACCAGGTTTTTAGACCTTGTTTTCATTGGCATTTAGGCATTAAAGAGAAAAATCTAGATGCAGACCAGAGATGGTTTTGGTCCTTCAAGTGTGCAAAAAAAAATCACATCACTGGTCACGATTCTGTTGAGCTTTTGAGCTGAGAACCACTCAAAAGGACTGTTCATCTACATAAATCCTCCAAATGCGGAACTTATTACTGCTACGAGCTTGTCACGTATGCCTGTCATTTATTTATATATCAGTGCTCAATATTCCACTACTTGTCAATCTGCATAATGTTTCAGTATTCTCCAAACAAGTAATTTTCCCAACTTTCCAATTTGTTCTCCATCCTGTAATGAAGACACTATTTGCAGCATATTGGCAGCAATGATGCCTCATATTATTTACACCAATATATAACATCTTTTATACTACCTTACAAAAAAAATACCAGTCCATGGTTCACGTGATCCACCAAACAATTATATGTAATCCATTCATCAAATGTCAAAATTGCTAGCCATCCGTTTTTCTAATTCCATCCTTCATACCCCTGGAATGCCACTATAGCCCAAGAGTTTGCCTCTGATGGATGTTAAAATGCTTTTCTTTGGTAAAATGGGTCTTTGCAACGAAATGTGAAACTGACGGGTAGAAACAGCAGAGCATCTCATTTAAGGGTCGGCCTCACCCACGCATGAATATGGATTATTTGTAATACAGAGGCTGGAGCATCCAGCTAAACCCTTAGCTAAGTAGAAAGGCAATGAATATCACTAATTTCAAACAAAATATATATGATCATTCACTTTAGTATCCTGAGAGAATCTTCTACTTTTCAAGGATATAAGGGTACAAGCAAGAGACAGAATTCAGCATCATTGTGATCAAGAAAAATCACCTACTCATTAAGCAAGACTATAGGTATTAGATTCTAATGAGGAGAATAGAGAAAGATGATAGCACTACGAATATTGAATAATGTTTCAGAACACCTTGAACAGCAGTAATAGATGTGGCTCTATGAACAATGTGCAAAAATGATAATAAATGACATCGAGTTAAACGGAACACCCAACAATGATAAAAACTAATAAGGACCCAAAGGTGCACTGTTAGCATGACAGAGCCAAACTTCTCGATAGAAATGCAAAAACTTTGATTATGCGGTAGTGAACCTCTATCATAATGTTTGATCAAGCCCATAATCATGTAAACTTGCAAGCAAGAGAATAAAATGAACAAGCCAGACTTGGAATCCCCTGAGGTCTTTAGTCATCATTCAGTCAAAATGAATAAAACTTCAGCTTCTTGTGGTTTTCACCTTTTGCATATGTTCAATTGTCTGGTAGCAGGGGAAGAAAGCAGAAACGACAATTAAGTACATGCACCTATCAGATTAGGTAATCAGGCAGAAAAATAAAAATCAACTTGGAGATGTCTAGTTATGTATTTGTTTTGCTGTCTATGAAATTGGGCAGAAGCTTTTATTTCATTATTTAAGATCACAATCAAGGGTATCAACTTTCAGAGTTTAGGAAGTTTATGCTGCAGCATGGTTTCTGAAATGGTCAGAACTCTTCTAAATTTTTTGTAATTGGTAGTGGTTTTAGTTAGGTCTGTTGACATGATAAGCTGATAAGCTGACCAGCTCACTAAGAACTAACCAAGTTGGATCCCAAAGTAGGACATATTTAATTATTTGATTGTAAATGAGCTGTTCTGCATTTTTCTGAAGTGGAATTACCTGCTGTAAATCAAGAAGTTTCTTCTCTATCTCTTTAACAGTGTCATGACGCTCCTGGATTTCTGCAAGGGTGTCCAGCACCTGCAACCAAAAGGAAAATACAAGAGCAGTCCAGCCTGTATATGGTCACATATCAAGATTCATGATGGATGCAGTCTAGAAATAAACATATATGAAGGTTTAGCAAGTAATTATGATGCAACATTGACTCGGGAACTTGTAAGCTCGTGTGTATGGAAACCTGGCCACGTCCTTGCTCCTGAATTGCTCTCTGAAAAATTTGCTCGCTGTTTCCAGTTTCTATCAATCGGTCAATTGTCTGTAAAGTCAAAGCAACAATCCAGTAGCATACTAGTGGTAGTGCTACCTGTAATTTGTCTTTTATAAAGAATTACCTCACCTCTTCATCAGCATGACTGCCTGTTACTGTTCTTGTGGGAAGTCCAGAAGGAAAAAGAGAAGCAGATAGTGAATAGAGTAGTTATGAAAAAGCCTCAGAAGAAAATACATAAATGCCATGAATATTTTGATTTTTGATACAACTATGAAAAACCTGTAAACACCCTTCTCTCAACAACCTCCCGATATTCGTGCTGAATTGTTTCTCTCAGAGCCTGCATAGAATATTTGTAAATAAGAAACAAGAATATAATCTAGCAATTTGGATAAAAATTTCCTGGTAATTTTAAGAATTTATCATCTTACGTGCTTGAAATCAGGATGATAACTTTCTCCATGTTCTTTTATCCCTCAAGTTAGGAAACAAAGTGTAAGCCTCTGACGGTCCAACCAAAACAAAACTTTTTGGCTAAAATGAACCGGTTTGAACAGGAGAGACCGTAAAACTGTCCCCATTTTCTGGGTTCCAGTTGAAATGGGTCAATTTCAACTGACTAATTTTTGCTAAAAAATACCTCTGATTGAAACTCCCTAAGAAGCTTGTGTTTGTGTTCATTGTTTCCTCATTTGCACTGTTTCTTTAATTTAGTTTCATTAGAAACTAATGGAAATCTACCTCTAGAGCTTAGATCATGCTCTAAATACAGTTTTTTGAAAACTACTAAGCAAACCATTCAGAAGTTTTGCGTCGGTTATGTTGAAAGTAAATACTATCAACAAATGTTGCAACAACCACATTTGAAAAGAAAATCAGTCCGAAAAGGATCACTAGAGAGGCTAGTTTTTCCCAATCAAGGTGACTAAAAACCAAACATTACAAAAGTTACTAGTATGTTTCGATCAACAACAAAACCTTAAAATTCTATATGCTGCTCCCACATACCTGAGCACCGGCCATCACACGTGCGCACACACACTCATATATGTAAGTGCTCATTTATGCATCCACGTAGTTGTACCAGATGCAGATTGTGAATTTATGGATAGAAAGAGCTCAAGGAAGAAGAGAAAATCCCTCGATTACCAGAAGTGGGTGCAGTTTGGGGTCAGGTAGCGGGGAACCGTAGTTTCAGAGAAAAGAAATATTTTGAACAAGGAATCACCTAGAAAGGGGGTGTGACACTATGGAGAATATTTAGGCCCATAGGAGAAATCCCATCTGATTGGATTGCAAAATATAGACTAATATCGCATTGCACCGAAACCACTGATGACATGCTCAGAAGACCAACAGCAAGAAAGAGAATAAGTAGCCCTCAGTAGTGTTGTTATGGAATCAAACAGGGGTATGGCATCAAAGAGATTCACATCACAAATAATGACTTCCAATGGTATAGCTAGCACAATTCCTGTAAACCAAGAGAAAATGTATTTCCTCCATGGATGTCAAATACCCTGGCAGGCTCTGGGCGATAGACTAGTCCATAGCCTTGGCAGTCACCTAGGCATCTAGGCACTTGACCAAGCAATGGACCTGGTACAAATTCACTCAATCATTCTTCGATTCAAGTACTTTATTTTCACAATTAGATTTTTAAACTATTTCAATAAGCTAACTTTTTAACATACTTTAAGGTATACATAATGAACATAAACAATTCTCTTTCAAGATAATATTATAATTTGTTAAACTTTTACTAAATTTATAATAAATGTTATTGAGGTAATAATATGTGTTGTTGTTGTCTTAGCCCAATTGGTGGAGTTTGTCAAGCTCCCTTAGTCATCTGTTTTGCTACAGATTGAGTTAAGGCTGATATTGTTGAATGAACAATCTTTTTGTGGTTACTTGTTTAACACTTAAATCTAAGTTAATTAAACTTTTAACATTATTTTTTTTTCTTGAGGTTTAATATAAAGTTTCTCACTCCCTTATCAATATTTTTGCCTGATATAAGAAAGGAGTACAAGAAAATACTTCGTACTGTATATATGTGTTTGTGTGCATATTCAGATACATACACATATAAAGTTAATATAATATATACATATATGTACACAAGTGTTCTTATGCATTTTTTACCTATATTTCATTTATATAAACAAACTAATATCATATTTGCACATATGCATTTGAATATAGTATATATTCATACATATATCTGTATATAAGGTAGATGTAGATTATACATATGCATGTATATATGAATCTTTATGTATATGAATGTATATATGAATGATGGTCCGGGCAATTTCGCCTAGGCATTAAGAGGTCTATTTGTAGACTGGACAGTAGCCTAGGCACCTGGAATTGCCAGTAACAACTATGCTTTCTTAACTTGTGTGAAGGAATCCTTGCAGGGTTTCTCATGCTTGAAAGGTGAGAGAAGACTTGCGCATTTAATTGGGTCATCAAGATTAGAAGTAGATCTGGATCCTTCTGTAGATAATGTCTTGAGTAAGTTCAGAACATCTTTATTGTTAAAATTGGATGGAAACATTTATAAGATGTAACAGATTTTATGCACTTGTTTGGTGGTTGCAGACAAACTAATATTCAATCAAGAATCAGATAAGTTTGGTGAAAGGGATCCATGTTACCCTTTCACTGTTGGAGCATTATTTCATTGCATCGTTTGCGATTTTGAACACACCAAGAGTTGGGTCAGAGGTTCCTCTAAACTGTAAACTGATCTCATAACCATGTCGCAGTGGAGTTTTAATGCAAATAAACAAAACTTTATCGAATGGGTAGTAAAAAAAAATAATGCAAAGTCTACATCTTAGTCAAGTATCAACCCAGTAGAATTGGACTATAGGTGGATCTGTTTTTGGGAGGGAAATGAACAGTTAAAAGAGAAGACAAGATGGATCAATGATCTCATTTCATTAGGAAATTAAAAAAAGAGGTCTATGCAATTCTTCATTTCCATGCAAATGCATGAGAAAAATGGACAGTACAAAGCATGATACATTGTTAAATTGTTCAAATTTCAAATGGATGACACGTAAGGCATGTCACCGCCCTTAAAACTCCATGACTTGCTCCAGTGATTTATTCTTGGTTGAATCCTCCAATGACCTCCTATCATATGTGCTTTCAGGTGATAACTCATCTGCATTGTTTTTATATGTTGAAAATGAACTAAATTATTCTTTTTTATATTTACTGTAACATGCCATCATTGGATGTAAGCCATTTGTTACTCCTTCCTGGAGATGTAGTAGTGTGATGTGGCACAATGTGATAGGCAAATCTGTCCCATGTTTGTCTGTTTAAGAGTGATGGGAAGGGAAACATTGTGATTAAAGTCTTGATGGAGCAGAAGACACAATGGAAGTTCCAAAAACATCATAGCACCTAACCTCCTATGCTCTTATTGATGATCGTTTGAGACACAGGGATAAGAGGAAATTCCCCACTGTCTTTCTTTCACTCAAGATTGGCTAGAGGTCCTAATGACTCTTATGATGCTTAAGACCATCAAGGAGGAGATGGAAAGAAATATAACACTCTGACCATTTGTGCTCCTGTTACTGATTTTCTATCATAATAAATATAAAGGAGGTCATTCTCCTAATCGCCTATCTTCTAATCAAGACTGGATGAAGGGCTTGATGATCCTTTTGGTGCCTTGCTCCCAGGGTGAATAGAGGGCAAGACACTTGCAGCACTTTCAGACTGTAAAGATTTTTTTCCCAAAAAAAAAAAAAAAGAAGAAATGATCAAGCAATGCTGAATCGCTTTCAGCAGGAACATGAAAGAGGACACAGTGTAAAGATTCTCAAGCAGGACAACCATGGGAGTTCATGACAAAGCACTGTTCTTTGGTTTGGAGTTTACCATGGAGTCAACTTTAGGAAGATTTTCAACCCCAATTTGCTTATAATGTTGAAAGGTGGGTGGTTGGGAGCAGTACAGGTGAGTTCCTGGGGAGCTAACAGAAGAGATCTTTGTTTTTAGTGTAGATTTCTTTTGTTCTTTTCAACTTCTAAATAGTCTTTTCTATGTTTCTGGAAACAAATCAAGAAGGGCAATTTCCTGGAAGAAGTTTTGCTTAGGGTTTTGTCTTGCATCATCCTGCTTTCGACAATAATTTATCACAACAGTTTGATAGTGAGCCAGTGTAAACGATGTAGTCAAAAATGAAAAGTAGAATGTCGTCAAAAATTGCCAAAAGAATTCTGTTCCTTTCTCTTTTCAGAACACTTATATCCATCTTCCAGTATCAATATCAGTATTTTGATCCTGAGTGCTGATAATTTTTACAAGCTTGGATTGGAATGCCTGATGAATAAAATGGTGTGATTCAACTAATTTCTGCAACATAGTTAAAAATATTATGCTACAATAATAAGAAAATTATCTCACAAAATAAATAAGAAGAAAAAAAACAATTTCTTTTATTTTGCTTTCAAATATTCTCTTCTATTACAACAGCATTTTCCATGTAACTATATTATAAGGTCATTAAAAAGTTGAATAAAAGATTGAGATAAACAGGTTACATCAGAAAATGATTGCTTTGTTATAAATTATTGGGAACAAATGCAATACCTGAAAGTCAGACATCCTTTCTTTCAACTTCTTTTTCAATGCACTGCATTCAAAGTCAGTAAATGAGAGAAATGTAAACGTAAAATTACTTTTAATAAAAAAATATTTAAGAAAATAAACATGTATTTTGGCATGAGAAGTCACATCGTAGTTGCAGTTCTAGAGCGATCTACGCCTGAACCCTTTCCACATCCAGGCTTCTGTCTGCTGGCTAAATTCTGAAGTCAGCAACAAAGCCCAATGTTAGTGAGATTCTAGGTTGACATAGAGCCAAACTTTCATAGCTCTGACATAAATGAAAAAAAGCCGGAAAGAAAGTGTCCCAAGTGACAAAAAAATGATTTCCCTAAAATTTAGCTAGAAATGTTTCAAATTAATTAAACCAAATAACTTTTTCTTCTTCAACAGCAAATCATGTGGTAGCTTCAGAACTAATGTGCACTTAGTTAACACATAGTGAAGAATAGAAGCAACATTAATTGTAAGTTGAAAATGATACAAAAGAATCCATACAAGAAAAATGGCCAAAAATGGTAATATCTTGCAGTGCAGTATAGAAAATAACAAAGATCTTCACTAGAAAGAGATCAAGAAAAATAATAATCAAAAGAGAAGCAACATAGTACAAATAAAAAAAAATAAAATATAAAAAGTGACTCATAGCTTCAATTTCCTTAAATTTTTGGAGAAATTTACCAATTAGATAGGATGCCACAAAATCAATAAAGGAAAGATTAAACTTATATAAACATTCTAGACAGTAAAAATTTATTGGTCAAAACAGAATTATGAAAATCTCTTTGAAAAAAGGAAGATAAAAATAGCCAAAATAATAAAAAAAAACATTCCAGAGTGCCTAATAAATTGAATTTCAGAAACAAGGTTTTACTCACCAAGATATTTTCTGACTTTTACATTACAATATTTGAAAACTTTGAAACAAGACGTTGCAAATTTCACTGCCTTCTCTTTTCACTTTAACAGGCCAACAATGAAGCCTCATACCTCTCTGTCCAGTTTTTCAAGTTTTGATTTTGCTAGGCGTGCAATTTTCCCAACTTCATCAATGTCTTGCTCCATGCGCTTCTTGATGGCTGCAACCAGTTATGTACTAATTGTATTATGGCTATTAAATAGAAAACAATATTGAACCATAAAAAGCAAGCAAACTCCCTTTGGAAGATCTCCACTAGCCAATGATTATATTGAACTATCCACATTACCTTTCATGGCAGCTGCCTTGGTAACAGCTTTTGACTCCTCATTAGCATACTGCATATGTAAACAGAAACTTAGTGGCAGGAAAAGAACAAGAAGCTACAGTCAACAGATATTCGCCATCTGAGCTCTCTAAGGAAATAAACTATAGTTTCAAATTAGTAATTCAATTTTATAAAATAAAAATATTGAATAGGAAAAATTATAACCTGGAAGAAAATATTTAAAGAGTCACCCAAAAACAGAGTGCAAATAAGAAATTCAATCAAACATCCACATCACATGGACCCTCAAATGATCTGAAAAATCAGCTAGAGCTCATTCTCAAAATATATACCAGCTTCATCTTTCATACTTATTTCCTTAATGCAGGTCGCCACAATTAATTTGGCAGCCGGTAGGGATCGGTGGTTAGATGTGGCATCCCACTATGAACAGTGATGGTGGCAGTGGCAGACATCATAGTGAAATTCAAAGGGACCTGATAAAGCAAACAATCTCCATCACATATTCTTGTGGGAGGGGGGAATAAGGTCCTGCATGGTCTCCCTCTCCACAGCAAACCGCCACAGCCACTTACTAATTGATAACAAAAGTAAAACCTTCTAACTTTAAAACCCAAGCCAGTTAAGCATTTCTAAAGTTACCACAACCACTTAGTATGATAACCCAAACCTGTTGAACTTCCAAGCTGGAAAGTCCAAGCCCAATCTCATTAAGCTCTTCGAAAATCATTCCTCATTGCAGCTAAATCATAGTTACTTGAAGTGGGTGTAGGAGCAGATTTGGGTGTAGGTATGAGGAAGCAAGTTTCTCTAGAAAAATCTGAAAGAGGAAATCCATAGGAAGCAGATGCAGGGATGACTTTCTGGAAAGATTTCTGGAGTGGGTACACAACCCTATGCAGCAGTTTCCTAGTAGTAAGAACTAAATAAAGTCTTTCCTCTGTGTCCAAAAGGAAGAGTTATGAAAACCTCTCGAAATAATTTGGCTTCTTTCAAAACAAAAGCCTGAAAAGGATAAACACAGAACAGGATGAGCTTTAATAAACACAAGCATGTAACTGTTGAGAAAACATTATGGCAGCAAATGATCTGCTATTGCTCCACCAGGTCTACCATCAGACAATCATTAAACGGCTTATCCAAACATAAATGAAACTCAAATTGGGGCTACAAGTTTTTCGACATCATGAACAATTACCTAGGCCAAAAGGTTAGGAAAGAACTTTACAACCTCTAATAAAATAACAATAATAAATGTTTTCAGAACATCCAACAAGTCTTAGCCTATATAAATTCGTATAACATGATTGATAATGCTCAATGGAAAGTCTTACAACCCCATGTTCGAATACCTTCCCCGAAAAGGATAACTTAAATACCAACATTTTCACATTCCTAGATTTTATCAAGAGTCATGACACCTATTATCTTATAAATTATATAATCTATAATTCTGTATATCCATTATAACTGGAATTTCAATTAAAAGAGTTGGAATCGACCTGTGTTTAAGCTTCAAAAATTAAAATCCAGTATTCAGATGATTTTTTACAGATCACACAGAGTTGGTCAGACAAGCCAGACAAAACAGCTGCCTTAATTACACCAATATTTTCAAATGTTGTGATTCCATATTGAGAAAGAATACATTTAATCTAGTTCTGATCATGAATAAGTTCACATGGTACACTGGAAGATAATTGAAACCTTGCAACTGAAAATGGATAACATCTCAAGCTATAATGAACAAAGACATAATCCACTGGCCTTCTCTGAACTGGAAATAACATGAAAGCCCATACCTGAAGCTTCTTCAGTAGTTTTGATAGCTTCTCAATTTGCTTCTCAATCTCTTGAACCTACATGAGAAATGGAATCCTACCACTTATTAGTGTCTGATACAGTCCATATGTACATATAGTTTGTCCAAAAGAAGAATAGACAGCAGTTGTCTCTCATGTAAGCAAAAGTAAGCCATTGTTACCTGTTTGAAGAAGCCTTCCAACCCCAGTTCTCCAGAATTTGTTGGAACCTGGGTTCCTAATTCAACATCTCCATCTCTTGAAGCTTCACCTCGAGGGAGCTCAAAGGAGTCCTGTCAAACAAAACAATAAGAAGAAAAGGTAAGATTTCTTTGGCCAAGCAAGATGAAGAAAAGAACAGGATTAAAAACAATAGGCAAGTTCCTCTCAGAAAAGGGCAAGATCCTCTTCACATAAACACCATCATGGAAAAATCTATAGCTCTATGTTATCTGTCATTGCTTTCTCAACTTCCAGCTAAAAGACAAATTATAGAAAGGACGAACTCATATGCCCCATCATTATGAAATATTCAAAGGACTTATACCTGATTATCTTCTAATTTTGTATACATTATCAAAATCATTTTTTCTGCAAATAATTAAATATAAATATTTAAAAAAGGTTCTTAAGAATGTTCAAATAACATTAGGAGATGCTGTCATAATCATGCATACTTGTTGTCATGCATGATATTGACAAGAATCTAAATCTAAAGACATGAAGGGGAAAAATGATTTAAAGGGTTCAATATTAAAAAACTGTATCTAGTAGTTTTTGGCCCAAATCCACTTGAATGAGCAGGAATCAGGATCTGAGGGTTTTCCATATTAAAAAACTTGTAATGACCCATTTCTAAGGTTTGTATGCTAACTGAGTCTCAATAGAATGAATGAAATTTGAGCAGATTTTGTTCAACATAGTTGAATCCAATATGCCATCTCAATACCAGCCCCGTATCGGTGCCACCCTATAATTGTGTTGGTATGTCCGGTATGGGGGCTGATCTGACATACCGAGTTTTGGTACACCCCCTGTACCATATACCGATACTAAATCGGTACAGTACATCCTAGACTATCTGGTCTGATCCAGTATGGCATACCTTGGTTGAATCCATCACATCCAAAACAATAGAAACCACATTTGCCCAATACTAATTAATGCAATTCCATCACAAGTATTATAGAAGAACTTTATAATATAATGTGTTGGAGCCAAACTTTCAGACATGGATGCAACACCACCTTGGTGAATCCAAGAAAACCTGGATCTTAACTTGGGTACCATTCATCTTGTTGGATTATAACTACTAAAAGATGCAATCTATCAAACACTAAGGTGCCATTTGTTACGGCTTTCATTTTTCTTATTTTGAGAAATAAAAATAGAAAAAAATTGCTTCTATTTATTTCTAAATTTCTAAAAATATAAATACATTTGGTAGTCAATTATTTTTAAAAACATAAGCATGTTAATGGTAGCCGAGGCAGTGACAGTGGTGGCTGAGACAATGAAGGCCATAGTACTGTGATGGCAGTGATGGTAATGGTGTTGAGGGCATCGATGATGTGGTGGTGGGCAAGGGCCATGGTGGCAGTGGAAGTGTGGCAAAGACTATGCAAGTGGTGGCGACAATGGTTGTAGCAACATGGTGATGGTGATGTATATGGCGACAGCAGCAATGATGGTGGCAACGATGGAGGTGGTGTCCATGGGTGATGGTAAAAGATACGAATTTCTTATTTTTGAAAAAGAGAAAACATGAATTTCTTACTTTCATTGTTCTAAAGATAATGAAAATGATTTTTAAAAATAAAAATAAAAACAATAGCAACAAACATGTTTCTGGCCTCAATTTCTGTGATATTATTTTTAAAACCAAAAATAAGAAATAAAAGTTTTAAAAATAAAATCCTAACCCTAAGTAATTTGGTTCTAACTAAACCACATAATTCCATGTTGGGTGGTTGGTACCATAGAAATAACGGACATTCTTTGTTTGTGCTTCGTGGAAGTCAATCAATCAACTGAGATTGACCCAACATGCACATGTGCAACCTTCATCATTTCAAGCACCATGATAGGGAGGAAGGATATGTGCATAGGATAAAATCATGAAATAAATTTGGAACAGATAAGAGGGTTGTGTATAAGAAAAAAAAGAGCCATAAGATGGAACTAAGCATGCTTTCATTCATGGCAGCTTGATAGTGAAGGATCAAGAAGAGATGGGTGTGTTTTTCTTTTAAAAACAAAGCAATAAAGAAAAAATTTCTATCCCTATGTTCGCTATTAGTTCTAAGGTTTTTAAACTTTAAGTAATCTATATATGAGGCATCAATTTATTGTAAGATACCCCTATTTATAGTATTTTCAGATTGCTCTAGATTCTAGAATGTAGATATATTCTAAAATACTGTCAATGAATTTAGATAGCATAATTATCCAAAATCTTCACTCAATCAAAAAAAAGGAGGCAAGACCCTTTATCTAATTGAGCGTTAAAGTATGAGAATATAGCTCATGTATATACATGGATCAGAGAGGCATGACCAGCAATTCACTCTTCTAAAAGCTTAACTCCCAACAACAATGATGGATAGAACTTCAACTGAGGCCATACAACTATTAAGCCATATAATGGTCACTCATTTATAAGGTGGTAAGTCAAAACATCCTGTGCTAAAAAGGAGCTCTGCTGTAAATAACTACCGTGAAACTTCTAGATTATCAATATTCACTTTAATCAGCTGTAAGTAACTGGTGATTACAAACATAATTTGTAGTCTAACTACCCATTATACTTCCTTAGCAAGCTTAGTGAACATGTCCAGATAAGACTCGAGTCATTCATTTTTATGAAGCTTCTTCCAAATAATAGTTAAATTATTTGTATTATCAATATATATGATTTCCTGAGCATAAACACATGATGAACCAATTGACGTTCCTTGTTCCTTCACTGTTCATCTAGGGTCCACGGTATCTACTCCCTGTCCAAATCTACCCTGGCCAGAAATACGGCACCAATTTTGAGAGGGTTGGTTGTAACTTGAGAGCCAGCCACAGAAAAAATCTTCTCAATCTTTCATGAATCTGATCTTCCTCTACAAATTCGACTCCATTAACCAAATAAGGCTTATGGGACACCATTGGGGTTAAGGTGAAGATAATGTGAACTGGTGTACACTTCAAGAAAGGGTTCAAATAAATATAATACATGGCAAACAGTCATCATTGAACAGATTGAATTGTTCAGTTGCTATCTAGCCTTAGTGCATGGTAGAATTCATTTCCATGGAGCATCATCAAGACATCAAATCAATGGTGAGGCATGGAGGCCAACAGTTTTATGCCCTTCCCCGCAAAAAAGGATATAAAGTACGCAATAAGGCATACTGCTAACCATGAAGATGCTCGTAATATGAAGTCGGCACAAATTCTGTCCAATAATCTGATACATCATCTTAAGATTTCCAGTTTTGACAAACAACCGATGATCATGAATACAAGTAAGCTATCAGCTTCCTTACATCCACCGTACACACACAACCATCATGAACTTAAACATGAAATTCAAGAAAGGGAAACTAAATCGACATCTTTAAGATTCACATAAGCATAAGTTTCTACAGACATAATATTCAAAAAAAAAAAAAGAAGAAGATAAATTTCAGTAAAAAATAAAACCCTACTAACATAAACCAAGGATTTATATAACTTTACAGCCAAAATCATATTTTTGCATGAAAACCAAAAGAATTGCAGAGATTTAGATTTAAAGAGCAGAAGAATACCGTGAGAAGATCGTTCATCTCGGAAGAAACAATTCGATCAAGGAGATGGGCTCGAGATACCAAAACTGCCGCAGGAAATCTCCAAAAGTAAAGCTAGAATCGGCTGCAGGAGCCGAGAATTCCACGAAGATATCGATGTAATCAACCTGTTCTCCACTCTCCAAGAGGAGACGAGCGAAATCCAGGCCTAGGGTTCCAATTTGGAAACCGAGGAGGAAAGGAAAATAGGCTTCGCTGGGGGTTTTGTAACGCTTCATATCAGCTGTTCCACATCAAACAGCAAACGTCACGGTCAGCAGACCATTAGAAGCACGCCATGTAGGCAAATAACGGAGAAGGGGGACACGATTTCAGGGGTCGGGGTCACTCGTCCACTAAACGAGAAACTAATGCTTCCTTAGTAGAAAGATTTATTTTAGTTAACAGAGATTCTAGAATAAAAAATACTAGGGGAAAAGAGAGAAAGGGACTTAACTTTGTCTTATTGGAAAATACTTTGTTTTTTAAATGGCTGGGAGGAGACATCCGTCACTGGAGTTTAAGATTTAGACTTGTGGGACCCAACATTATCGAGTCCACGAGGAACTTAGACAGGATTTGGTCTGGGACAGAGAACATTCTTATGTTGCAGGAGATTTGAACTATTTAATATAGTCTATGGGGAGTTTAGTTTGATTATAATGAATGTGAGATGAAAAACAAAATATTTAAAGCTGGGCAAGATTGCCTTGTTCACCAATCAAATTGGATTAGGAAAAGTTTTTGATGTATCATATCTTCTTTTATAAAAGGTAACGTGAGTGGCAACCGAAAAGCTCCGGGGGTTATAACTAGTTTGCTTCATGGCAAAGTTGGCTGGTAATTGATGAATTCACATGCTAGCCCAAATCAAATCTAAACCTTTGAAGATTTTAATAAATAAGCCAAATCCAACCCATAATCATGTTTGTTAACTTTGCCAAGTTAACCAATAATTACATATTAAAAGAAGTCAAGTTCAAGTTGGATTTTGCTAGGGTGTTTCAAAAGAATAGAATCATTATTTTCATTTTAAAAAAATGAGTATCCATTTAAAAAAGAACATTCAAGGTTCTCTACTGACTCCTATCTATAACCGGTCACAATCATGACCAGTGCACAAAATTTTTTTCAAGGACTAATATACTGTAGAAGGTAATAATTGGTATGATAAATTTTGAAAATGTTAGGAGCATTTTTATTTTTTATTTTTTTTCCTCCAATCCCTACTTCTGTTGTGATGTTTCTCATTTCTAATTGAAAGAGAAGTTGTGGAGGGGAGGAAGCAACGAGGGAAGAAGGCAGTGGGATGGAGCCAGTATATGAGAGAGAGGAGGCAACAAGAAGAGGGAGCCGATACAGAGGGAGGTGGCAAGCGGGAAGAGGGAGCTGACGTGAGGAGGTGGAGAGGCCGAGATGAGATAGACAGCATGAGATATGGTGGAAGAGAGGAGGTAGCACAATCGAGTCGGTGTATGGGAGAGGGAGGTGGTGGGAGGAGGGTGCTAGTATGGGGAGGTGGATGATGCGAGGCAAGGTGGAAGGTATGGGGGAGAGACAGTGGGCGGGGGGAGGGGTCAGCAAGAGAAAGTAGCGAGCATGATGAATAGGAATACGAGAAAGAGGGGTGGCAAAGGGAGGAGGGCAGCATGGAGAGAGGTCGATGCAAAGAGGTAGTTGACGAGGAGAGGGGACGTCATAATAGAGATGAGGAATATCGATCGGTTTTCAAAAAAAATAATAAAATAAATTTTTTTATAAAAATAAAATAAGATGGTTTAGTAATTCAAATTTTTTAATTATCCTTGCATGATGGGTGATCAGGATGTTCCTATCTTTTGCATAAAAAAATAATTAAGAAGCACCATAGCAACTCCCAAAATATTTTTATGCCATGATGACCACAATAGTGGCATAAACAATTTTATTCTTTTGATGATATTATTTTGTTAAAATTTGATAAACCCAACCTAAATATTTTGTCTCTATACAAGGTGTTATTTTATATTCATCAGATCCAAGTATTAATTTAAGATTTAAGGGTTAGATTCTACTACTTTTTACTATACCATGTTAAATCATGTATGTTAGGTTTTAACTTGCAAGATCTGCTTATAGCTCATATTATTGACTTTCGGATTGTTTTATATTCCTATTATTGTTTTTGAAAATGGTTTGCTTCGAAAATAGAGCGGTCGGTCTTTTGTAGAGGTGCTGGAGTGACCTGCAAAATAAAAATTTGAGCTAGAAGATTTGACTTCGGTGAGGACCCTTCGACACTCAAGTCAGCAGAGAACAATCAAGCAACAAAGAATTCTCTAAGAGAGATTTCTTGCTTATCTAGATCCTTGAGATTTATGGTATTTATAAGAAAGCTTCATGTGGCCGTTACATTGTTTCGCTAAACTTGGGCTGCTAGCATCTTCGCGACGAGATTAGGGGTGCCTTTCCCAAATAGAAAGGTTGTCATCGACGGAATTGGGATGCTTTATTTACTTTCGATAGTCGAGGTCGAATGAAAAATAGTTTGCTTGTGGCTGGATTACAACTATGTTGCTGTTAACCCACGAGATGAGTTGATGAAAATATAGATGAGCTGCCTATCCGAGGCGATCTATAAGTTACAAACACTATCCGAGTTGTTTTCAAATTAAATGGCTCGGATCTCCTGTCGAAGATCGACTATCAGTTCGGAAGATATTATGGTAACTTTCTTATCCTCAAATCGTTAGCGAATGCTAACTAAGCCGAGATGTTTCAGATATTAATCGGACGATCTGAGGTGTTTATATTACTACTGTAACACTATCCTCTAGTGCTGAGTCTAAGAATCAAGCGAAAGGACTGTTCTCAAGTGATGCTTCAGATCGGACATTTTATGACTTTATTTCTAATAGTGCCTTGGCTTTTAATTGCTAATGATGTCATCCCTTGGTGCGAATTTAGTTATGATTGTAGGGATCATCCATCCATTGATCGTTTGAGGAGATAATTTAAAAAGGCATCCTTTGTCTTCATTCTTCTTCTTTTAAGTACGTCTAGAATGTGCGAGAGGAAGAAAGGCTGTTGTGAGTATAGAGTTTCTTGTCTTTCTCATTCCCCCCTCCTGAGTTGTTTTTATGAATTTTTAGAGCTAGATAGATCCTTTAATGGCCAAGATGTTAAAGAAGCTATCGTCTCGAAGGTTACGGACCAAAGCTTTATCCGCCAATCCCAAGCTTTTGAAAGCTCTTTCATCGAGGCCTTAAATGCTGCTCCCCCAATAGTTTCTCTCTCTCTCTCTCTCTCGACCAATGCAAGAGGAGATGGTCCATCATCAGCAACTAATTCACAGAATTCGATGAGGGATACTAAAGTCGAGCCAACGAATTCAGCGAGGGAGGTTATAGATGCAGCGGTAGAGTCAGTGATGGAAGCTATTGTAGAAGTTATTCCTGTAATTTCTCTGATACCCGCTGTTAGTGCAGAATTTGGTTGACGTCGGATCGAGCTGGAGTCAAGAAAGACGAAGTCGCCGTCGGTGATCTACAAAATAAAATCCCATTCAGAGTCGATGGTGGTGGCTCCGGTAGGACCCTCCGACGATCAAGTTAGCTTTTCTGACCAACAGAAATGGAGTACTCGGTGAGGAGTTTACCAGAGTTTCGAAAAGGAGAAGAAAGCTTAGAGAAAACGTATCTGAAGGATCCTTTTTTATAGATAGAGCTTGTTACAACTGTCTTGATTAATGACTATCGTAACCATCCTGATAAATATCGATCATGATTAACTTGATAAATGTCGATCGTATTATCTTGATAAATGACAATCAAAATTATCATGATAATTATAACCGTTCAGTGATGGGATTGCTTGTAGGAATCCATCTGAAGGAACAGTCTGTAAGGAGTTCGGCTTCCATAAAAGCTCAACTGAAGGAGGAGTTCGGAAGAAGTTTGGCTCCCGTAGAAGCCCGACTGCTGGAGAAGTCTAAAAGAAATTTGGCTTCCATAGAAGCTCGATTGCTGGAGGAGTCTGAAAAGAGTTCGACTTTTATAGAAATCTGATTGCTGGAGGAGTTCGGAAGGGGTTTGGCTTCCATAGAAGCTCGATTGCTGGAGGAGTTCGAAAGAAGTTTGGCTTTTGTAGAAGTTCGACTGGAGTCTGAAAGGAGTTTGGCTCTCGTAGAAGTTCGACTGGAGTCTGAAAGGAGTTTGGCTCTCAGTCTGAAAGAAGTTCGACTCTCATAGAAGTCCGACTGGAGTCTGAAAGGAGTTCGGCCGTTGGAGAAGTTCGGAAGGGGTTCGGCTTTCGTAGAAGCTCAATTGCTGGAGGAGTTTGGAAGAAGTTCGGCTGTTGAGAAGTTTGGTCGACTGAAGAGATTTGGCTGGAGCTCGGTCACTGAGAAGTTCGACTAGGTTTGGTCACTGGGTAGTTCGATCACTGAATGAATCCGACTGCTAGGAAGAGAATTTTCGATTGAAGCTCTTTCATGATTACCAGAGGCATTACACTAAGCTTCAGACTGAACTTCGATGGAAGTAGAATTTATCCTCAATAATAGTCCCTCCACTTCTGACTTCAAAACTCGAAGGAAGGAAGTACAAAAAGAGCGACTGTCGAAGTCCTCTTCAGGGCTCTGCACCTTATCTTCAGTCGAGATTGAAGGTATAGTTAAAGCTTGAGGGAGATCTTATTTCCTATTATTATCGAGTACAATGGAGCCATCTTCGAAGCCTTCATCCCATCTAAAATGATCGAGGCCTTCGACTTTGCTTACGTTATGATGAGGTTCTCCTCCCGTTCCTAACGGACTGTAGGGGCCTTCGACTTTGCTTACGTTAGGACGAGGTTCTCCTCCTATTCCTAATGGGCTATGGGGACATATAAGGGCCATTATCAGGACCTCTCTTTTCATCTTGTCTAAAATGAATGAGGTCTTCGACTTTGCTCGTGTTAGGATGATGTTCTCCTTCTATTCTTAATGGGCTGTGGGGGCACATAAGGGCCATTGTCAGGACCTCTCCTCCCATCTCATCTAAAATGAATGAGGTCTTCGACTTTGCTCGCATTAAGATGAGGTTCTCCTTCTGTTCCTAACATGATCGGAATAGATCTTATGTCTAGCCAAGGTTGACTCAGTCGCTCGAGAGAGATCTTATCTCTAGTCGAGGTTGGCACGATCGTTCGAAAAAGATCTTATCTCTAGCCGAGGTTGACTTCGAACATTCGAAAGAGATCCTATCTCTAACCGAGATTGGCACGGTCGCTCGGGAGAGATCTTATCTCATGCCGAGGCTGACTTCGAATACTCGAGAGAGATCCTATCTTTAACCGAGGTTGGCATGATCACTTAGGAGAGATCTTATTTCTAGCTGAGGTTGACTTCGAATACTCGAGAGAGATCCTATCTCTAGCCGAGGTTGACTCGACGCACGGAAGAGATCTTATCTCTAGCCGAGGTTGACTCGATCGCTCGAAAGAGATCTTATCTCTAGCCGAGGTCAGCATGGTCGCTCGAAAGAGATCTTATCTCTAGCTGAGATTGACTTCGAACACTTGGGAGAGATCTTCTCTAGCTGAGGTTGACTCTGACGCTTGGGAGAGATCATATCTCTAGCCGAGATTGACTCGAACGCTCGAAAGAGATCTTATCTCTAGCCGAGGTTGAAGAACTTCGACTTGCTCATGTTAGGACGAGGTTCTCTTCCTGTTCCTAACACGTCCACTATTGATTACTTCTTCTCTGTCATCACATAGCTTTTGCACCAAAAAATAATAATATTGAAAAGGAGAAATTTTATTGAAGAAAAATTACTGGCAGCATGTTCCCGAATTCTTTGCATTTCAGGGTCGTAGGAGCGTTGTTCCTTTGAGTTCCTTCAGACGATAAGTTTCAGACCGGATGACCTCCTCTATTTCATACTAACCTTCTTAATTTGGAGCAAACTTCTCTTGGCTTTGAGGCTAAGAGATGACAGCTCGCTAAGGTACCGAGCCCCCTAGGGGTAACGTTGATGACACCGGAAGGCGATCGATCTCATTATTGTTCCTAGCTACGACAGCGCCCTTGGTCGATCTTCTCATACTTCAAGCTGGCGTCGGAGGAATTGACCCAACCGACCCTTTCTGATGAGCTTCTCGATTTCGTCTTAGAGCTGAATGCATTCCTCAATATCATGGTCGTGATCATAATGGTAGAGATAGTATTTACTTTGATTGCGCTTATTTGGAAGAGACCGTAATTTCTCTGGTCTTGGTAGCCGACCCTTGATTTTCATTAGAACTTGAGTTCGAGGAGCGTTAAGGGGGACGTAGTTATGGAATCTTTCGGAAGGAGGACTTCTTCGCACCCTTTTATCAGAGCTTTCTTGATGATGAGCTCATGGAGTTCGGGCTCGCTTGCACTCGGGGGGAGTCCGTGAGCATGGCTAAACTTCACTCGACCTTCCATCGATGGTGGATCTATTAGACTCGTCCGCCCACCGCTCTTCTATGATTTCTTCATCCTTCAATTCGAAGGCTTCTTCCGTATGGACATATCTCTCGGTCTGGGCTAGTAGATTGATAAAATTTTTGAGGTACTTTTTTTTAGAAAAAATAGTAAATCATTCTTCTAAGGCCATCCTTGAGTGCGGCCATTGCAATAGACTAGTCCAGATCCCGGACCTCTAATGCCGCAGTGTTAAATTGGGTGACATAAGCCTGGATGGATTCTTCCTCCTTCTACTTGATATTCATCAAAAAATTCAGACCTCGATGCGGACGTCGGCTGCTGATGAAGTGAGCTATGAACTGATGGCTCATCTAGTCAAAAGAGAAGATCGTACCTGGCTTCAATGTCAAGTATCAATTTCTTGCTGCTTCCTTTAAGGTAGATGAAAAAGCTTGACATAAGATGGCGTCTGGTGCATCATGAAGCAGCATCATGGTCTGAAAGGCCTTTAGATGATCAATCGGATCAGAGATTCTATCGTAGCTTTCAAGTTGAGGGAGCTTGAAGTTTGGTGGAATGGGCTCTTGCATAATTTGGAGAGAAAAAGAAGGATCGATGTAGACGTCGTCATGGTGAGCTGGGATGATGCGGTCGAGCTCCTCAATCCGTCGGTCTAACTTTTGCAGTTTGTGATTGAGGACGTCATTTCGGTCGTAGACTTTGGAGGGCTTTCGGCTACAGATGAGGAAGGTCTCCTCTAGAGGAGAATCATGATCCGAACTTAGATCCTCTGCCCTCTATTTTTTCTTTCCAGTGACGACGGGCATACTAGCCCAAATGCTCTTTCTTGATATCGATTTTCGATAATCTGATGACGGATTTCTTGGTGGAGTTGCCATCAGAGACTATTGCATGGCCTGTACCATCTCGATGAGATCCTGAACCAGCTGCATCAATAGGTTAAATTGCTTCGGATCTACTATGACTGCAGATGGAGCTTGAGTTATCAGAGTTGGAGCAAAAACTGATGTATCTGGATGGAATCTGACTGCAGAAGCCGTTAATCATCGGATCGAAGCTTTTCTAGGAGACATTTTTTTTTGGAAAGAATTCTAGATCGCTGCTAAGCACTCCTTTAAGATCAAGAAAACCTCAAGAATAAAGGGTTCTTCCTCTAGCGCCAATTCTATTGGTGCAGAATTTGATTGACATCGGATCAAGCTGGAGTCAAGAAAGATGAGGTCGCCGTCGGTGACCTGCAAAATAAAGTTTCATCTGAAGTCGGTGGTGGTGGCTCCAGTAGAATCCTTCGATGCTCAAGTTAGCTTTTTTGACCAACAGAAATAGAGTGCTTAGTGAGGAGTTCGGCAGAATTTTGAAAAGAAGAAGAAAGCTTAGAGAAAACGTATCTGGAGGATTCCTTTTTATAGACAGAGCTTGTTGTAACTGCCTTGATTAATGACTGTTGTAACCGTCCTGATAAATGTTGATCATGATTGATTTGATAAATGTCGATCGTATTGTCTTGATAAATAACAATCATAATTATCATAATAATTGTAACCATTCAGTGGTGGGATCTTCTGTAGGAATCCATCTAAAGAAACAGTCTATAAGAAGTTCGGCTTCCATAAAAATCCGACTGGAGGAGTCCGGAAGGAGTTCGGCTCCCGTAGAAGCTCGACTGCTGGAGGAGTCCAGAAGGAGTTCGGCTTTTGTAAAAGCTCGATTGCTGGAGGAGTCTGGAAGGAGTTTGGCTTCCATAGAAGTTTGGTTGCTGGAGTTCGAAAGAAGTTCGGCTTTCGTAGAAGCTCGGTTGCTGGAGGAGTCCGAAAGGAGTTCGACTTTCGTAGAAGTTCGACTGAAGTCTGGAAGGGGTTTCGACTTTCGTAGAAGTCCGACTGGAGTCTAAAAGAAGTTCGGCTCCTGTAGAAGTTTGACTGAAGTCTGGAAGGAGTTCGGCTTCCAGTTTGGAAGGAGTTCGACTTTCGTAGAAGCCCGACTGGAGTCTGGAAGGAGTTCGACCACTGAAAAAGTTCGGAAGGGGTTCGTCTTCCGTAGAAGCTCGGTTGCTGGAGGAGTTCGAAAGAAGTTCAACTACTGAGAAGTTTGGTCGACTGAAAAGGTTCGACTGGAGCTCGGTCGTTGAGAAGTTTGGCTAGATTTGGCTGCTAGATAGTTTGTCCACTGAATGAATCCGATTGCTAGGAAAAGAATTTTCGATTGAAGCTCTTCCGTGATTACTAGAGGCATTACACTAAGCTTTAGACTGGACTTCGATGGGAGCAGGATTTATCCCCAACACTCGCCATTGCAGAAATGGAAAAGGCTCTTCTTGATGGGATGATAGAAACTGCGAAAATGGTTGATCCTCCTTGTCCAGTTGGAAGGATCGAAATTGTTGAATCGCAGGAGCCAGAAATTTTTGTTTTTGGGTGCTTGCTTAACAGAGATTCGGGTGGAGATGGAGCCATCAGTCCCTCTTTCTTCTTCAGCTGTGGACAGACTTAAAATTACCCCTGAGCTTTTGAAAAATTACCTCGATCCTACGGATAGGTGGACATTGGATGGAGAAGATGCTTAACATCAGATGGTGAGTTTCTTCAGATCCTTGGCTTTAGTTAGCCACTACTTGGCGAACCTTGTCGGGACTTCTTCTAGGTTTTTGCCTCTAGAACTTGTAGAGGTAAAAAAAGAGCTTGAAAAATTTAAATATTATTTGGAGCAAGAGAAGGCTGCCAATGCCGATCTGGTTAAAAAAATTGATTATTCTGAAAAAGCTCTTTTTAAAGCCTAGGAGATGATTAATCGATGAGATGATGAATTAAGTAGGGCTCGCTGGAGGATCAAGGTCCTCGAGAGGCAATGGTCTGAAGCCGATCAAGACTGTTGTCGGGCTCATGATGTTATTAAACATCTAAAAAGGATGCTTGTGGAGAGGAGAGGGTCTTCATCAGAAGCTCATCTTCCTCAAGGGTCCGATAGTCGGTCGAACAAAAGACCTAGATCTTTCGGTAGGGATCATCATGAGGAAGGAGTATCTCAGAGACCTAAAATTTCCTCATCCAGAAGAAGGCCTGTAGCTCAAGAACCTTTAGCCGATCTTCAAGCGGCGAGAGAGAAACTCAATTGGTTGAAAAAGATTGGGATTGATTCCATCGCCAAAGCTTATAAATTAGGATTTTACACAGGCTTTAGTAGATGCAAGAAGATGGTTCTACCTCATCTTTCTAAGGATGATGCTGAATTCCTGTATACAGATCGATCGGATAAAAACCTAAGGTCTGTGATATGCATTTGCCTCGATGAGTTTATGAACGCATCTGATATCATCATGGAGATGAATAAGGTGGACTCAAACGTGCAGGCAGAAGGAGCAGAGATTGAAGGGGTTTCTTTCGAGATGGGCCATTGAGAGATCTTGGATATATTTTTATTTACTTTCTTTTATTTTTTTATCTTGTAAGTCATGTATGGTATTTAAAAATTTATAAAAAGAATTTTTTTTTTTCTGTTGAGATGATTTGCTTTCTCTTTTTGTATAATATTATGAGCCGTTTGGTTTGTTTTCCAACCTGAGTTGAATTTTTATTATTTTTGGTATGTCCATCAGATAGTTCAAAAGTGTTCGAAAGGAATGAAATTGAAATCGCCATTCGTGTGCTGTCTACTGCAGCACGTTCTTGCACGTTTCTTAACGAGTGGAGTAAAGCGCGATTTTGGCTATCCATATTGATTTATTATATCAATAATAGTGGTGGTGTCTAATCTATGATTGCCACGTGTCTAGATCATCTCGATCTCCATCTTCTGCATTCAATGCTCAGAGAAAATGAATCATTAGAATTCCTATTAATTCGATTCGTATATAAGATCCAGATGAGACAAAAAGCCAAATTTTGTTATTTTCTCTTTATCGCATGTCTTTCGCCTATTTGTCTTTTCTCCTCTCTAACCTCTGCTCATCTTCTTCCTTCTGCAAAAGATGGCTCGTTTCGGAGATTTTAGGTTTGCTCTATTAGCTTTTTGATCAAAGCTAACGGAGGAGGATTTGGTATCGATCCATAGCCAGTTTAGTATTCCTTCAGAGTTTGAACTCGAAGTTTCAAAGCTAAAGGAATGTGTCGTAGTCCCCCTCCTGGTCACATAGGCGTATATGAGGAATATTTTCGGACTGGGTTGAGGCTTCTTCTTCATCCCTTCTTCATCGTTCTTTTCTATTATTTGAAGATGTCATTTTGTTCGGTGGTACCAAATTCATGGCAACATATTTGCAGCTTCACTGCAGCATGTCTTTTACCTAGGGTAGAGCCGGCTGTTACTTTCTTCCATTATCACTTCATGGTTAAGAGGCATCCTATTACTCATGGCTGGTGGTACGTGACCCCCAAGGTTAGAAAAGATATTTTTCCACTGATTCGATGTGCTCCTTCTGTCATTCACGGTTGGAAAATATGGTTTCTATTTGTATCCCACACTTCAGGCAAAGACTGAGGCTTTGTTAATTGGGGGAGTCTCAAGAAAATTTATTGAAGGATCCGCCACTTGGCCCACGCTTGAAGCAGGATCTGGATATCCTACGTGGTTTTTAGATTTCAGAATTGAAGGAGCTCCTATCCGAGCAGATCTTATTCAACACGGAGATTAGTCAAGTTAACCCTTTAGGTACGTACTCAATTTTTGTATTAATATTTATTTAGACACTCAAAATCGGATGCTAATTGATTAGTGTCTTGGATCGCAGAGCGAGGTCCAAGTTTGCCCAAGGCATCGGGCTCGAGAGCTTTTCAAAAGAAAAGGATGGGTTCTACTGAAGGCAGGTCTATTCATTCTCAAGTTGAACTCCTTCCTGCATCATCAGCTTTCGAAATCAAAGGATTCGATCCTCACAACATCGAGGATCCTCAAATCGTGTAGGTCCTGTGTGGATTGGACCCTTCGGCTCATAAGGGAAGTCATGAGATCTCTATTCAATGTTTATTCAGTGAGGCAATTTTAAGTTTGCTGGCCCTTAACATCTTCGATCTTTTCCCAGAGGAGGAGCAAATTTGTGGAGAAGAAACTACCAGGACCTTAGAAAATAGAACACCACCTAATGAGGGCACTGAGATTTTTGAAATTACATCGAGTGGTACTTCTAAGGACAAGGATAGTGTTACCAAAGTTGCTGAAACCTCTAGAACCGCACCCGCCGGAGTAGAGGTTCAAGCTTCTGCCCTGGATGATTATAGTCTGGCATGTGAAGTCTTTACCAATTTTTTTTACCTCACTGATAAGCATCATAAATTCACCAACAAAAGTATCAATTTATCAATTAATTTATATTAATTTTTAAGAATTAATGATCAATTTATATTTAATTTTTGAGAAATTTATATTTTTATTAATTAAAAATTAATTAAAAAAATAATAAAAATAAAAAAAAAATAAAATTTTATAATTAATAGAAAGAGATCATTTTTTTGATCATAACAAAATAAGTTTTGAGTAAAACGAAGCTAAAATAAAAAAAAATATAAATTTTTTAAAAAATAAAATAAAAATTAAATAAAAAAAAGAAAATGGCTCAGCCGGCTTTGCAAGCCAAGCCACCAAGCCAAGCCAAGCCGTCAAAGCCGACTCAACTACAAAAATCACTAGTCGGTCCATGATTCAGGCATGAATCGCTATCTCAGTAGAAACCGACGAATCAAGGTACGATACGTGGTGGACCTAGATCCTTAAAGGGTCTACAGAAATTTATCATGGCTCACAGGATATTTTGGTCTTTTCACTCAGCGATAAGAGTGCTGATTGATTATAGTGTGTGGTGCGGTCGGTCCATGCCGTCCATAGGGACAGTAATTATGCGATCGGATGGCTGCGGTTGATTGCGGTCAAGATCGGACGGTGGTGGTTAATTTCAAATTTGATTCCAATTCTATCAACGATCTGATGTGATCCGATAGCCAAAAAATCAACTGATGAAGATCCAACGGTCCAGAATGCTCCCGATGGTGATCAGGACTTCCGATGCATGATTTGCGGCCAGATTTCCTCCATTAACGTGCGATCGAATGATTAGAAATTAATCCGACTTGATCTGAGTCGATATGCATCCGATTTTGATGATTTTTAGACCATTGGATTACTATTGAATGGCTAGATTTCATCAGACTTACTAGATTCATATCAGAGCTATTTTAATCCAAATTTTACTTAAATTTCTTTGTATTTTGATGATTACAAAGGCTATTAGTCCCACATTGCCTTCAGAAAAAAAATATCCAACCCTCCTAGCTCTATAAAAGGACCTCAGGCCTCTAGAAATCAAAATCTAGTGAAAGGGAAGTCAAGCTCAGTGTTGAAGGTTGCTCCAAAGCTACAGTACTAAGAAGAAGAGCAAGACTTATACGCCATCTCCACGCCTACGCTGATCTACGATCTCCTTCTAATTTTTTTTTCTCTTTTTTTTTTAATTTTTTGTATTTAAATTCTGCATTTAAATTTTAATTTTAATAAAGAAAGGTTTATTACTCTTTTCAATTCTAGCTCTTTAAATTAATTATTTTTATTGCTCTTTAATTGCAAGTAGCCGCTAAGATCTAAATAATAGATCTTAGTTCTAAGCTTATTTTTGCATAATTTAAATTCTACTTTTATTTATAAATCTATTTTTTACTTTAATTTTCTTTTAAAAAATTTTTCTGTTCTTTTTTTATAAGAAAAAAATTAAAAATTTTAGAATTAAATCTTTGTCTCTCTATGGATTCGACTCGACTCACTATTCTCTTCATAACTTTTAATTTAAAAAAAAGTTGAATTTAAACTGATGAATACGGTGTCTTCACGATAATATCGCATTTCTATCAAATTTTGGCACCATTGCTGGGAAGGCATAAAAATTAAAATTTTTTCATTTCTTTGATTTTTATTATCTACTAATTATTTTTCTTATTTATTTTATAGAAAAAAAAAGAAAAAAGAATAAAGAAGATTAGGGCATGATCAAAACTTTCAATCCTATTTGGTGAGATCATTCCTAAACCCTAAATCTCTTTTCTTTTTTTAATATTTATATTATTTTTTTAATTAATTAAAAATTATCTACTTAAATCTAATTAAAAATCTCATCATAAGATTAGAAATTCTAATTATTTAGAGCATCCATCATATCAATTTTAATTAATTTATTTTTTTTATTTTTTCTTCTTTTGGTGATTGCTGGAGGCAAGTAAGCCTTTCAGAATTCAATTAGTTGCATGCATCTAGTTTAAATTGCATAGAACCTCTTGCTTAAAAATCTAAATATGCATATTATATTGAATCAATTTAAGGGCACAATCCATTAAATAAGATAAGATGAAGATTTAATCACCCTTTCTTAGCCCACAAACAACCAATCCTCATATTGCATTAACCCAAATCTTAACTCTTAAAATCAATTAGATATCGATCTTTAAGGATATTCGAGCTCAATAGGACTAGAAAACCTTAGAGTTGAAATGGGTTAGGATTAATCAATTTAATTGGTGTCTAGAAAAGTAGTTCAGGGATGACTAGGCCCGAAGGAAAGTGGTTACTTAATTGATTCCGTTCGCTTACCTAGCCAAGCATAATTGGTGTCTAAGGCAAGCAATGGAAGGACTCCCACCGATCTTATACTTATCTGGCCAGTTGATTGGCTGATCCTATACTTGGAGTGCTCGAAGGCTGACTTGGAACAGTTAGGAGCTGTCTAGGTCTAGGCTAATCTTAGGTTAAGACTAATTTATTTGAAACTTATTTGAAAATAAAAATTTTTACTTTAGATATTTTCAATCTCTATTGCCCTAACAGAAGGTTGCCCTCGCATAAGGGAAAGTTATGTTGCATGGTTGTCCTAGGATATGAAAAGGATGAATTAACTTAGAACTAAAAAAAAAGAGTTTAAATATATATATATATATATATATATATATATATTATATATTTATATATATATATATATATATATATATATATATATAATAAAAAAAAAGATTGAGGACATTGAGAATATAGTGAATTCTCCAATACCTGTTTGGAGAAGGATATTAGGTCAACTAGTCAAAATGGATTTAGTTCCTATTTCAGACCCTTTAACCTCAACATCCACAATGGATTTAGCAAATCAACCTCAGCCTCAAACCCTTAAGGACTTATGTTATCCAGTTGGTTCCATCCAACCCTCTTGTATCAGGTTGCCCCAACCCATAGCAAACAACTTTGAAATTAAACCTCAAATCATTAACATGCTTCCAAAATTTTTGAAAATAGAGGATGCATATATATTCATTAGAAAATTTGAAGAGGTTTGTACAACCATGAAACTACAACAATTGTTAGAGGACGAAATCAAACTGAGATTAATCAATTTTGCCCTTAAGGATAATGCCAAAAAATAGCTTTATAGTCTTCCAAATCAATCTATCACGACTTGAGAGGGTTTTGTGAGAATATTCTTAAAAAAATATTTTCCTCATCATAAAATAGCTAGAATTAGAAATGAAATAAACCAATTCTATCAATTAGTTAGTGAATCATTTTGAAAATACTTCGATCGATTCAAGAACCTCTTGACCCAATGCCCACACCATGGAATAGAAACTTGGAGGCTATGCCAAATAATTTATGAAGGGTTAAATTCAAATTCCTGAACAATACTAGAATCCATGTGCCAGGGACAATTTATGTACAAAGAACTAAATGAAGCCTGACAATTTTTAGAAGATCTAGCTGAAAAAAGTTTACAATGGAAAATAACTAGGAAACCAGAAAAATCTACACCTTCAAAAGGTGGAATATACTAAATTCAAACCTTCTTAGTTGCAGAAGCCAAAATTGCAACTTTGATATGTAGGCTAGAGGCCTTAGAACTTCAGAGACCAGCCAGTGTGAACCAAGTATCTGCACCCATGTGTAATAGATGTAATGCACCAGATCATATCCTTGAGAAATGTCCCCTCATTGTGAACCAATCAGATAATGGATGTGCATAAGTGAATGCCACATATCAGAGACCATTGAACAATCCCTATGCACCCACCTATAACCTAGGTTGGAGGAATCATCCAAATTTTTCATGATCACAAATTCCAAATGTAGACGATTCAAGTTTCAATCAGTAGAACCCAAGGCTTAATCCTATGATAAACACCCTACCACCACCAGGCTTTAATATTAATGAAAAAAAATTTTTCTCTTTAGAAAAAAGCCTGAAAGTCCTAGCCAAATCTAATACTGACACCAATACCATCTTAAGCAATTTTATGTAGACCACAGACCAAATTCTAAATTTAAATTCTCAAGCCATAGCCCGCTTAGAAATGCAAGTGAGTTAGCTAGCATCTACCATAAGTGAATGTGAACGAGGTAGGCTACCTAGCCAACCTAAGCCCAACCCAAGAAATCAAAATGATAGACCATCCGAGATCAGAAAAATAAGTGGATAATAAGGTAAATACACCTAACACTAGAGAAGACTCGAGTGTTGAGTCTTTTGAGCCACCTAATGAATAATCTACCTTACAAACTCAAGCTCCTGAAACTGATAGTGCACCAAACCAAATGACCACAATCTCTAGAGCTCCTTTTTCGAATCGATTAAGGTCTAATAAACAATCGAAACATGTAGACAAAATGTTAGAGATATTTAAGCAAGTTCAAGTAAACATTCCTCTACTAGACATGATCCAACAAGTTTCAACTTATGCCAAATTCTTAAAAGATCTTTGCACCAAGAAAAAGTCGACTAACGTACCAAAGAGAGCTTTCTTAGCAGCAGGTATGAGTTCATATTTGTTAAGTCATATGCCTATAAAGTACAAGAACCTGGGTTATCTAATAATTTCATCATAGGAGAAACCCACATTGAGAAGGCATTACTTGATTTAGGGGCTAGTGTAAATATTTTGCCCTATTCAGTTTATAAGCAATTATGATTGGAAAAGCTTCAGCCAACAGGGATCACATTACAATTAGTAGATCGATCTTTTAGAATCCCCAAGGAAATGGTAGAAGATGTTTTGATTAAGGTTGAAAGTTTTATCTTTTCAGTCGATTTTGTCATTTTGGAGACTGAGCCAATATCAAATCCTAAGGATCAAATCCCAATGATTTTAGGAAGACCATTCCTAGCTACTGCTAATGCAGAAATCGATTATCAAAATGGACTTATGAAACTATCTTTTGGAAATATGACTATCGAGCTGAATATTTTCAATTTGGAATAGGAATCTGCTAAGCATGCTAATGTAAGTATAGTCCAACATGAAATTTATGAACCCAAAGATATTAGCGATGAGGAAGTCGATCTTGAATCTAGTATCTGGCCAATCCATGAATGTCAGAACCTAAATAAAATACTTGGAGATAATAAAAATGGCCAGAGATGGGAGCCTTCTGAAGGGAAAATCCTGATTTTCTAGATCAGATTTGTTCAGATCTGATCGGATCAAGAGTTATATTTCAAAAAAAAAAAATTTAATCTAGATCAGATCTGAAATATTTCAGATCTGATTCTTATTATTTTAATAATTAAAATAAAATTAAGATAAATTAAATCAAATTTAATTTATCTTGATGTAGGGTAATCCTATTACCTATTGATGATTTTGTAAGCAGCAGAAGGTTTTGGATCTAGCCACGCAAGTGCCTAGCCTCTACCAGTATCCACTCGGACTGGATCTGGAGATCCTCTTTTTTTTCTATCACGTCTTCAAAAATCATATCTGAATCTGATCTGGAGGATTTTCAAAATACCTTTCGAAGATCAGCAGTTGTTCTTTGCAGCAGCATAGCCTTCTAGCTTTCTGTCGTCTTTCTCTCGTCTGGATTGCACCAACCAAGATTCCAAACCACTTTGGGCATGGAGAGGAGAGGGAGAAGGTGGTTTGGCATGGAGGAGGAGGAGAGAACCAGTCTTGGGCGTGGAGAATTCTTAGATCAATTATACTTTGGGTTGGACGTAGGGTCTTATTTATAGACTATGTATGATCCAACTTCTCTTCTTCCTAACCAATCACAATCCTTTATGAAATCAGATCTAAATCTGATTGGTGGGAATAGAGTTTCTTGGATTTCTCCTTAGATGGCGCCTAAGACCAGTCAAAGTTGGTTCTTAGGAGGAGTTTGATTGAAATCCAAAAAGAAGATGGAGTCCCTATCCAACAGGGACTCCTAGGCACCTCCAACTTGGGCACACACCAAGGGTGGCGTGCGCCCTCCTTCTTGCTAGGTCAACTTTTTCTAGTAGGGGGACAAGCCTCCACCAGTTCTCTAATAGGTGCGTGATACATGGACAGAAGTCAAAGTGTCAATGGTCAATATTTGAGCAGTCAAAGGTCAACTTTTGACCAAAGTCAAAGGACGAGAAATGGCAGGTGACCAAAAATGATAGATATTATCTTACAAAATAAGACAACCCTTTTCTGACTTGGACAAACTCTAATCAGACCAAGTGAAGGCCTTTGATCGAGCATAAGGTGAACTACCGATGCATCTCAGGTCAAAGAATCAGATACAATACTGCAACATCGAGTCAGTCATTGACGAGAAGGTAGACTTCCTAATGACTACTCGAGGTGGTCATGCTCAGTGCCCTCATTCTATAACGAGTATCTGTACTCTCACTTCGGTGTCTCCACACCATAGACTTAAGACTCATCTACTAAAGAGAAGCAATTATACACCAATCTTTTGGATCAATCACCATCCTCATGATGATCCTATGGTCGGGAGCATTTTATGAGTTAATAATGATTATTCATGTCTTAAATTTTCAACTCTTGAAAATATGAATTATCATTACCATTAACTCAAAGGATGTATCACAGACACTAAATACACATATGTGATAGAAAATAATCCATTTTATTGATTATAGTCAAAATTATAATTTTGCCCCTAGAAGTGTATTACAAGTGTCAGCCAATTCTGGCTTCTAGGGCACATATATCTAACAATCTTCCACTTGTCCTAAAGCCAATTGGCTACAAGTCTAAGTCCCATCTTCTCAAGGTGGGCTTCGATCTTCTGCTGGCCCAACGGCTTTGTAAGTGGGTCTGCCACATTATCTATGGAGTTGACTCTCTTGACCTCGACGTAATCCTTCTCGAGGTAATCACGGATGAGGTGGTATCATTCCGCTCAATGTGCTTGGAATTTTTGGTGAGACCTCGGCTCCTTAGCAAGGGCTATGGCGCCATTGTTGTCGCAGTATAGAGGAATGGCATCTGATGGCATTACTCCGATTTCTGCAGCAAACTTCTTATACCAGAATGCTTCCTTCGCAGCTTCTGATGCAGCGATATATTCTGCTTCCATGGTGGAATCTGCTATCATGGTTTGCTTGGAAACTCTTCCAGCTGACAGCACCACCATTGCACACAAACAGACTTCCAGATGTCGACTTTCGATCATCTATATCGGACATGAAATCCGAGTCTGTGTATCCCTGGACTTGGAGTTCTCCGTTACCAAAGACCAACATCATATCCTTAGTTCTTCTTCAAGTACTTAAGGATACATTTCACAGAAGTCCAGTGTTCTTCACCTGGATTTGACTGATATCTGCTTGTGACACTCACAGCATGGGCTATATCAGGTCGTGTACATAGCATGGCATACATGAGGCTCCCTATTGCAGAAGCATAAGGGATCTTGCTCATGCATTCTATTTCCTCAGGTGTGCTAGGGCACATCTTCTTGGAAAGATGAATACCATGTCTGAAGGGTATTAATCCCCTCTTAGAGTTTTTCCATACTAAACCTCTTTAGTACTTTCTCTATGTACATCTCTTCTGTGAAAGTCCTAGCATCCTATTCGGTCTATCCCTATAGACCTTAATTCCTAGAATAAAGGATGCTTCACCTAGGTCTTTCATGGAGAATTCCTTGGACAACCATATTTTGACTGTTGTCAACATGGGAATATCATTCCCAATAAGGAGGATGTCATCCACGTACAATACGAGGAAGACAACAGCGCTCCCACTGACCCTTTTTGAAACACACATGGTTCCTCTTCATTTTTGATGAAACCAAATATTTTGATCACATCATTGAAATGAGTGTTCCAGCTCCGAGATGCTTGCTTAAGTCCATATATGGACCTTTGCAGCTTGCAAACCTTGTGATCAGTATCACTGGATGTGAAACCTAGCGGCTGTTCCATATAGATATCTTCCTCAAGATATCCATTTAAGAATGCCATTTTCACGTCCATTTGCCATATTTCATAATCGAAATAGGCTGCAACGGCAAGCAATGTGCGGATGGATTTTAGCATAGCCACTGGAGAAAAGGTATCCTGATAGTCAATGCCTTCGCGTTGACTATAACCTTTTGCCACTAGTCTAGCCTTGAATGTCTCCACATTCCCATCTGCACCAATCTTTCTCTTGAAGATCCATTTACACCCAATAGGTACTATACCTTCTGGTGGATCTACCAAGGTCCAGACTTGGTTTGAGTGCATCGAGTCAATTTCTGACTGCATTGCCTCTAGCCATTTCTCGGAGTCGATATCTGATATCGCCTCGTTGTAGGTTTTGGGATCATCACCATGAGCACCATTACCTACGAGGAATATTTTCTCTACTTTCCTCTGAAATAATACCTAAGTATCTTTCAGGGGGACGGAAAACTCTTTTTGATCTACGAGGTGGAGGAGGTAGTGTTCTTATTGGCTCAACCTGATTTGGTTCCAATTGGTCCTTAGCTCGTTGTACTTGTGAGACTTTCTCATCAAGCTTAATCTGCTTTCCAATGCCGCTATCTTGAATAAACTATTTTTCAAGAAAGATGGCATGTCGACTCACAATCACATTGTGGTCTTCTGGAATGTAGAAATAGTATCCTAATGACTCTTTAGGATATCCTATGAATCAGAGCTCTTCTGAAGGACCTAAACTCTAACTTGTCCGCTTGTTGTCTTTTGACATGAGCCGGACAACCCCAAATTCTGAGATGACTCAGACTTGATTTCTTACCGTGCCATATCTCATACGGTGTGGTAGGAACGGTTTTAGAGGAAACCCTATTCAGTAGATAAATTGAAGTTAACAATGAGTGTCCCCAAAGAAAATCAGGAGGTCTGTGAAGCTCATCATGGATCGGACCATATCCTAATAGAGTCCGATTTCTCCATTCTGAAATTTCCCGTTGAGTTGAGGTGTTCCTGGTGGAGTCCATTGAGAGACTATGCCATTTTTCTTGAGATAGTCTAGGAATTCTCGGCTAAGGTATTCACCTCCTCGATCTGATCGAAGAACCTTAATGGGTTTTTAGTTTAGTTTTTCTACTTCATGTCTGAATTCTTTGAACTTTTCAAAAGCTTCAGACTTGTGTCTCATAAGATACACATACCCATACCTAGATAGATCATCGGTAAAGGTAATGAAGTAGACAAAATTGCCTCTAGCCGGCACATCAAATGGGCCGCACACATCAGTATGTACTAGGGCAAGGAAGATCTGTGGCCCTTTTCCCCATGTCCTACAAAAGGGAGTTTAGTCATTTTGCCTTGAAGACAAGATTCATAAGTTGGATATGACTCAAAAGTCAATGGACTCAATAGCCCATTTTTCTCCAATTTGTTGATCCTATCTTCTGCTATATGACCTAATCTCAGGTGCCATAGATATCTATCATTTGGACTATCCCTAGGTCATTTGGCATTCACATTTTGCTCGATAGTTAGAATAGGTACATCAATATGTAGCTGATAAAGACCATTAATAAGGAAAACCATTTGCAATTTTATTTCTTTCATAAAGAATGTTACAATGGTCCTTAAAGAAGGTAATCACATAGCCTTCTAGTGCTAAGCATGAAACAAAAATCAAATTCCTGCTAGCTGCAGGCACATAATAACAGTCTTTCAAAACTAAGTCTAAACCAGATGGTAATCGAAGAGGGTATGTTTCCACGGCTACTGCAGCAACTCTTGCTCCATTACCGATATGTAGGATCATGTCTCCATCCCTCAGCCTCCTGCTATCCTCAAGACCCTGCATGAAAGTGCACAGATGAGCACTAGAACCAGAGTCAAGCACCCAACTGGATGCAGAAGAAATCGTAAGGTTAGACTCAATAACGAGCATACCTCCAGAAGGACCTTCCTTCTTGTTCTTCAGGGTGGCCAGGTAAGTAGGGCAGTTTCGCTTCCAATGGCCGTCGCTGTTGCAATGGAAATACTTTTCTTTGACATCGGTCTTTCTTCTTCGGCTCTGCCTTCTTCTTCTTTGCTTCCTTCCACCTTCTGCTTTTTCACAGACTTCTTTTTCTTTCCATAAGACTTTTTTTTGGAAGAAGTCCATTCCATAGCAAGAACTGAGCCTTTAGAACCTTTCATAGAAAGCTCAGCGGTAACCAGCATATTCATTAATTCGGCCAAGGAATTTTGAAGTTTATGCATGTGGTAATTCATGATGAATTGCCCATATGCATCAGTCAAGGATTGCAGAATAACTATCGTTCTGCAGATCCAAGTCTAACTTCACACCGAGCTTCTCAAGCTCTTCCAAGTCCTTGATCATTATCAGACAGTGATCTTGGACTGACTGCCCATCACGCATCTTAGCCTTAAAAAGTCATTTTGTGACTTGATACTTGGCTGCGCGACTCTGTTCACCAAACATCTCCTGTAGGTGAGCCAACATTTGGCGAGTAGTTCCGATATCTTCATGTTGGCGCTGGAGCTCATCAGACATCGAGCCCAACATGTAATATCTGGCCTTATTATCTTCGTCTATCCATTTTTTTCAGAGACGCTCTCTGTTCAGTGGATGGACGGCTGGTAAGGTGGGAGGGTCCTGGTCCAATACATGGGTTAACTTCTCTGAAATCCAAAACTAATTTTGTAGTTCCTGAGCCAATCTTTATAATTGGGTCCGGTCAGTCTATGTGTGTTCCAGGATACGTGCCTAATGGGTTGGACGCAGACATTTTTCTGTAGAGAGTCAAAGATTCTAGTTAGATACTGTAATTATGACTTGACCAATTTTATTTAAAAAATTTTATTTTTAAATAAATTAGCTCCCACTATTTTCTCGGATCCCTACACTCCCTCTGTAGAGATGCAAAAATCTCCATGATTAATGATTTCTAGTGGGTGGTGCGGTCTCACCAACTGACTCATCACCTCACCTAACAGTTATTGGTGATGGGTTAGCCAATGAGTGAACAACTCTTGTTCAATGATTCTCTAATCATGGTGCACCCAAACTTGGATCTCTAATTCATGAATCTCACCGTATCCGAAATATTGATCCACTCCTTAGTTAAGTCAGACCCACCATTTGCACAGACTGGATTTTCCTAATTGAGTCTCTCACCGTATCCAGAATATTGAGCCCAACTCATCCTCCAGCCCATAGCATCCAATGCCTAATAGACATGGTTGCATCTTCCGGTGCAACTGAGCCACTGTATCCAGCCGAGAACAATCAAACCCGGGAAGGGCCCGCACATCTACAATGGTGGAAGACCTCAGACTTAATCTTTTCTTAGGGAGAATTGATTTCAGGTCTCATTAAACTAGACTTGTCATAGTCATAACAATTATGACTAACCTAGTGGCATGGGTTAGCTCGGATTATTGACCACCTCAGATCAGAACTGTGTCAATAGATATGGCCAGGTAAGTGAGATCGGTGGAAGGAATATGCCATTAACTCGTACAAGAATGCATTCAGGTCGAGTAGCTTCCAATTAAAAATCAGTCGGTCGTATGTGCCAAACTTACCTTAGACACCAAATTGTTGAGCCAGAACCAATTGGGTTAGCCTACAATCCAGACTCTAACCTCTGAGCCTAATTAGGTCTTGCTTGATCGTGACTCGATCTTGACCCAGACTTAATCCTATTAGGCTGGTCAATTTAAGCATTGTTGATCCCATCTAACCAACTCTTGATTCGGTTTGATCAACCGCTTAGACCTAATTGAGCTACCCAAGCCCGAACCCAGTATTATGAATATGTCTTAGATCTAAAATTCTTAATTTTAGATCTAATTAATATTTTATAATCTTAATTTTTAATTAAGTAGGGTTCATAAACAAAATATGCACAATAAATCCTAGGGTTTCAGGATCTAGGATTTTGCAGAAAGTAAGTTTTGGGTTTCTGATTAAGGACGAACGCGCAGCACCCCTACACATCATAAGAACACCCCATCGAATGGGAAGGAGAGGGCCTTTAAACCCTTCTTCATTCTTATGATCGGACGGCCAAGAGGAACGCCTTAATCAGGAACATGCAATACTACAAAACAGTTTTAGATCTATATCATATATCTCATATATAAATTAGATCTAATCATGGCATATTTTGCATACATCTCATGTATCGAATCATGCATATTTTTAGATCTAAATTATCTCATAATAATCTAAAAAATTAGATTTAAATTGATCTTATCAAAATAAATTCTAATCTAGACAACTATGTAGAACTATTCTACAACTAGTCTAGACATGCATCAATCATATCTCATATGATGTTTAAAATTAAATAATTTTTATTTATTATTTTTTAGATATTATTATAATAATTATAATATTAAAAAATAATAAATAAATAGATCTAAAATATGATTTAATCAAATTAAATTATAAACATGCAAGACTATTCTATAGAACTATTCTATTTTAGAACTAGTCATGCATATTTTCTAATCTTAGATCCAAATTATTTAATTTTAATTTTTTTTAATTTCAAATCTAATCACATCTTATGTGATATCTAAAATCACTTATTTTTTAATTAAAATAAATTTAAAATCAAATCTAAATATTTTAGAACCTTGGCTCTGATACCAGTTGGGAAAAAATCCTGACTTTTCGGATCTGGTTCGTTTAGATATGATCGGATCAAGAGATATATTTCAAAAAAAAAAAATTTAATCTAGATTAGATCTGAGATATTTTAGATCTGATTCTTATTATTTTAATAATTAAAATAAATTCAAATAAATTAAATTAAATTTAATTTATCTTGACGTGGGATAATCCTATTATCCGTTGATGATCCTGTAAGCAGCGGAAGGTTCTGGATCTAGCCATGCAAGTGCCTGGCCTCTATCGGTATCCACTCAGGTTGGATCTAGAGATCCTCTTCTTCTCTATCACATCTCCAAAAATTAGATCTGAATCTGATCTGGAGGATCTTCAAAACACCTTTCGAAGATCAGCAGTTGTCCTTTGCAGCAGCGCAGCCTTCTAGCTTTCTATCGCCTTTCTCTCATCTGGATTGCACCAACCAAGATCCCAAACCACTTTGGGCATCGAGAGGAGAGAAAGAAGATGGGCTTGGTGTGGAGGAGGAGGAGAGTACCAGCCTTGGGGCGTGGAAATTTTCAATGCTCTTTGGGTTGGGCGCAGGGTCTTATTTATAGACTATGCATGATCCAACTCCTCTTCTTCCCAACCAATCACAATCCTTTGTGAAATCAGATCTAAATCTGATTGGTGGAAATAGAGTTCCTTGGATTTTTCCTTTAGATGGCGCCTAAGACCAGTCAAAGTTGGTTCTTAGGAGGAGTCTAATTGGAATCCAAAAAGGAGATGGAGTCCCTGTCCAATAGGGACTCCCGAGCACCTCTTGCTTGGGCACACGCCAAGGGTGGCGTGCGCCCTCCTCCTTGCCAGGTTCTGGCAGGGGGACAAGCCCCCACCAGCTCTCCAATAGGTGCATGACATGTGGATAGAAGTCAAAGTATCAATGGTCAATATTTGACCAGTCAAAGGTCAACTTTTGACCAAAGTCAAAGAACAAGAAATGGCAGGTGACCAAAAATGGTAGGTAATTGTCTTACAAAATAAGACAACCTTTTCTGACTTGGACAACCTCCAGTCAGACCATAGTGAAGGCCTCTGATTGAGCACAAACTCCTTTGGCTCAGTCAGGACAACTATTTATGATAGTAAAAGAAGAACGTTAGGTTCAATCGAGTGCTAGCACGATTTTCTTGAACCTAATTGAATCTCATTCAGATCAATTGAACTAGATCAGTTCAATTGATGATCACCAGATTCAAACCCTTGTTTGTGTGACCCAGTTAGGTTCAGTTCTGTATGGTAATGGGATATGTCATGATCTCTATCATCGACATCATCGAAACTCCTTTCGATGGATCAGAACTCTTCTGATTCGAACAGCTAGAATGATCGATCATCTAAATCATTCTAATTGCTCCCAAAATCCACCAGTGACACCTAGCAGTATATGGTGGCAACCCATCAGAGCTGAATGCGAACCTCTTGGTGCAGCTACCTGTGTGATTAAGTTCTTCTATCTTGAGCCCGATCAGATTAGGGTTAAGGTGAACTCGTCAAACCCTAGTTTCTGTCATATGATGTAATCATTCGATTCAGAGTCCGATGTGAAAATCTAAATAGAAACTCTTTCTATTATTTCACTCTACCATGGCCATGGGCTTCTGGACTTGATTCTCATGATCATCATAGGGCTGCTCCTCTACCACCGAGGTAGATAGATTCCATCTTGATGCAATCCTAGTTCCTACAATGAACATGCTATAGCCAACATACACCTCAGGAATTCCGATATGGCTAGGAGATCGAGTAATGGTGTAGTCAAACTATAACACCCTCAAGGTGAACTGCCGATGCATCTCAGGTCAAAGAACCAGACACACTACTGCAGCATCGAGTCAGTCATTGACGAGAAGGTAGACTTCCTAATGACTACTCGAGGTGGTCACGCTCAGTGCCCTCGTTCTCTAACGAGTATCTGTACTCTCGCTCTGATGTCTCCACACCGTAGACTCAAGACTCATCTACTAAAGAGAAGCGATTCTATACCAACCTTTTGGATCAATCACCATCCTCGTAATGATCCTATGGTCGGAAATATTTTATGAGTTAATAATGATTATTCATGTCTTAAATTTTTAACTCTTGAAAATATGAATTATCATTACCATTAACTCAAAGGATGTATTACAGATACTAAATACACATATATGATAAAAAATAATCTATTTTATTGATTATAGTCAAAATTATAATTTTATCCCTAGAAGTATATTACAAGTGTCAGCCAATTCTGACTTCTAGGGCACATATATCTAACACTTAACTTGGGAGTATATAAAAAACTAACCAAAATAGGTGATAAAAAGAAGATTCGTTTATCCTTTGTATCAACACCCAAATGCTAAGTTAGTATTCACGAAATCAAGTGCTAAAAATCTTTAGATAAACTTTAAGAAAGTTTCTGATTAATCTATTATGAAATTTACTTCTAAAACTCAATACTTAGTTAGTGATATTGTCTAAACTTTTGATCTTAAACTCTAGATTTATTCTTATGAAGGAGGATCTTAACAAAATATGGTAATTAATCTAAATTAAATTCTTTCTTTACTCGAGGACAAGCAAAGCTTAAGTTGGGAATGTGATAAGCATCATAAATTCATCAATAAAAGTATTAATTTATTAATTAATTTATATTAATTTTTAAAAATTAATGATCAATTTATATTTAATTTTTAAAAAATTTATATTTTTATTAATTAAAAATTAATTAAAAAATAATAAAAATTAAAAAATAAAATTTTATAATTAATAGAAAGAGCTCATTTTTTTGATTACAACGAAATAAGTTTCGAGCAAAATGAAAAAGATATGAATTTCTAAAGAAAGAAAATAAAAATTAAATAAAAAAAAAAAGAAGAAAATGGCTCAGCTGGCTCTGCAAGCTAAGCCAAGCTGTTAAAGTCGACTCAACCATAGAAGTCACTAGCCGATCCATGATCCAGACATGGACCGCCAACTCAGCAGAAACCGATGAATCAAGGCACGATACATGGCGGACCTAGACGCTTAAAGGGTCTATAGAACTTTATCGCGGCTCACATGATATTTGGTCTTTTTACTCAGTGATAAGAGCGCTGATTGATTGCAATGTGCGATGTGGTCGATCCATGCCATCCATGGGAATAGTAATTGCATGATCAGATGGCTGCGGTTGATTATGGTCAAGATCGGATGGTGATGGTTAATTTCGGATTTGATTCAAATTCTATTAGTGATCTGACATGATCCAATGACCAGAAAATCAACTGATGAAGATCCATTGATCTAGAATGCTCCCGATGGTGATCAAGACTTCCAACACATGATTTGTGACCAGATTTCCTCCATCAACGTATGATCGAATGGTCAGAATTTAATCCGACTTGATCTGGGCCGATACGCATCCGATTTTGATGATTTTTGGATCGTTGGATTTCTATTAAATGGCTAGATTTCATCAGACTTACCAAATTCATATCAAAGCTATTTTAATCTAAATTTTACTTAGATTTCTTTATATTTTGATGATTATAAAGGCTATTAGTCCCACATTGCCTTTAGAAAAAAATATCCAACCCTCCTAGCTCTATAAAAAGGACCTCAGGCCTCTAGAAATCAAAATCTAGTGGGAGAAAAGTCAAGCTCAGGGTTGAAGGTTGCTCCAAAGCTACAGTACTAAGAAGAAGAGCCAGTCTTCTACGTTATTTTCATGCCTACGCTGATCTACGATCTCCTTCTAGTTTTTTTTTTCTTTTCTTTTCTTTAATTTTTTATATTTAAATTTTGTATTTGAGTTTTAATTTTAATAAAGAAAGCTTTATTGCTCTTTTCAATTCTATCTCTTTAAATTAATTATTCTTATTGCTCTTTAATTGCAAGTAGCCACTAAGATCTAAATAATAGATCTTAGTTCTAAGCTTATTTTTGCATAATTTAAATTTTACTTTTATTTATAAATCTATTTTCTACTTTAATTTTCTTTTCAAAAATCCTTCTTTTCTTTTTTTATAAGAAAAAAATCAAAGATTTTAGAATTAAATCTTTGCCTCTTCGTGGATTCGATCCGACTCACTACTCTCTTCATAACTTTTAATTTAAAAAAAGTCGGATTTAAATTGATGAACATGGTGTCTTCACGACAACATCGCATTCCTATCACTCATCGATGCGTTCAAACTATTGATCGAGCCCCTAAAGACGAGGAGGCGAAAGGCTTTAGATTGTCTTATTCGAGTAAGCCAGGACTATAATCATCCCATTCCATTTTTATCTCTTTATTTTGGAGCTCGTTTGTCATGTATCTTGTGAAACATTTCGATAGCTCGCCCATTATTTAAATGTGTTCATGAAAAATATTGCTGATCTTTCATCCAAGGCAGCGGATTTTGAAGTGGAAGTAGCAATACTTAAGAAGATCAAGGACTAATTATCGAAGGTGGTTGGGGAGGCTTCTGATAGAGCCGAAGCTACCGAGAAGAAGTTTCAGGATGCCAAGGTGGCATTAATGAAATCCGTAGAAGAGAATGTTTGACTACTCAGCATTAACAAGGATTTGGAGGCCAAAATTGAGTAGATCAAGGCTCGAGTTGTCAAAGTTGAGGCATCTGAAGCTGAGGCTCTACTTGTGGCAAAAATAGCAGAGGAGAAGGCTTCGAGGGCTGTCGATGAATTCCAAGCATCAGAAGAATTTAGAGAAGAGAAAGCTTTATTTGCATTAGATGCTTACGACGAAGAAAAACATATCATTTGTAAAGAAGTGGCTTTTGAGTTTTTGGGATTAGATCTGAGCTTTTTGGATGAGATCTCGAGAGCTTCCACTTCCGACGTGGAAGATTCTTCCTGAGGCTTTATATGTTTTGGCGTGCTCAAAAATTATTGTATAAAGAAGAGTTCTTATAAAGTTTTCTTTTATTTTCTCTTGTTTTCTTCTTTTGATCTTATTTTTTTGTTCTACTTCGATCTGAGGAGTTATTACTTCTGCTCGATAGGCAACATATTTTTCGATTTGTGTTCGAGAATCTGTGAACCAATCTTTTTATTTTTCGTGCGCGTATTTGATAAGATGCACCCATTTTTTCGTGCGGCATTGAATATGCACGATTCTAGAAGCATCATAACCGTGAGTCTCACACAAAATTTGGAACACAGCTATGGGGTGGTAGAAACATCTGACCCATAATCTACACGTGGCGCAACTTGACACTTTGTAATTATGATGAATTTGCCTATTTATAGCAACTTTCCACTCATCAATCTTTTCATCCGTGGTATCAAAAATTACTTTATGAAATGCTTACAAGGCTGATTAATCCTCCAGATGGGGGTGAAGCTTTTTTCCTTCGTTGTGGTAACTATCATCCGATCGAAGGAGTTTATGAGCACTGGTTGGCTTCAATCGATTCAGGATGCCGATGATAGACGCTTCATTATTAGGCTACCTCTACTCTCGATCCTGAGACTTTTATTATCTTGCTCTATCTATAGGACATGGTCTCTTGCATGGCCCTGAGAGCTTTATTATGATTTTTCTATCCTAGGAGTGTAGAATTTTGTGACTTTCTTAAAAGGACCTAAGATCGTGCCATCCTTGTAAGGGAGCATGAAGAAGTTGAGCCACCATCGAGGGTACTGATGAAGATTGTATCCTATGCCTCAAAGGCTCTCTTAATTATGGCATCACTCGGGACCATAGTTCTGAAGGTTTGAAGGATGCTTTGATGCAATCCTAAGATATTTTCTCGGTTATCTATCATGCATCTATATTTGATGGAGGGATTCTTTGTTCTGAGGTTGTATGCTGCCTCAACCTCGACGGGATCTCCTCCGTCAATTCTGACTTGTGGCTCTCTCGATGGTACTCGAGGTTGTGCCACCTTCACAAAGGAGAGTGGAGCTGATGGAAGATCTCCTGATTTCAAGCTAGGAAGAATTAGATTCCAAGCTGGAAAGAATTAGATTCCAAGTGGACCAGATCCTCAACTTTGGTGCGACTTCTGTCACCTCCAGCTTGCCATTCCCCTCGATCTAGGTATCCCATATGGGATCCCAAAGCCTCGGTATGTTGAAAGATCAAGTTCTAGATGAATACGATATCAATTCCATTGAACATTCTGACCATGTATTTCTGATGAAGAGAAGACAACAAATAGAGTCCCTATTTCATAGGATTTATTGTAATTCTGATGTAGAATTTTCATTATCATTTCTTGTAAAAGCAATTGTAATATTGCTCTTGCAAGAATTTTTTTTAATGAAAAATCATCTTCTTTCTCTTCATAGCAATTTTGAATTTTTTCTCCTCTTTCTCTCTCTCTTCTTTTTTTTTTGAATTTGTTCTGAACTGATTTCCTATCCCTTGGGGGTTCCGTTACCCTGGTTAGATATATTTTTTGGCTTAATATGCTTCCAATCTAGATAGCTCACTGAGCCATAGTCCTAAACAAAAGAACTTTATTTTGACGTGACTCTGATCCAAGGAGTTAGTTGAGACAGTCTCGAGACAAAGAGACTTTACTTTATAGAGCTCTAATTTGAGGATCGTGTCGTGGTCTATCCCGATTAAAGGAATTTTAAGTTGAAAAGGTTTCAATATGAGGAAAACATTATAATCTATCTCGATCAGAGGGATTTTAAGTCGAAATAATTTCGATCTGAGAAATACGTTGCGATCTATCCTAATTGAAGGGATTTTAAGTCGATGGGGTTTTGATATGAGGAACGTATTATAGCTTATCCCGATCGAAGGAATTTTAGGTTAAAGTAGTTCCGATTTGAAGAACATACTATAATTTATCCCGATCAAAGGAGTTCTGGATTAAAGTAGTTCCGATCTAAGAAACATACCATAACTTATCCCGATCAAAAGAGTTCTGGATTGAAGTAGTTTTGATCTGAGAAATGTACTGTAACTTATCCCAATCAAAGAGATTTTGGATTGAGTAGTTTTGATTTAAGGAATGTACTGTAATTTATCTCGATCAAAAAAAATTTGGATTAAGTAGTTTCGATCTAAGGAACGTACTATAATTTATCCCAATCAAAAAAATTTTGGATTGAAGTATTCCGATCTGAGGAACGTACCGTAACTTATCCCGATCAAAGGGGTTCTGGATTGAAGTAGTTCCAATCTGAGGAACATACTGTAACTTATCTCGATCAAAAAAAAATTGAATTGAGTAGTTTCGATCTGAGGAATGTACTATAATTTATCATGATCAAAAGAATTTTGGATTGAGTAATTCTGATCTAAGGAACATATTATAATTTATCTCGATCAAAAAGATTTTGGATTAAAGTAGTTTTGATCTGAGAAACATACTGTAAATTATCTCGATCAAAAAAATTTTGGATTAAAATAGTTTCTTTGAGTCTTTTTATCACACAAACATCTAGTGAAAGAACAAGAAAATGAATTTATAAACTCTTTTATTCATCTGATCTATTGATAATACATACGAAGATTTATCGAATTCCACGACCTAGGAAGCGAGATCCCATTGAGTTGCTACAATCGATAAATTTTTAGTTGTATTATCTCGTCAACCTGATAGGGGCCTTCCTAATTGGATGAAAATTTTTTTTGTTCGGTGGGTCTTAAAACTTCTATTTTATGAAGGACGAGATCACCGGCTTGAAACTTTTTAGCTTTAACCTGGGCGTTGTAATATTTGACTACCTTCTATCGATATGCAGCTATCCTCACCGCTACTCGCTTCTTGCTTTCTTCGATTAAGTTGAGGTTGGCTCTGAGCCATGTGGGATTAGTGTCTTTGTCATACTCTTTGATTCTAATAGAAGGAAGTCCAAATTCTATAGGTATACTACTTCCATTCCGAATACCAAATTAAAAAGCATCTCATCGATCGAAACTCTTAGAGTTGTTTGATAGGCTCAGAGTATATGGTAGAGTTCTTTCATCCAAGATCCTTCAGTTCGATCCAATCTAGCTTTGAGATCTTATAAAAAAGTTCTCTTAGTGACCTCTACTTCTCCATTTGCTTGGAGGTGGCCTACCAAAGTAAAGTGTTGCTCGATCACGTGGTTCCCACAGAATTTATGGAGTCGGGCACTGCCGAATTACTTTTCATTATCAGAGATCAATACTTTGGAAAGGCCATAACGATAGATAATCAACTTCTAAATAAAGTACCGAACTTTCGACTCTGTGATTTGGGCCAAGAGTTCGGCTTCTACTCATTTTGTGAAGTAGTCAATTGCTAGTAGCAGAAACTTGTGCTGACCCAAGGCTCAGGAGAACGGACCTAGGATATTCAATCCCCACTGGGCAAATGGCCATGGGGCTTCAATAGGAGTCAGAAGTGCTGCAGGTCGACATTGAATTCGACCATTGCACTGACATTGCTCGCATCTCCTAACGAAGTCTTGTGCATCTTGTTGCATGGTTATCTAGTAATATTTTTGTCAAAGAATCTTATAAGATAACGATCGAACCTCCAAGTGGTTTTCATAAATTCCTTCATTGACTTTTCGTAAGGTATAATCAGCTTCAGATGGATGCAGGTATCTTAAGAGCAGCAAAGAGAAAGATCGCTTGTACAAGTTGTTGTCGAGTAGTACATATCTGGTGGCCTGATTCTTGACCTTTCTAGCTTCTTTTTGATCAGGTGATAATTCTCCTGATCTTAAATATTTTAAGATAGGATCCATCCAGCTAGGCTCTTCATTAATTTGATGTACACTAGTAGACTCCTCTAAGCTTGAAGTTTTTAGGACTTCGAAGTAAGTCTCTTTGCCCAAGTCGATGGGTAATAGGGATGCCAGCTTCGATAGAGCATTAGCTCTAAAATTCTACACCCTAGGGATCTGTTGGATATTAAAATACCTAAAGGACGAAGTTAAATCTTTTATATTTTGAAGGTACTTTCTCATATTCTCTTCTTGAGCCTTGTATTCTTCTTTGATCTATCCAACTATCAGTTGAGAGTTGCTGAAGACCTCCAAGCATTGGGCCTCAACTTCTTGGACAATCTTTAGTTTGATAATTAGAGCTTCGTACTCCACTTCATTGTTGGTAGTTGAGAACTTGAAGCGCAAAGTGTATGCTGCCACATCTTCTTTCGGACTAGATAGAATAAATCCGGCTCCTGATGAATTTGATGAGCCATCAATATGTAGGATCCTAGTTGGACTAGAATCATCCATAATTAGGCTTGCACTAATCATATTTTAATTAGATTAAAAATTGATTTGACTTAGTCAATACATGAGAATCCTAGTCAATACATGAGAATCCTAATTAGACTAGGATTCCTTATTTCCTTCCTTGCAAAAATAATCTCCATACCCACTAATTTTATTTTCAATTTTTTTTTATGATTTTCATGCCTAAGAATTGATTTTCCATGCCCCATTTCTGGTTTAATTTGAATCAAATATGATTTGGTTCATTATGGAACGTGGTTTGATTTATTTCTCTTTGAAAGAGTCCCTCTTGACCAAAACACTTCATTCTTCTTTTGCTATTTCCTCGAACGCCTATTTATTATTTTTGTCGCCCTTTTTCCTTGGTTTGTGTGTGGTTTTCTAGTCTCCATGCAGATAAAATAGGGAAAGGGGAGTCCAAGAGTTGGATGCTCCATAATTTCCAAGTTTGATTAGGTCATTTGACCTAGTCTTCGTTATTTTGTGGCACCTCCTATATGATAGGTGTAGGTGTCAAATATTCAAGGGTTTTTCATGGTAAAAAGCTGAAGAAAAAGAAGAGAGGGCATGGGGTATTAAGCGCCAAACATCTTGGAGGAAGAAGGTTTCTTTTGGACATCAAATGTTGATGTCTTGATGAAGACAAAGGCAAGAAAGAAAGTCTTCTCTCATAGTTTTTTTTAAAAGGATTACTTTCTCATTTTTCTTTATGATTTTTATATAATAAAAATTTGAGAGAGAGAGAGAAAGAGGGCATAGAGATCTATGCTCCAAGGTGTTGGGGTAGAGATCAATTTTGGATATGATCTGATCATGTCCTGATGAGAGAAGAAAAAGAAAAAAGATCTTCTCTTAAGATTTTTTTGAGAATTCTTCTTCTCCATATTTTATGAGATTTTTTATAAAAAAAATTAGAGAGTGTAAGATCTAAAAATATAAAAAAAGTCTAGAGAAGAAGGTCTCTCCTTATCCTAGCATAAAGATGTTTTCAAGACATTAATCGTTGATGTCCTGAAAGAGAAGATTTATCTTTTCTTAGGATCTTTTCTAATGTATTTTATTTCTGATTTATGAAAGATCCAAAGGTTGGATTTTTTTTTTTTTCTTATTCTTCATCTTTTAGAGTATCCAAGAGATCTGAAAAATAAATTTTAGATTAACTATCCGGAGAGATCCGCAAGAAGCTAGCACTTCGAATGGATCTTCGTTCGACGAATCTCTGATTTATATTGCAACATCATGTAGACTTTTTATAAAAGCCGAACACATGCGGCTCCAAAGACAACAATGTGAATTGATCATGGAGTTCTCGATCCATGCAAAAATAAGAGATTTGATCTCTTCTCTCATCTAGATGTGATTTAGGATTTAGATCTAGAATTATTCTAGATTTAGAATATTGATTTGATCAATACCAAAATATTTATTTTCAGATTTATGCATACATTATGACATATTATAGATTCTAGATGTAAGATTTAGTAATTAGATTACATGCATTTATAGATTAAATGATTTAATTTATAACTTTTGCAGTGTTATATTTTAAAAAAAGTTTTGAAATTCATGAATGAAATCATGCATATTTTCCATCAGTGGTATCAGAGCATCTAGATTTATTTATAACATGATTATATTTATATTAAATTAAATCTAAAAAATAAAATTCTAAAGATCGCACATATTGCTATAAGATTGTCCTGCTGTAAGGTCTATCCAGTGGAGAGATTATACTAGTATGTGTTGATCTATTCTTGAATCATGAATAAGTTAGATATGATCTAAATAATTTTATGATTTATTTTTTAAATTTTAAATTTAAAATTAAATAAATATTAGATCTATTTTAGATTATTTAGATTAGATCTAAATAATATCTGATTGTACATACTACTATAAGATTGTCCTGTTGTAAGTTTTATTCCTTACGGTGGAGAGGTTATCCTAGTATGTGCTGATCTGAGTAACCTAATTCATAAATATATTAGATAAAATCTAAAATAATTTATAATTTATTTTTAAATTTTAAATTTAATTTTAAATAATTTATGATCTGATCCATATGATGTGTTTTATGTTTAAATATAGATCCTCTTATTGCATATGTTGATATATAATTTTTGTTTTGAATCTAGAATGTATATGATATATTTATTTTATAAAATTTAGATTGAGAACTTACTTTCTATAAAATTTTAGTTTCAAAACTATAGGAAATGATCGAAATACTAAAATAAATCAAATCTAAAACCATATATTGAATATGATTCAATATAAACTATTTATAATTTAAAAATATTTCAAATAATCGAATCAAAAATTAGTTCTAAGGTTCCATTAATCCAAACCCATAAGCTTTGAAATTAATTGAGAATTAAGTGATTGTTTAGGATCTAGATTTATGATTTAAAGATCCTAAGATAATTTCATAAAATATGGATTAAAGGATAATGGGTTAGCTTTGATCAGGTCCTTAACTGGGTTAAACTTAGGGTTAGATTAAATATGGACTTAGTTAAAAAATTAATCAAATTTAATAATAGTTAATTAGGATTATGTCATTTCTATAGATTACTTCAATAGTTGTAGTTGATCAAAGTCTATACATCTAATAAATGAATACTGATCGTGGCTCAGTGGTCGAGCCTGAGTCTTTAAGTAGACCAAATCAAAACTGATAAATCGATTAGTGTCAAAGATATGTCTAGCATTTTCAGATCGATGGTTTTTAATTGGTAGCTCACTTACTTGGCCATTTCAGATGGTATCTAAGGCAAGCCTTGATAGATCCTTCTATCGATCTTACTTACCTAATCAATGTAGTTAATTAGATCCTGATTAGGCTGCTCATTGACTCATGCTAACCCATATCACATAGAAAATTAGTGAGACTGATTTTATTTAGTGAGACTGATCTAAGTGCCCATGGACCAATATTAATCCTAGTTCTTGTCAAAGACTTGAAAAATTAGTGGGAGGACTTGACTTGATAAAGTCAGTGAAAGCAAATTGATCAATGTTCTTTCTATCCTTAAATCACTAATAATTTAAATTTTTAAAAATTATTAGATCCTTAAAATGATAAAGTTATGAAGAAAATTAAGTCATAGCCTCTCATTAAATTGGATGATAATGGATCTATTAACTCAATAATCATCGGAGGCCCAAAAACCTGGTACTTATTGACTAATGAAATTATCATTCATAATATGATAACTTGAAAGTATTTCTCCAATGGTGGTTAGGTTGGCCAACCAAAGTTGGATTTAATCATTCATTAGTTACTAGCACCAAGTATGGTCATGTTAATGGTTGGACCTAATCGGATCCTTATAGTGGAGGCTAAAGCCTACTGATTAAGTTTTTAGGATAAAATTAAATTATTAGAAGTTGTTTGAAGAAATAATTGATTAATGAACCTATCCATAGATGCACATGGATTGACTGACCAAAGTCAAACTTTTGTATGGTCTATATGGATTCTAGTACCTACTAAAAAATTAAAGTAATTCTTCGAATTAGTGGTAGAGGCTATCAATTCAAATAAAATAGTGGGAGAATCTTAAGACTAAAGTCCAAGTCTCTAGACTTAAAATAATTCATATATTTAGGTTATTGTTCTCTTTACTCACAAAATAAGGCTAAACCCTAATTGCTCTAATTACTATCAGATGGTGATGACTTATGGAACCCAACTTCGATAATTAGTATCGAAAGTTGAATTTGATTCTATAGTATGAATAGATTTGTACTTAGGTTTCTTAGCCCAATCAAAATAATTAGTTCAAAGTTGACCCAAATCAGACATAGTGCTTCTATTATTAGAAGCAGGATCATATGAAAAAGAATTATCTTATTTTTTTTGACCATAACAAGCTGAACAAGAGAAAGGAGCAAGAATTGCTCATCAAGGATATTATATAATAACATCTTAAAATTTCTCTATATGTATTTCTACTACTTAGATATTAGATACCAGTGGTCTTATGTAATTTATTGCAAGGACTCTAGGTAAGCAGAATATCCAAAAATGGTGAGAGATTCATGAATATTAGGGAAAAAAATTTTATTCCAATACTAGCTTTAGGAATTATCAAGCTTATTTTCAAAAAATATTATTTTGAGTGATTATCGCTATTATCCATCATTTATGATAAATGTGATCTCTATTGGCTTTTTGGTCATAGATGATTATCATTTATCAATAAAAAAGATTATTATGATATTATTATGAATAATATTATAATAATACATGGATAATAAAGAAATGACATTTAATATTTATATAATCTGTTAAGTGTAATGTACATATTTAATAAATACTCAAGTTAAATTATGTCATGGATGTTTATCTTTGGCATTATAGGCTTAATCATTTTGACAAGAATAGGATAAACGGATTAGCTTGAGAAAAAACCTCGATATCAATGATTATGAATCATTAATAATCTGTGAGTCTTGTCTTCTTGAAAAGATGATAAAGTCATTTTTTAATGAAAAAAATGAAGGAGTCGATAAAATTTTAAGTCTCATACATAGTGATGCATGTGGATCTATAAACTTAAATACCAAAGAAAAATATTAATATTTCATTACAAACGATCTATCTGGGCATGGGTGCCTCTGACTTGAATCATTTAAAATATTCAAATAATTTAATAATAAAATTAAAAAATAAACTAAAAATGATATTAAAATTTTTTGATCAGATTGAAGAAGCAAATACTTATCCAGTAAGTTTGTGACATATCTAGCAGAGAATAGGATTCTCTCTCAGTGGATTCTTTTTCAAAATACGGTGTATCGAAAAGAAAAAATTAAACTTTGTTAGATATGGTTCAATTCACGATAGGGTTCACTTGTCTGTCTGTTTCAGGATTGTGTTATTGTAACTACTTATTTTACTCTAAAAATATACAAAGTAAATCTATTATAAATCTCCATATAGGATATGGATCGAGCATAGACCTAGACTCTCTTACCTTTGGGTTTGGAGTTAATCGATCTATGTCAAAGATTTGTACATAGATAAACTTAGATCTTGATCCAATAGATATTCAGGATTATTAATTCTACCATGCTGAAGAACATAAGATGTTCATCAGTAGTAGGACATTTCTTTTGAAAAGAAATTCCTTAAAAAAGGAACTGATGCCTATCAAGTTAAACTTGGAGAAGTTTGACTGATAGAAAAGAATCGACATAATATAGTAAACCTACAGACCTAGATTTGATTAGATCAAATCCAAAGCCTATTAAAGTGGCACCTTTAAGAAGATCCGGTAGAGTATCATGTTAGTCAGATCGATACTTCAGTATCTAGGTCTGAGATGACGATCTTATTGAGCTTGATGAGAACAACAAAGATTCGATCGATGCAATGCAGTGGTCTGACTCTGAGAAGTGGCTTGGAGCCATATAATTCAAATTGAAGTCAATGAAAATCAATAGTGTGTGGACACTAGATGATTCATCTGAAAGGATAAAATCTATTGGATGTGAATAGATTTTCAAAAATATCAGAATAGCGCAGACGGAAAGATAAAGACCTGTAAAGCTCGTTTGGCTATTATCTCAGTTTTGGAACATATGTTTTGAACGTATATCTTTGTTATGAATAAAGACAATCCTACATTTGTAAGTGGGCAAAATGTTTTATAGTGTTATTCCTTATGTTGTCTATGGATGAAGTTTTTTTAATAAAAAATGGCATTCCAGCATTACAAGGAATAAAGATTTGGTTGTCATCTAATTTCTCCATATTCAAAATCAGATATGGTATACTCACTAATGATAGTGAGTAGATATCAGTCTGATTTAAGTAAGAATCACTGAAAGATTGTATAGATAATCCTAATGTATTTGAAAAATACTAAGCTTTAGTGACTCAAATATGGAGATACTGACTTAAACCTTGTGAATGTTTTAATTTCAATTTTTAGTCAGATCAAGATGACAATAAGAGAGTGTCGGATCATATCCTAATTGTAGGAGCAATCTATTGGAAAGATTTCAAGCAGGATATTATAGCATATTCAATTAGTGATGTAGAGTATATCATGGCATATAATGCTGCCATGTAAGTTATGTAGTTGCTAAGGTTCATTAGTAGGTTGGGAGTGGCATCCTCCATCAATGGTCCAGTCCTATCATAGCACTAAAACCATAGCTCAGGCTAAAAAGTCGAATGACCAGCATATTCTACATCGCTATCATCTTTGATTTTAGATCAGGGTGACGTCAATTTTTGGAAGATCGATAAAAAATGGAGAACTTGAACAACCCATTTGCTAAGGCCTCGGAACTAAGGAGTTCTACGAACTCAAGTGAAAGATAGAATATTTGATATCATTCTGATTGACTTTAGTTCAAATAAGAGTTATTAAAAAATGTATCATAAAGCTAATCATCTAAGTCGTAGATGATTGAAATTAGTATATGAATTATCTAATAATAATAATTATTTGATTGGTTCATCATAAAAGTTCTATCTTTCTTAAATGAACTCTTAAATTATGATGAAGTTCTTAAAACCATAATCAATCAATAAAGAAGGATTTATGGAATGGTTCTTAAATTATTCACGATCAAATGATAAGTTATTAATAAAGATGATAACTTATCAAGTGTAGATCGCTGTATGCCAAATGTATTGATTGTCCTCATAATTAAGTAGTATGAAGACACTGATATGGCATCCAGATGAGATGTAGGAGTACATCTGCATTGAACGTAATCAATGTAGCACTCTACCATCAAGAGTAACTAGCTAAGGCCAATGGATATAAGTGTCTCTTCGACTTGAGATCACCATGGTGACTTGCAAGCAACTCACTGTACTTTGGTGTCGGACTAACTATATTTCTAATATAGATTCGAAAGATTTTTAGGTATAGTCAAGTACTTATAGAATCGGTGTGTGAGTCAAGATGGGATTGATCACTCCTAATTAACTTTAAGAAGAGAATGACTCATTGTATTTTAATTTAGCAAAACCTAGGTCTGGATAATCCTCGTGAAGAATCATGAGATTTGCAAAATTTTAAGACACAATAAAGATGACTTATATGAGTGTTGATAGCATATTCAAAGTCATCTTGAGCATTATTAATCAAAAAAATAAATTATATAATAACCATGAGTTAGAGTTCTAAGAATGTTGCTTTGCATACATTCGACCTATCCAGACGTCGAAAATCATTGCTAGATAGTTACTTCGACTAGTAAAGAAATTAGTTTCTATGCTATTGGCTTAGGTTCGAACTTATGGGGTTATACACATTAAAAGTTATAACTAGATCAGATGGTTAATCGATGATTGAGAATTGTTCTAAGGTCAAACATTCAATGCGATTGATGTTTGATCTAATGCGAGTGTTGCGGAATGATAGATTAGCAATTGGATTGCTAATTGACTCAATTTGATTGAGCAATCGAGTTGAGATCAAGTCTAATTGAATTGGATTCAATTAGAATTGATTTAGACTTAATTAGATTAAGTTTAATTGATTTATTGGATAAGCCAATTGCAAGAAAAAAATAATTTCTAGTTAGACTAGGATTTGAGTGCACCTAATTCCTAATTGAGTTAGGATTTAAATCAGATTTAAATATGATTTAAATCTAACTTAATTAAATTTCTACTTAGACTAGGATCATCCATAATTAGGCTTGCACTAATCATATTTTAATTAGATTAAAAATTGATTTGACCTAGTCAATATATGAGAATTCTAGTTAGACTAGAATTTCTTGTTTCCTTCTTTGCAAAAATAATCTCCACGCCCACTAATTTTATTTTCAAATTTTTTTCTTTGATTTTCATGCCTAAGGATTGATTCCCCACATCCCATATTTGATTTAATTTGAATCAAATCTGATTTGGTTCATTATGGAAAGTGGTTTGATTTATTTCTCTTTGAAAGAGTCCCTCTTGACCAAAACACTTCATTCTTCTTTTGCTATTTCCTCCGATGCCTACCTATTATTTTTGTCACCATTTTTTCTTGGTTTGTGCATGGTTTCCTAGTCTCCATGGAGATAAAATAGGAAAAGTGGCATCTAAGAGTTGGACGCCCCATAATTTCGAAGTTTGACTAGGTCATTTGACCTAGTCTTCCTTATTTTGTGGCGCCTCCTATATGATAGGTGTAGGCATCAAATATTCTGGGGTTTTCCATGGTAAAAAGTTAAAGAAAAGGAAGAGAGGGCATGGGGTATTAGGCACCAAACATCTTGAAGAAAGAAGGTTTCTTTTGGACATCAAATGTTGATGTCTTGATGAAGACAAAGATAAGAAAGTAAATCTTCTCTCATAGTTTTTTCTTTCAAGGATTACTTTCTCATTTTTCTTTATGATTTTTATATAATAAAAATTTGAGAGAGAGAGAGAAAGTGGGCATGAGGATCTGTGCTCCAAGGTGTTGGGACAGAATGATCAATTTTGGACATAATTTGATCATGTCCTAATAAGAGAAGAAGAAGAGAAGGTCTTCTCTTAAGATTTCTTTGAGAACCCTTCTTCTCCATATTTTATGAGATTTTTCTATAAGAAAAATTAGAGAGTGTAAGATTTAAAAACATGAAAAAGATTTAGAAGAGAAGGTCTTATTGCCATCCACAATGTTTTAGGTATCACCTAGCTCTGATACTAAATTGTAGACCCATGATATCGCTCGAATGCCAATCATTCTTGACATCACAAGCACCAATACCATGTTGCAGAAGCCCCTGATCTTTAGCACGGATCTAAAAGAATCCATGATGTTCTCTATGGGCAGCAAACCACCGATCCTCCATCTGGATCTGTGATGGGGCACCTCCCTTCTTGGGCTTGAGGGAGATGCTCTCTTCTCTAGGGCTTCTTCAAGAACCCTAGGACGGCAACTCTAAAGAGAAGAGAAGAAGAGAGTTGAGAAAGAAAAGGTCTGTATTGATTTCAACCTTGAAAATCCTAATACAATCTATGTATTTATACATAGCTATTAGGTCCGATCAAAAACTCTCCTGACTAATCTAATATATGAAAGCACTCAGCGAGCCCATGTATAACCATGTCTCCCATGCTCTCATCCTCTGGATCTAGATCCGACCCATACATGAATTAGCCACCTTAAGACATCTCAAACCAGGCCTTAAGACCCCTAGGATCAATCCAGACTCTAGCCCAAAATAGACCCTTGCATAACTCTATCTGCGCACTGAGCCGGCTAAGTTCCACTGTGTCGGCTCAGTCCAAAACTGAGCTGACCCAGTCTTGTGCCATGCCAGCAGTTTCGAATGTGCAACTCTTTATTTTGCCTGTGCACTGAGACTTAGCCGATCCAGTTTTGAACTAAATCAGCTAACCTGTAGAAAATCTTCTTTCTACAGTCTTGATTTTTCGACTTTGGTTCCTTATTTCATCTTATATCACAAATCTCCAAAGCACCAAACAAGCTCCTGAAATCTCTGGAGCCAACATCCTGACTCCTCCCATGGCCTTCCAAGGCTTGGAAGCACCATAAATCCTTACAATCTCCACTTTGGTGCTCCCAAGCCTTGGCAAACCTCTCGATAATGATCTCCCACACGATCCCGCTGTCCTTGCGCACTCGACAGCTCCTTATACAATCATCGCCTCCATCAATCCTCTTCAGCTATTGTGCACCCTTAAGACCTTTTGGATGACCACCTTCATCGCTAAAGACCTTGGCTTGCACCTCTGCACCATCCTAAAATTGTAGGATCCCTTCTATTTAGCAGCTACATCACTTTTTCTGGATTTTTCAGGAGAACTTGCAACATTCCTGTACCAGCACTCGCTGCAAGCCCTGACATGGTCTCCTAAGAACTATGCCTGTCCTCCTACACATGCCGCTCCATCTGAAGCTGTGCATCATCGACGTTGGTGCTAGGATATCAATCCTCCCGCATCCCTCTGCTCTGAACTTATGTCAAATTCCTCTCCAATTATGAAGCCACCTCTTCAAAGCTCCACCTATATTCGAAGTCCATCTGATGCCGCAAAAGCCGACTCTATCATCGAGTCTCTCGAGACCAACCACTCAATGTTGTACTACTGAGCTTACCACTGCACCTCGAACATCGTCACTGCCCCTTCGAACCCTCCGCACTCTGCGGACTCCTTTGAAGCCATCTTGGATACCTCTGCAACCTGCGGACACCTCTAAAATCCAAGAGCTCATCCAACTCTTCTAAATCCAGCAATTGAACCCTAGAGAATTCCATCATAGTCCTTCTCTTCTGCCCCTACAATAGCCATCGCTTTAGTTGCACTCAGAGAACCATCCTCCACATGAATCGCAACTCTTTCTGATGCTTCTGCAGAAGAAATCTGATCCATGATACTTTCGATTGCTAGAGACCTCTTGGCGCTTCCTAAGACCTCCGACTCTTCCTGAGACCTGCACCCAGTCTCCTTGAGATACCACAAACACTCTCTATTGAGATACACTCCTCAGCTACTGCACCACCGAGCCTCTCTCAGTCCCATGCCTTCAAGGTAGCACTCCTGCAGCACTCCAGCACTTTCTGACTCATCTCTGCGCCGCTCTACAGCCACCCAATCCTAACCTACTGGACCTCCATGGATCATCCATCTCCATCACTTTCAAGGCTCCATAAATTCATGCTCTTGTCGAACTGCTGAATACATCTCCGACTACTTCTCCATCTTTCTGACATCGAAGGACGTATAGTCGCTTTTTCAGTCTTCCTTCGATCATTACCTCTTGAAAAATCTCTCTTCAATAGTCCTATACTATCCATCTTCCTAGAGAATCCTGATGCTCTCTACTGAGATACCTTCCTCGACTGCTGTATCGTCGAGCCTCTCTCAACCCTACATTTTCAGAAAAATGCTACTGCAGTACTCTAGCGCTCCCTGCCTATCACATAACCATCATATACCCTGACTTTTTCACTAAGATCGATTAGCAAGTCATGCACCAAATCCTTCCATCCCAAAAAAATTTCTTTTCGTTAAACCTCTCAACCTCCACCTTCAACTCGCTGCTCCCGATTGGCCAAACCATAACAACAACAATGATAGATTTGAGACATACCATGGAATCTTTGTGTAAATTTCTGATTTCATCTTGTACGACTTCTCTTTCCTTTTCATTCACCATCAAGCTCTGAAACTTAATTTTTTCCATGCACCATCAGGCTCTAAAACTTGGCTCTGATACCATATTATCGTCCACAATATTTCAGGCATCACCTAGCTCTGATACCAAATTATAGATCCATGATATTACTCCAACGCCAATCATTCTTGATATCACAAGCACCGATACCATATTGTGGAAGCTCCTGATCTTTAGCACGGATCTGAAGAAACTTGTGACGTTCTCTATGGGCAACAAATCATCGATCCTCCACCTGGATCTATGATGGAATGCCTCCCTCCTTGGGCTTGAGGGAGACGCCCCCTTCTTCAGGGCTTCTTCAAGAACCCTAGGGTGACAACTCTAGAGAGAAGAGAAGAAGAGAGTTAAGGAAGAAAAGGTCTGTATTGATTTCAACCTTGAAAATCCTAATACAATCTATGTATTTATATATAGCCATTAGGCCCGATCAAAAATTTTTCTAGCTAACCCAATACATGAAAGCACTCACCGAGCTCATGTACATTCATGTCCTCCATGGTCTCATCCTCTGGATCTAGACCAAACTCATACATGAATTAGCTACCTTAAGACCTCTCAAACCAGACCTTAAGATTCCTAGGATCAACCCAGACCCTAGCCTAAAATAGACCCTCGCGTAACTCTGCCCGTGCACTGAGCGGGCTCAGTCTCAGCACTGAGCCGGCTAAGTTTCACTAGATCGACTCAATCCAAAACTGAGCCAGCCCAGTCCTGTGCCGTGTCAGCAGTTTCAAATATGCAGCTCTCTATTTTGCCTATGCACTGAGACTTAGTCGACCCAATTTTGGACTGAGTTGGCTAACCTATAGAAAATCTTCTTTCTACAGTCTTGATTCTCTGACTTTGGTTTCTTGCTTCGCCTTGTATTCCAGATATTCGAAGCACCAACCAAGCCTCTGGAATCTTTGGAGCCAACACCTTGACTCCTCCCATGGCCTCCCAAGGCTTAGGAGCACCACAAATCCTCATAGGTCTCTCCTTATCCTAACATAAAGATGTTTTCAGGACATCAATCATTGATGTCCTAAAAGAAAAGATTTATCTTTTCTTAGGATCTTTTCTAATGTATTTTATTTTTGATTTATGGAAGATTCAAAGATTGAATTTCTTTCTTATTTTTTCTCTTATTCTTCATCTCTTGAAGCATCCAAGAGATTTGAAGAATAAATTTTAGATTAACCATTCGGAGGGATCCACGAGAAGCTAGCACTTCGAGTGAATCTTCATTCAACGAACCTCTGATTTATGTTGCAGCCTCGTATGAACTTTCTGTAAAGGTCGGATGCGTATGTGGCTTCAAAGGCAACAACGTGAATCGATCATGGAGTTCTCGACCCACGCAAATATAAGAGATTTGATCTCTTCTCTCATCTAGATATGATCTAGTGTTTAGACATAGAATTGCTCTGATCTAAGGTATTGATTTGATCAATATCAAAATATTTATTTTCAGATTTATGCATGCATTATGACATGTTATAGATTCTAGATGTAGAATTTAGTAATTAGATTATATGCATTTATAGATTAAATAGTTTAATTTATGACTTTCACTGCATTATATTTTTAAAAAAAATTTAAAATTCATGCATGAAATCCTACATATTTTACATCACGGGGTCCATTAAAAATTTGCTAGTTGCTTAAGGGTCTGGAAGAATGGAAGGCACCTCCCGATTAAGAAAGATAATTTTACCAATCAAATGCTATACCTCTTTGACTATTTTCGGTGATGACATTTCCAAAATTGCCTCGATCTTCTTTGGATTTACTTTGATGCCTCTATGGGAGATCATAAAGCCAAGGAACTTTCTGATAGTTACTCCAAAAGCACACTTCATAGGATTTAACTTCATCTAATATCGATGAAGTATGTCAAAGATTTCTCAGAGGTCTTCAACATGGTCAGGCATCGTTCAACTTTTGACCAACATATCATCAATGTATGCCTCCAAATTTCTACCAATTTAATCTTTAAAGATTTTATTGACCAGCCTTTGATATGTAGCTCCTGCATTCCTTAGCCCGAAGGACATCATCCTGTAGCAAAAAAGCCTCCGATCAGTTATAAAGGCTATTTTCTCCTCATTTTTAGAAGTCATCTGAATTTGATTGTAACCAAAAAAGATATCCATAAAGCTGAGGAGCTCATGCCTTGAAGTAACATCGATCCGAGATAGAAGGTAACTATCTTTTGGGCAGACCTCGTTTAAGTTAGTGAAGTTGATACACATGCGCCACTTTCCGTTTGCCTTATTTATCAGGACGATGTTTGTCAACCATTCTGGGTATATTGCTTCTCTGATGAAGCCAGCTTTGATCAATTTATCCAACTACTTGGCGATGGCTTTCTGGCACTCTGGAGTGAAGCTTCGCTTCTTTTGCTTGATCGAGCGGCAAGTAGGGTCCACCCTCAGATGATGGGCCATCATCTTTGGATCGATTTCAGGCATGTCAGCAGCCGACCAAGCAAAGAGATCTGCATTTGCATGCAAAAGAGCAATCAACTAAATTTTTATTACCGATCGAGGCAGAAATCGATCTTCATGGTTTGATTAAGGTTCTCCTTTCTTAATGGGATCTCCTGAAACTCGTCAGATGGTTGGGCCCGATCTTTTGTTAGATCATCTCGAGCATCCAGTCATATTGGAAGTTCGTGTTGGAGTTTTGCTTGGTTATCTATTTGGAGCTTAGCGGCAAAATAGTATCTTGCCACAGTCTGATTACCTTGGATCTTCCTCACTCCATGGATTGTTGGAAAGTTGACCATGAGGTGGTAGCTAGATACAATAGCTTTGAGCTTTCATAGACTAGATCTTTCGAGAATGGCATTGTAAGCCGAAGGAAGCTTCACAACAAGAAAGTATACTTGTATTGTTATTTGTTGAGGTGGGGTGCCCACTATGACGGGCAGCTAGATCATTCCTTCCGAAAATATAGAGCTTCTAGAGAATCCTTGGATCGACGTATCAAATTTACTTAATCGATGGAGAAAAAATCTCATGAGGGAAAAAGTAGAAAAGTATAAAATATCGACTGAGCTTCCATTATCAATAAGTACATGATGTATATCATAATCAGAAATATTTAAAGAGACAACCACACTATCATTATGCGGTTGCTGTACACCTTCTGCTTCTTGTTCAATGAAAGTTATTGCTTCTTCAAGATTATCCTCGCATCTTGGCTTCTTCATCGCCACTACCTCATATGACTCTCCAGTGATTACAAGAATCTCACTATAGAGAGGTCGCTCTCTAGCTGCTGCTGGTTCCCCCTCCTCCTATAAAGGCATCGATATCGAGTGTTAAGGTTGATGAGGCGGCTGTCGAGCTCTTGAAGGAGGTTATCGTAGGGGAGTTTTTCTGCAGATGAAGCATTCCAACCTTTCCTCTTGAATGAGCTTCTCGATGGCTCACAAAGGAGGCGATAGTCTTCTATATCGTGATTATGGTCACGATGATAGAAATAGTACCTCGATGGATTACGGTGCTCTGGATTCGTCCATATTTTTGGAGGCTGGGGAAGCTAGTTTTAGATTTGCATTAAGACTTCCCCTCGAGTAGTATTTAGAGGCATATAGTTATGGAAACACCTCGACAGAGACCATTGTCGATCCCTTCTTTGGGGGCTCAAAGATCGATGGTTTCGAAAAGAACCTCTGCCCCTCTGCTTCCTGGGTGGAGAGTGGGAGCGCTGTCAATAAGCCTCCTTCTTTGATGGGAGGTGCTCCTTATTTGATCCTACCGGGACTGCATCGGTAGGGGTGTGAAGGAACCAGATCTAGGGTTTCATGGGTAGATCTTAAAATTTTTTTAAGATCATGTAGTAAAAAACTTAAATAAATTAAATATTTATTTAAATAAATATGTAAACATCTAGATCTTAGATCTATTACATGATCAAGACATGATATTAAATCAAAAATTAAAATCAAATAAGAAAAAAAAGGTTGATCAAATCAATCTAAATCTACACTACATCAAATATAGGTATGAAGTTAATAGATCAGATCTATTATCTGAGTAAGTTAGACATTCTAACTTGCTAATCCAAGCTTGAGAATGAAGTCATGAGCCACACACACGTCCGACCTCTAGGAATCGTCCACACGAGCCCACGAACACAATCAGAGATCCTGATGCAGAAAATCAGCACAGCATGCTAGTATTGTGCTGATCTCTCTTCGATGATCGATTCGATGCTTTCTTCTTTAAAATTTGGACTCTCCAAAATATGAGAAGAAAGAGAAGAGTTTTCTAATCTGAGACTCTCTTGAAAAAACTCAAAAGGAGGAGAGATGAGGAATAAAATGGCCTTAGAAGAAGACTCTCTTCTTCTTCTCTTTTTTCTCACCTAGACACCTAGTTTGGTGCCTATGGAACCGCCACACCCAAGGACCCTCTTTCTCTGACTTTTTCACACCCCAAACCTCTCCCAAAGCTTTATATTTCATGAAAAAATTAGGCCAAAATTCATTCTAAATTTATAGAAAAAAAAGAGTCATTGTCTAGATCAAAAACTAGACAAGGCAGGACTAGATTTGGCAAGTAGTTGGGGCGCCCAACTCTTGGGCACCCTCTAATTTTTTTTGGTAAATCTAGCAAGGAGAGGTGCATAAAAAAACTTCTCACTCATGTGAAATTAGGAAGGAAAAATAGGAGATAGGTGGCACACATGGAAGGAGATATTTTGGTTTATAAGGATTCTATCTCATAGAATCCTAAATCAAAACTAACTTCCTCTTAGACTTGGTCAACCACCAAATAACCATATGAGAATAAGAGGGAGAGAAGGGGTGTGTGTGAAGACTAGAGAGAGACTCTCTGTCACACAAAAAGAGAGGGCATGAGGCATGAAGGGCTAAGATGGTGCAAGGTGGAATCCTAGTCTCACTAGGATTCCATGTATGACTTGGTCAAACATGGTTTCTCAAACCAAATTAAATCAAAACCAAATCAACTAAATTAAATTAAATTTTAATTTAATTAAAAATTTAATTAAATTAGATTAAATTAAATAAAATTTTAATTTAATTTTTTAATTAAATTAAAAAATTAGGTTAATCCGAGTCCTAGTTATACTAGGACTAGTTCTTTCTTACACTTGACTTATCCAATAAACTAATTAAACTTGATCTAATCAAATCTAAACCAAATTTAATTAAATTATATTTAATTAGACTTAATCTCAGTTCTTTAACTTAATCAAATTAAGTCAATCAGTAATTTAATTGCTAATTGATCCTCCTATAATACTTGCGCTAAGTTAAACACCAATCGTATTGATTGTTTAACCCTAAAATGATTCTATATCGCTGATCAACCATTCGATCAGAATGTGAACTCTAATGTATGTGATCTCATAGATCTGAACTTAAGTCGATAGTAAAAAAAATAAATTTTTATACCAATCGAAGTGACCATCTAGTAATAAAATCTGACGGCTGGATAGGTCGAAAGGTGTAGAACACCATCCTTAGAACTCATGCAAATATAGTTTTCGTATAATTCATCCCCTTGACCACAATGCTCATAGGACACCTCAGAGTTCAACTATCAACTCTAATCAGGTTGTCCATATTGTATTTCAAAATATCAAATCCATCTGATGGATTATCCTGATCAAGATTTTGCTATATTGAAATACAGTGATATATTCTTCTCCAACTCTTGGAGTGGTCAATTCCATCTTGATCACACTCCAACTTTGCAAGTACTTGACTATGCCCAGAAGCCTTTCGTTGTTGAATTAAAAATTAAGTTAGTCTGGTACCAAAGCACAGTGACTTGCTTGCAAGTCACTGAGGCGATCTCAGATCTAAGAGATACTTATATCTATATCCCATCAGAGACATTCTCGATAGTAAAATACTCTAAAGTTGGTTACGTTAAATGATGATGTATCCATACATCTCACCTGTATGCCATACCAGTGTCTCCACATTCTTTGGTTAAGAGGATAACCAACCTATATGGCATATAGCGATCTATGCTCGATAGATGCTGTCATCCTATTTAACAGTCTATTATTTGATTGTGAATAAATTTAAGGATTAATCGATAAATTCTCTCTTTATCGAAACTAAATAGTCCTAAAGATTTTATCACAATAATAGAGTTCATTAGAAGATGTAAATTTATGATAAAAAGAAGATGCCAAAATATTTTTTATTAATTAATAAATTAATTATAATATCTCAACCATCAATAGGCTGATGATTGGCTTTGAAACATAATTTTCAATAACTCTTACTTATCCTAAAGCCACTCGGTACAGTATCTAATATCCATCTTCAACTTATGATTGTCAAACTTCTTGATTGCTTGAGCTTTAGTGAAGGGATCGGCTGGATTCTTCTTTTGATTGATCTTCTAAAGATCGACGTCACCATGATTCATGATCTCACAGACCAAATGGAAGCAGCACAGAATATACTTTATTCGTTGGTGTGCCTTTGGTTCCTTTGCTTGAACTATAGCGCCAATGCTATCGCAGTAGAGCAGGATTGGACCATCAATGGAGGGTGCTACTCCGAGCTTGGTAATAAACTTTCTTCGCCATATAACTTTGTTTACTGCATCTGATGCTGCCATGTACTCTGCTTCGCAAACAGAGTCAACCACTGTATGCTGCTTGAAACTTTTCTAGCAAATGGCTCCACCATTTAAAGTAAAAATATATTTCGACATACTTTTATTATCATCATGGTCAGATTGAAAGCTAGAGTTTGTAAATCCTATAAGCTTCAGATTTGACTCACGATAAATCAATCATTGATTCTTAGAATTTCTCAAATACTTAAAGATGATTTTAACCACCTTCCAATGATTTTCTCCAGCATTAGACTGATATCTACTCACTACTCCTAGTGAGTATGCCACGTATGATCTCGTACATGTTATTACATGCATAATAGACCCCACTATCGAAGCATATAAAATTCTACTCATACGCTCTCTCTCTTCAGGAGTTGTCGGACAATCCTTCTTAGAAAGAGAAATTTTTTGGCCTATCGAAAGATAATTCTTTTTTAAATTCTCCATGCTGAATCTCTTCAGCACAATTTTAATATACGTGGACTGAGATATACCAAGCATCCTTTTAAATCTATCCCTATAGATCTTCATCCCTAAGATGTAGGATGCTTCATCCAAGTCCTTCATGAAGAACTATAATGATAACCAAACTTTTATTCCTCATAGTGCGGGGATGTCATTTTCGATTAAGAGAATGTCATCCACGTACAAAATAAGAAATACCACTACTGGACTATTTATCAATTTATAAATGTAGGATTCTTCTCCGTTCTTAATGAAGTCATACGTTTTGATCACTTTATCAAAATACATGTTCCAACTTCGAGATGCTTTCTTTAATCCATAAATAGATCTCTAAAGCCTGCCCACTTTGGACTCATCTATGAATGTGAACTTCTTAGGTTGTATCATATACACCTCTTCGATTAGCTCTCCATTTAGGAAAGCCATTTTCACATCCATCTGCCAAATCTCATAGTCCAAGTGGGTAGCTATTGCAAGCATTATCCGAATGAATTTAAGCATTGCCACTAGGAAGAATATCTCATCATAGTCAATACCATAATGTTGATGATATTTCTTGACAGCTAGATGGATTTTATAGATCTCCATCTTTCCGTCTGCATCTCTTTTTATTTTGAATATCCATTTACATTCAATAGATTTAACCCCTTTAGGTGGGTCAACTAATATCCATACATCATTGATCTTCATGAAATCTATTTTGGATCTCATGGCTTCTAGCCATTTCTCAGAGTCGGATTTCTGTATTACATCCATATAAGTGATCAGATCCTCATCATTCTCATCGAGTTCGATGGGATCACCATCCTGGATTAAGAATTCATAATATCTGTTCGAATAGTGCAGTACTCTATCGAATCATCTTAATGGTATAGGTTCACTAGGCTTCGAATCTGATCTGATCAAATCTGACTTAGGTTCAACATTCTGTGTCGAATTTTTATCTGATGAACTTCATCAAGTTCAACCTTAAAGACAATAGTTCCTTCACCAAGGAACTTCTTTTCCAAAAAGGTTATCCTAGGGCTAACGAACATCTTTCGTTCATCAGCATGATAGAAATAATATTCTTTGGTCTCTTTTAGGTATCCTATGAATGTACACTTATCAGACCTAAATCCAAGTTTGTCTGTAACTAACTATTTGACATAAGTCGAGCACCCCCAAATCCTAAAGTATGAAAATGCTGGTTTACGTCCTGTCCATATCTCATACAGGGTTTTATTACAAACTTACTTGAAACTCTATTTAATAGATAACAAGCAGATTCGAGTGCATATCTTCAGAATGATATCAGCAAAGTGGCAAATCCCATCATGGATCGGACCATGTCTAATAGAATCCAATTTCTTCTTTCAGATGCACCATTATGCTGTGGTATTTCAGGAGAAGTCCATTAGGAGAGAATCCTATTCTCTCCTAGATATGTGAGAAACTCACCAGAAAGGTATTCTCCTCCTCGATCAGATCAAAGAGTTTTAATACTTTTCTCAGTTTATTTTTTTACTTTACTTCGGAATCGTTTGAACATTTCAAAAGAATCCGACTTATGTTTTATCGGATAGACATATTCATATCTAGATAGATCATCTATGAAAGTGATGAAGTAGACATATCCACCTCTGGCACTTATGCTCATTGGTCCACATACATTAGTATGTACTAGACCTAAGAGCTCATTGGCACTCTCATCTTTTTCAGTAAAAGATAACTTGGTCATTTTACCAAGAAGACAGAATTCACAAGTTGGAAGTGATTCATAATTATCGACTTCGAAGATTTTCTCTTGAGTCAACCTGTTTATCCTATTCTTATTTATATGACCTAGCCTATAGTGCCATAAGTAGATATCTGATACACTATCTAATCTAGGATACTTATCAGTAAAATAGACTACATTAACAGATTGTGATGACATATATACACCATTATTCAATTATCCATAGAAAGTAGTAACACCATTCACAATGACATTATAAATTTATTTTTTTATTAAAATTTCATAATTATTTTTGGCCAAAAGGCCTACAAAAATGATATTTAAAAGAAACTAGGATAGAAATGACAATCATTAAGAACAACGATATGAGATTTAAATACAAGTTTCAAAACTCCTAAAGCTAGAACTGAAACTGGTCTTCCATCTCCAACATTCAGGAGTCTTTCGCCTTGCTCGAATCTTCTACTGACCTGCAACTCCTGCAACGAATTGCAAATATGGTAAGGGCCATCAGTATCAAATACCCAGTCAGTAATATCATAAATAGAGAAATTATAAGAAGTTATCATATAAATACCTTGTCCAGTAATAGCTTGCTTCTTTCTCTGCCTGTTCGGATCCAAGGAGGCAATATACTAAGGATTATTCCTCTTTCAGTGCCTCCGCTTCTTACAAAAAAAGCATTCAGCTTGACTCTTATCGGGCTTGATCTTCCTGGTCTGACCCTGCATTGAAGTCCCAGCCTAAACTTGTACCTTCTTTATTTTCTTCTTCTTGTTCTTCTTTCCTTTTCTAAAGGGTCGAGAATCAGAAAACAAACCTTCCACTAAGTTCATCGACTCTCTATGGAGCTGGTGATCCTTCTTAAAGTTTTGAAGTAACCCCAGTAAGCCGTGGTAGTTTACTTCAGACTTTGTCATTCTGTAATGAGTAAGAAAAGGGAGATAGAACTTTGGCAGCGAGTTCAGTATTGCATCTTTTTTAAGTTGTTCATGTAAAAAAAAGCCAAGTTTGCTCAAGCACTCTATCAGCTCGATCATATACAGTACATGATCAGTGATAGAGGCTCCATCCTACATTCTAGCATTGAAGATGGTGCAACTAATCTTGTGCTTCTCAACGTCATCGGATGTGCCAAAAGAATCCTCCAACACTTGGAGAATTTTATTTGGCTGAACTGTCTCAAACCTGTGACTGAACTTATCGCTCATCGCAGCCAGCGTAATACAGTGCACCATGATTCGATCACTAAGTCACTTCTGATAAATATCTCTGATCATTCCACGTGCATTGGCAGCTGGCTCCTTAGGTACAGGATCCGTCAGTATATACAGGATCCATTCATGCTTCAAGACAATCTTCAACTTTTGATACCAGCTACGAAAGTTGGATCCTACCAACTTATCATTGTCCAACAATGATCAGAGTAATAGGAAAGTGGCCATGTCTGCACCAAGAAAAATCAAAATCTAATTAGTAATTGATTCATTAAATCTAAAGATTTAAACTTTAATGAAAAGGTTTCTTCCACTATTTTATTCGAATTGGTAGCATCTACCTCTAATTCGAAGAATTACTCTAATTTCTTAGTGGATACTAGAATCCACATAGACTGCACACGAGTCCAACTTTGGTTGGCCAACCCATATACATCTAAGGGTAAGTTCATAACCAATTATTTCTCCAAATAATTTTTAGTAATTAAATTTTGCCCCAGTCCCTGATCAATTGGCTTTAGCCTTCTCAGAAAATGGTCCAGTTAAGTCTAACCATTAACATGACCATACTTAGCCCATCTAACCAATGAATGATCATATCTAACTTTGGTTGGTCCACCTGACCACCATTTAGAAAGATGTATCAAATAGATCATATAATGAATGATAATTCCATCAACCGATAAGCATTAGGCCTTTGGGTCTCTAATGATTATCCAACTAATAGACCTATTATCATCCATTTTAATGGAAGGCTATGATCCAATTATCATATAACTATTTTATTTTAGGAACCTAATAATTTTAGAGAATTTATTTATAAAAGTAAGTAGATCAGATTAACCAGCTTGTCATGATCATCCCACTGACTTCACAAGTCAGCTTAAGGGAGACCACCAATAGGCTGATCTAGGAGCATCTAAATCAGTCACACTAATTTATCTAGCTGACATGGATCAACTCAAATAGTCAAGTGATTCAATCAAAACATAATCTCATCGAAAGATCAGGCAAGTTCGCTCGGTGAGAGGGTCTGCCAAAGCTTGCCTTAGATGCCATCAGAAATGGCTAAATAAGCGGACTGCCAATTAAAAACTATCAGTCTGGTTTATCTTAGACACCAACTGATTTAATTAGTTTCAATTAGATTAATCTAATAGTTCGTACTAGACCGCGTAGTCAAGAATCAAGTCTATTTTGGGTCTTGTTAAAGATATGGACTTGATCAACTATAACTATTATAAATGATCTAGAGAATCCTTAACCTAATCTAAGATAATAATTGATTAGATTTAGTCAATTCTCTAATTAAGTCCATTCTTTTATCTAACCCTAGGTCTAACCCAATTAATGGGCCTAATTTTCACTAATCCATTTAACCCAATGTATTATGATTTATGTCTTAGGATCTTCAATTCACAATTCTAGATCCTAATCAATCAACTTCTTAATTCTCAATTAAGTTTTAGGCTGAGGGTTGGAATTCAACTTTTCAAAAATAATTTTTATATTTATAAAATATTTTTACAACATGATTCTATCAACCAAGTTGCATGTTTTATTCATAATTAATATGCAAGTAAAACAAATATAAAACTATTTTAGATCTAATCTAAACAGGTTCATGTAATTAAAATAATTTTAATAATAATCAATCATAAATCTTCCTAGATCAAATCTAATATATTTATGATGATTGAAATTAGATTAAAATATTTTTAATCAGATCATAAAATTTCTTGGATCTAATCTAAAATTTTATGATCAATATTTTAGATCAGCACGTACTAGGACAACCTATTCACTGTAAGGGGTAAACCTTATAGCAGGATAACCTTATGGCAATCCGTGCAATCTAAAATATTTTATTTCTAAATCTAAAATTATTTTAAATCTATTAAATTATAAATAAAATTAGATTAAATCTAATAAATTTATGATTAGAGTCAGATCATTATGAACTAGGACAATCTTTTCACTGTAAAGGATAAACCTTATAGCAAGACAACCTTATGGCAGTTCGTGAGATGTGATTTTTTTTTTAATTTTAGATTTAATAATTAAATTATAAATTAGATCTAATCTAAAAAATAATTTAAATATACATAAAAATTATGTAATAAGAACCTAATCTCTGATACCAATTGAAGGAACCAGATCTAGAATTCCATGGGTAGATCTTAAAATTTTTTCAAGATCATGTAGCGAAAGACTTAAATAAATTAAATATTTATTTAAATAAATATATAAATACCTAAATCTTAGATCTATTACATGATCAAGGTATGATATTAAATCAGAAATTAAAATCAAACAAGAAAGAAAAGGTTGATCAAATCAACCTAGTTCTATATTATATTAAATGCAGGTATGAAGTTAATAGATCAGATCTATTATCTGAGCAAATTAGATGTTCTAACTTACTAATCTAGGCTTGAGGATGAAGTTACGAGCCGCACACATATCCGACCTCTAGGAGTCATCCACACGAGCCCACGAACACGATCAGAGATCCTGATGTAGAAAATCAACACAGCATGCTAGTACTATACTGATCTCTCTTCGACGATCGATCCGATGGTTTTTTTTTCAAAATTTGGACTCTCCAAAATATGAAAAGAAATAGAAGAGTTTTTTAATCTGAGACTCTCTCAGAAAAAACTCAAAAGGAGAGATGAGGAATAAAATAGCCCCAAAAAAAGATCCTCTTCTTCTTTTCTTTTCTCTCACCTAAGCACCTAGTTTGATGCCTATAGACCCCCATGCCCAAGGATCCTCTTTCTCTGATTTTATCACACCCCAAATTTCTTCCAAAGCTCTATATTTTATAAAAAAAATTAGGTCAAAATTTATTCTAAATTTATAGAAAAAGAAGAGTCCTTGTCTAAGTCAAAAATTAGACAAGGCAGGACTAGATTTGGCAAGTAGTTGGGGCGCCCAAGAGTTGGGCGCCCCTCTAATTTTTTTTGGAGTTGGGCGCCCCTCTAATTTTTTTTGGTAAATCCAGCATGGAGAGGCACACAAAAAAACTTCTCACTCACATGGAATTAGGGAGGAAAAATAGGAGATGGGCGGCACACATGAAAGGAGATGTTTTGGTTTATAAGGATTCTATCTTATAGAATCCTAAATCAAAACTAACTTCCTCTTAGACTTGGTCAACCACCAAATAACCATATGAGAATAAGAGGGAGAGAAGGGGTGTGCATGAAGACCAGAGAGAGACTCTCTGTTGCACAAAAAGAGAGGGCATGGAGCATGGAGGGCTAAGATGGTGCATGGTGGAATCTTAGTCTCACTAGGATTCCATGTATGACTTGGTCAAACATGATTTCTCAAATCAAATTAAATCAAAACTAAATTAACTAAATTAAATTAAGTTCTAACTCAATTAAGAATTTAATTAAATTAGATTAAATTAGATTTAATTTTAATTTAATTTTTTAATCAAATTAAAAAAATTGGATTGATCCGAGTCCTAGTTAGACTAGGACTAGTTCTTCTTTATACTTGACTTATCCAATAAGCTAATTGAACTTGATCCAATCAAGTTCAAATCAAATCTAATTAAATTATATTTAATTAAACTTAATCTCAGCCCTCTGGTTTAATCAAATTAAGCCAATTAGCAATCTAATTGCTAATCGATCCTCCTGCAATACTTGTACTAGGTTAAACACCAAGCGTATTGATTGTTTAACCCTAAAATGATTCTAAATCGCTGATCAATCATCCGATCGGAATGTAAACTCTAATGTGTATGACCTCATAGATCCAAGCTTAAGTCAGTAGCATAGAAATAAATTTTTGTACCAATCAAAGTAACCATCTAGTAATAAAATTCGATGGCTGGATAGATCGAAAGGTATAGAATACCGTCCTTAGAACCCATGCGAATATAGTTTTTATATAATTCATCTCCTTGACCATAATGCTCATAGGATACCTTAGAGTTTAACTGTCAATTCTGATCAGATTGTCTACATTATATTTTAAAATATCAAATCTATCTGATGGATTACCCTGGCCAAGATTTTGCTATATTGAAATACAGTGATATATTCTTCTTCAACTCTTGGAGTGGTCAATTCCATCTTGATCATGCTCCAACTTCACAAGTACTTGACTGTGCCTAGAAGTCTTTCATTATTAAATTAGAAATTCAGTTAGTCCAGTATCAAAGCACAATGAGTTGCTTGCAAGTCACTAAGATGATCTCAGATCTAAGGGATATTTATACCTATATCCCATCAGAGATATTCTCGATAGTAGAATGTTCTAAAGTTGATCATGTTCAATGATGATGTACCCATATATCTCACCTATATGTCATACCAGTATCTCCATATTTTTTGATTAAGAGGACAACCAACCTATATGGCATATAGCGACCTATGCTCGATAGATGCTGTCATCCTATTTAACAGCCTATCATTTGATCGTGAATAAATTTAAGGATTAATCGATAAATTCTCTCTTTATTAAAATTAAATAGTCCTAAGAACTTCATCATAATAATGGAGTTCATTAGAAGATGTAAATTTATGATGAAAAAAAGATGTCAAAATATTTTTTATTAATTAATAAATTAATTATAATATCTCAATCATCAACAGACTGACGATTGGCTTTGAGACATAATTTCTAATAGGATGTCCTCAGCAAAGGCCTCTTCGATGTTAGTATATACTTTCTTGCCCGCTCCACCATACCAGCATAATCCTAAGGAAAAGATTTTATCAATGACCTTTTTAGATCATTCTTCTGTAATCCGTCCATAAAGTCAGTCATCGTGATCGATTGATTTAGGTCTCAGACTTTCAGAATTATCATATTAAAATGGCTCATATAATCGTGGATCGACTCATCGCTCTTTTGGCGGATGGTGTTCAAGTAGTTAGACCACTTCTACTGCTTACGGCTACTGATAAAGTATATAGCCAAGGACCGACTCAGCTCTTCGAAGGAATGGATCTAGCTTGATTTCAGACTGGAGTATCATTATCGGACCGCTCCCTTAAAAGTGGCGAAGAATACCCAATAGAGAATAGCATCCGATGCTCTCTGAAAGAGCAACGTTGCTTTAAAGATCTCAACATGATCGACTGGATCGATCGTTCCATCGTACGTCTCGATCTGAGGCAACTTGAAGCTAGGCGGCGGCAATTCTTTCATAATCCTTTCATCGAAAGGGGGCTCGCCGCTAAGCCCATTAAAGGGACGGGAAGAAGAAGCTTTATTCAGAGCTTTAAGCTTATTATCGAACTCTTGAAGCTTCTTTTCAATGATTAAATCTCGGGCAGTGCAGGCCTCGGACTATTGAGGGAAGAAATGATCGGGAGTCAAATCATGCCCAAATTGTGGGCTAAGAGATCGCCGATGAGACTGCCTTTTCTTGGGGCTTTGTGGAGGTGCCCGAGGAGGTTCAGCTTGTTACTGCAAATGAAAAATCGATGGTTGAAGAGACAACATGATTGAGGGCGTAGATGGGACTGTCGAAGAAAATATCAACTGCATCATAGAGGATGGTGCAGGGGCAGCTTGGCTTGGCTGCGGCACCATCGAAGGAGACGCAAATGCAGTTTGGACTGCTTGAATGATGACCGTCAAAGTCTGAACCTACTGGAGGAGTAGGTTGAACTGGTCCATGGTAACAGAAGCCGATTGAACCGATGGAGAGGCTTTCACCATCAGAGGTTAAGTACGATCTTCGATCCGAATATCTACTTGTTGAAAAGCAGCATCAGCAACGTTGTTAAGACGTGATGATGCCTTCTTAAATGATATTTTCAAGAGATAAGCACCCTTCCTCCATCTATTGTTGCTGAAAATGGTTTGCTTCGAAAGCAGAGCAGTCAGTCTTGCGCAGGGATGCTGGAGTGACTTGCAAAATAAAAGTTCGAACCAGAGGATTTGACTCCAGCGAGAATTCTTCGACGCTCAAGTCAACAAAAAATAATCAAGCAACAATGAGTTCTCTGAAAGAAATTTCTTGCTTACCTGAATCCTCAAAATTTATGATATTTGTAAGAAATCTTCATGTGGTCCTTACGCTATTCCACTAACTTGGACCGCTAGCATTGTCGTGGCGAGATTGGGGGCGCCTTTTCTAAATAGAAAGGTTGTTATCGACGGAATTGGGATGCTTTATCCGCTTTCGATAGTCGAGGCCGAATGAAAAATAGTTTGCTCGTGGCTGGATCGTAGCTGTGTTGTTGTTAACCCACGAGATGAGTTGGTGAGAATGTAGATGAGCCATCTATCCGAGGCAATATATAAGTTACGAACACTATTCGAGCCGTTTCCAAATTAAATGGCTCGGATCTCCTGCCAGGCATCAACTATCAGTTTGGAGGATATTATGAAAATTTTTTTATTCTCAAATCGTTAGCGAATGTCAACTGAGTCGAAATATTTCAAATATTGATCGGATGATCTGAGGTATTTACTTTATCATCGAATCACCTTTCTTTATTTTACTTGCAATATATTAGGGGAAAAAACTAACCCTACATTCTTTTAGCATGGAAAAAACAAAAAAAAGGATGGATAGATGTTCAAGCGGGCTATGGCTCTATGGTTCCACTTCTCCTTCTTATTCTTTTGTGCGTGTGCACAACCAGATAAGAGAAGATCTTAACTGAGATACAAACCAGAGGAAAGATGAGCACACTAATACAAGACAAATGACAATGAATGCTTGACATGGTCCCTGACGACCCATCCCATACGCATTAGCCAAGAGAATTTAAAGCAAAAAATTGGATTGCACCACCTGGATGGAGTAAAAAATTCTCCCTCAAGTGCCTGTCGCGCCAAGCACCTCTCCTATATTTCAAAGTGGTTCCATTTTCAAAACTCATCTTTCTCAAGCCACTTATTCTGGTCATCCATTCTTCCCCAGCACAGGTTTTCATACGAAAAAAAGAATCAAATTCTTGAACCCAACTATTCTCATTGCTTGTTGGGCCCAAACTACATCCAGCTTCCGATCAAAGCCCAACTTGACCTTTTTCCCTTTTTCTTTTCTTTTTTTTGTGGTAGGCCGGAATGTTTAACTTGACTTTTAATCAGGGTGTGATGCATACAACTTAGACAATCCTCTTCTTTTAACGTCTCACTTCAGCCAAGTTATTTTGACTCGCGTGTCACGTCGTAGTGGCCACCACAGGGGTGCCCACTTTCCACGCAAAGAAACCTTAGACAGAGTCCTAGAAAGAATTCACTGACAAGTCTACAGATTGTTTCCCCAGTGCAATAAAAATATTTTGTTGTGCCTCTAAAATTTTGTTTGACCTATTGAGAAGAATTTCTATTTGCATTGTTGAGATGGTGACAATAAAAGAAAAAGAAAAAAAAGAACAACTATAAAATAGAATCCAGTTTAGATAGAATTCTTGCAATAGTTTACGGACTTGAAACTAATTATATCAAATATTTGCAACTTGATGCTGCAACTAATATTGCATTGATTTGTTAAATAATCCACCGGTACAACCATCTAGTTATTTAAATAATTAAAAAAATCTTAGGGCAATATAGGTTATGCAAAATTTTCAGTCTTTCTAGAAGGTCATGTCCTCCATGAGAGCTGGTCTTTTTTTTTTAAAAAAAAAAAGGAAAAAGAGCGGCGTGACTTAGCTGGCTTTGATCGGTACCGGCTAAAGAGGACCATTAACCGTACCATCTACCATATCTTTCATGGTCCCAAAGAAAAAAAATTTTTAAAAAAATCGTCCGTGGCACGCGAAGACGGTCTAGGTTCGCAGTACAAATATGATGGGATGGCTATCAAAATATTTTATTCATCTTTAAATTGAAAAGGACGGTTTTAGCCGAAATTAACCGAGAATGATTCCAATAATAATTTTAGAAATTAAAAATTATTCAATTTTATTTTTAATTTTAATTTTTCTAAATTTTTTAGTCCAAAATTATATTCAAAAATAGATCAAAAATAAAAAAATATCCTATGGATAATATCCTTAACATTTTTTATATTTAATATAAATTTGAACTAAAAAATTTTAAAATAATTTTAACCATCTTCTATTCCACTCGATGATAAATTTTTAATTTATATAAAAAAATTATAAAAAATATATTATATTATAAAATTATAAAATTTATTTATATGATAAAGATTAAGATTGATATATCTAATTTAATTATTTATATATAAATTTTTTAAAATAAAAAAATAGATTTTCAGTCTTGGTTTCAATTTTATGATTTTGTTTCAATGATGGTTATAATTTTTATCTCGGTTGGATAATTGGGTTCGATTTCCAAGGAATGGTGGATTTTCAAGTTCAGTCTCGATTTTTTTTTAATATTTTTTAGCATATGAAAAAAATCAGAAATTGATTGAACGACGTCACTTGGGCCTCAAATATTTTTGATTTTTTTTTTTTTTATTGAAAAAGTCGTGGTCAACCGAAACGCGGCAGTTCCTTCTGCATTCCTCGCACGTTTTCCACGCCATGCCACACGAACCTCACCCGGCTATCACCTGACTTCTTTTATCATTTTCACGAACTCTCACGTGCCATGTCACCCATAAAACATCACGCCACCTTACGGAAAATTGAGGTCCCCCCCACCCTGGAATCCTCTCGGAAACATGGAGGACGAGTCCTCTCCGGCCACCTCCGAGTTCAGCGGCGACTCCGAGGCCGATTCCATTCCGATCACTCCGTCGACGACTTTCGAGTTCGATGACGCTGATGATGATGCCGAGTCCTCCAGCGGTGGCAGCAACGAGAAGAATGATGCCGATCAAAGAGATGAGAGATGGATGTCTTGGAGGAGTTGGTTGGTAGAGTATGCCTCCCAAAGCGAGCATATGGAGTATGACGATGAGCAAAGAGAGGATGGATTATTAACTCAAAATATAGAAGAGAATGGATCGATGCCCAGGGTGGAGAAGGAGTCCATGGTGGCAGAGGAAAGGGAGAGCAATAGGCTTTTTTGGGAAGCTTGCCTTGCTGATGGGTATCCATGATTCCTTCAAATGTTGGGTAGGCATACTGGTTATCTCGATTTTTTTTTTTTTAAAAAAAAAATTGATTTAATTTTATAAATTAAAGTGAATATTTATACGGTGTCTGAGTGAGGAATTTTAGACATGTTGGAGATGGGAGGTATGTATTTTTACCTGTTTTTTTTGGGTAACTTTTTATAACTTTTGAATCAGAAGACAGGCTCATGGAGGAAGAATTATTTAATATTATGTGGTTGCTATCGCCTCTTTTAGATTAAAAAAATTTTACTGCATTTTTTTTTTTCTTTTCGAGAATAAAAATGAGTGCAGGATTGCATTAAGTGCGGGATTTACAAATATTTTCTCTTAGTTGCAACAATTTTGCATGCTTTATTTACCTGTGCAAATTATAATATTCATGTTCTTATAAATTATACAGACATGCATCGAACTTCAAAGTTTGTTGAATGCATTGAAGATAAATATACCGTCAAATTCCCACCAACCATGTGCACGCAGTCCAAAGCCTCCAAAAGGAGAGAGGATGTGCGTAGGATTTTTAATTAAGAAAAGGTTCCATGTCTTGGTTCTTTTCACATATCTTCCTTGGAAAAAGTTAGGCCGGTGACATGACATGCAGCAATATAATATAATCTACAATGATGTAAATGAGGTGTAAGTAATGGGTGGCCGTGATCCTGATTTGATTTTCTTTTATTTTCTCATATAATTTGTTAAACATGCTCTCAATTATGCGCTTCTCTATAGATTTATTTTAGAAGATATGAAGATTAATATATGAAAAAACAAGGAAGAGAAGATAAAATACAACTTCCCAAGAAGAGCAAAGCCTTTCAAACAGAACCAAAGACACCAAAGATAATTCTTTATCTCTCAAGAACTTAACCTTAATTAAGAATAGTAGTCATAATAGCATTAAAATGATTCTTAAAAAAATAGCATGAGATGACGACAACATGAACGAAGCCTCACGAAGGGTGTGTCAATGGATCTAGTTCGGAACTAATATTAGAATAAATAGATAAAAATTTTTAATTGTGATCGAGAAATAAGATGAGGAAGAACATTTTTTTCAAGCTAGTGCTTTAATTAACACGGTAGGGGGTAATCCTCCAAGTCTGACCACCTAAGATACGACTCTTTAGAGATTTTTTTTTCTTTTTTTTCAGGTACTGATGTGATCATTGAAGGATTGGGGCAAAGGTTTCAACATCAGATAGCTAAGGAATGGTATAGTGGCTATAGAGTCCAAATGAAAGGCACCTAATGGCCTCCATTTCAACAGGCACCAACTCCTTGTCATCAACAACCGGGAATAAAAAATATGGCAATATTAAACAGGATGGCCTTAGAAATAGGCTAGAATAAGTATTAATTCACAAGTATATATGGATCACGCGATACTTGAGTACTAAAATGCCGTTATTTTGATCTCAACCATGACATCACTATGCCCTTGTTTTTAATACAATTTAATTATCATAAATTTACATTAATGAAAGAAATGGACATAATTTTCGAGGTAATATTAAGGAGTAAAATCTTTTTAACAAAACAATTTGACCAAGGCTGAGCTGTCATGCCCACCGTCCCTTTCTTCTAGAAGCCAGCCCTCGTGGGTAGGAAGAGAACAAAGAAGAGAGATTCTCTCCCAATTCCCCGCCCTAATTTGTTTAAAACACCCAGGTGGGAATAGCGTTCGACCCTCTGTCCCTGTCCATGGCCTGAGTTGCCCACGTTTCTATTGTAATTTTTAAAGGAAGAAACTCTTCTAATCCTTTTTACTCGTAGCTTTAACCTAACAATTCTGATGACCAACGTACCCTTCCTCCCTGGCTACCAGGCCTTATACCTGATTTACCCTGACCTCTCTTTCCTTAATGCCCCTTTATCTAAAGAGGAGATGTCAAACAAGTAGTTTTAGGCCTTGATCAGGAGAAAACATTGAGTCCCCAGTGATTTCTACTTCTCTTTCTATCAAATCTTTTAGGACATCTATTATTATAAAATTACCTATTAATTAATATAAAATTTAAAATAATAATAAATAATTATATATAGAAAAAAATAAAATATAATAGTTTACATGGTTCGGTTTTTGATTTATATCTACGAGCAAATATGAAAAGAGATTCCGTTATATCAAAAAAAGATAGAGTACAAAAAATATGCCACAGCTCAAATAATAAAAGATGACTCTTCAATAATAAAAGAAATATGATTATAATATATATACATATTAAATTTTAAAATAAAAAAATAAAATATTTAAATAGATCTATAAAATTAAAAATAGATTAGATTTATATCATGTATCACATCAAATTTAAGCTATACTCAACAACATCATTAAAGAAGATCTCGTTTGATTTTTTCAATTCCCTCTATATATGATAATGTGGTTGTTGTTAGCGGGCTTGATTTTGTATGTACATATCTTCTTTCACTGCTGGGCAACCTATGAACATTCTGAATGCTATGATCGACCTTGTACCTCTCGGCTTCCGTATCATGTGGGCAATCCGGAAAGAGCCATTGATGTCTTAAACACACGATATCAGCCATCGACCAGCAACATTGACAGCAAAAAGGCTAAACTAGTTTCGTTGCTTAAATCTACTCTCTAGCTCTTCTTCTTTCTTATTTTGTTTTCTTTTACTCGTAGTATTTCTCTAATCTCCTGCGCTATTTCATCTTGCTAGTGAAATAAGCGTGAGTCTCACCCTCCCGTTTCTAAAAATAAAAAGGAAAGCAAGGAAGGACAACCCTTCAATTCTATCATTTGTGCCTGTAGACTGATGCAGGATTTGTCATTCAAAGGACACCTACTCGATGTGATGCGCAACGTGGACGCATTCAATGGTTTTTAATGCCTTGCAACTCTTCACATGCACCCTTTGTAGAAATGGAAGGTATACTTCACATCATAGTTTGAGTGGAGGAAGCACGCAAGGATGAAGAGGCAAATGCTGAGCAATTTATTCCCGAAAAAAAAAAACGAAAGTATCCTAAAAATTTCATACAAAAATAATATATATATATATATATAATAATAATGATGATGATGATGATGAAATAAAAAGAAGTAAATATTTTCTTTCAATATTACTGTTGGTGCAGAATTTGGTTGATGTCGAATCAAAATGGAATAGAGGAGGACGAGATTACCGTCGGTGACCTACAAAATAAAATTTCGTTCGAAGTCGATGGTGATGGCTCCGGTAGAATCCTCTGACGATCAAGTCAGCTCTTCTGGTCAACAAAAATGGAGTGCTCAAGCGAGAGCTCGTAGAGTTTCGAAAAGGAGAAGAAAGCTTAGAGCCTAGAGAAAACGTATCTAGAGGATCCTTTTTAGAGACGGAGCTTGATTGATGGTGATAACTGCAGCTGTCTGGCAGCGGGCCACTCGAAGCCTGATAGAGTTTGGTACAGAGGGGAAGGTATCGTCAGGTGGATGGTGACAGCCATACCGTCCGATAGCATTGCCTATGGTAGACTGATGGCGACTGTTCGTTGAGATTTAATAATCATAGCTCTGAAAAAGCAGGCATTGGTTGATAGACTTTGGCATATATCAATTTTAGGAGAGTTTGGACTCCTGAAGGGAATACTTCTAGAGGAGATTATCTAGGAGGAATCCGTCTGAGGAAGAAGTTCGAGAGGAGTTCGGCTCCTAGAGGAGTTCGGTTGAAGGAGAAGTTCGGAAAGAGTTTAGCTTCTATAGGCATCCGACTAGAGGAGAAGCTTGGAAGAAGTTTGACTTCTGCAGGTGTCCGACTAGAGAAGAAGCTCGGAAGAAGTTCGGCTCCCATAGGCGTCCAACTGGAGGAGTGCGGAGAGAGTTTGGCTCTCGTGGACGTCCGACTGAAGGAGTGCGGAGAAAGTTTGGCTCTAGGTCGACCGCTAAGAAGTTCAGCCGGCTGAAGAAATTCGACTAAGACTCGACCGTTGGGGAGTTCGAAAGGAGCTCGGCCACTGAGAAGTTCGACCGACTGAAGGGGTTCAGCTAAGACTCGTCCGCTGAAGCTCTTTCGAGACTACCAATTGTATTAGGTTGAGCATCAGACTGAACTTCGGCAGGAGCAGAATTATCCCCAACAATAGTCTCCCCACTTCCGAGTTTGAAATTCGAAAAAAGAGAGTATAGAAAAGACGACTGCCGAAGTCCTCTTCAGAGCTCTGTGCCAGTTTAGGTTGAAGCTTGAGGGAGATCTTATCTCCAGCCAAAATTAAAGTTGAGGTTGAGGCTCGGGAGATATCTCATCTCCGACCGAGGTCCAGAGAGATCTTGTCTTTTGTTGATGTTCAAGCTCGGGGGAGAGCTTATCTCCTGTAGAAGCTCGGGGGAGATCTTATCTCCTACAGTCGAGGTTGAAGGTTGAGCTCGAAGGAAATCTTATCTCCAGCAGCCGAGGTTGAAGGTTAGGCTCGGGAGAGATCTTAACTCCAGCAGTCGAGGTTGAAGCAGATCCTATCTCCTATGGCCGAGGTCGAAGGTTGAGCTCCTCGGGGGAGATCTTACCTCCAGCAGTCGAAGTTGAAGCTCGGAGAAGATCTTATCTCCTACAGCCGAGATTGGTCTGGTCGCTCAGGAGAGATCTTATCTCTAGTCGAGGTTGAAGCTTGGGAGAGATCTTATCTCCTACAGTCGAGGTTGAAGCTCGAGGGAGATCTTATCTCCTGCAGCTAAGGTTGGTGCCGATCGCTCGAAAGAGATCTCATCTCTCACCGAGATTGACTCGGACACTCGAGAGAGATCTTATCTCTGGCCGAGGTTGAAGCTCGAAGGAGATCTTATCTCCTACAATCGATGTTGAAGCTCGAGGGAGATCTTATCTCCTACAGTCGAGATTGGCCCGGTCGTTCGGAAGAGATCTTATCTCTAATCGAGGTTGACTCAGGCGCTTAGAGGAGAGATCTTATCTCTGGCCGAGGTTGAATTCTTATCTCCTACAGCCGTGGTTGATCCGGTCGCTTGAGAGAGATCTTATCTCTAGCCGAGATTAACTTGAGCGCTCGGAGAGATCTTATCTCTTGCAGCCGAGATTAAAGCTTGGAGGAGATCTTATCTCCTGCAGCCGAGGTTGGTCCGATCGCTCGAAAAAGATCTTATCTCTAGCCAAAGTTGATCTCGAGCACTCAAGAGAGATCTTATCTCTGGCTGAGGTTGAAGCTCGGAAGAGATCTTATCTCCTGCAGTCGAGGTTGAAGCTCGAAAGAGATCTTATCTCTACAATCGAGATTGAAACTCAAGGGAGATCTTATCTCCTACAGCCGAGGATTGAAGCTTGGGAGAGATCTTATTTTCTGCAGCCGAGGTTGGCCCGATCGCTTGGGAGAGATCTTATCTCTAGTCGAGGTTGACTCGGGCGCTTGAGAGAGATCTTATCTCTGGTCGAGGTTGAAGCTCGGGGGAGATCTTATCTCCTGCAACCGAGGTTGAAACTCGGAGAGAGATCTTATCTCCTGCAGCCGAGGTTGGTTCAGTCGCTCGGGAGAGATCTTATCTCTAGCCGAGGTTGACTCACGCACTCAGGGGAGATCTTATCTCCTGACCGAGGTTGAAGCTCGAGGAGAGATCTTATCTCTGCAGCCGAGGTTGAAGCTCAGAGGAGATCTTATCTCCTACAGTCGAAGTTGAAGAAGATCTTATCTCCTGCAGTCGAGATTGGTCCGATCGCTCGAGAGAGATCTTATCTCTAGCCGAGGTTGACTCGGACGCTCAGAAAAGATCTTATCTCTTGCAGTCGAGGTTGAAGCTCGGGGAAGATCTTATCTCCTGCAGTTGAAGTTGAAGCTCGGAAGAGATTTTATCTCCTGCAATCGAGGTTGGCCCGGTCGCTCGGAGGAGATCTTATCTCCTATAGCTGAGGTTGAAGCTCGGAGGAGATCTTATCTCTGGCTGAGATTGAAGCTTGGAAGAGATCTTATCTCCTACAGCCGAGGTTGAAGGTTGAGCTCCTTGGGATAGATCTTATCTCCTGCAGTCAAGGTCAAAGGAGATCTCATCTCCTATTGACGTAGACTTTGAAGCCCGATTTTCAATTTTGCTCACGTTAGGACGAGGTTCTCCTCCTATTCCTAATGGACTGTGGGGGCGCATAAGAGCCATTGTCAGGGCCTCTCCTCCCATCTCGTCTAAAATGAACGAGGCCTTCAACTTTGCTCGCATTAGGATGAGATTCTCTTCCTGTTTCTAATGAGCTGTTGGGGCACATAAGGGCCATTATCAGAGCCTCTCCCTCCATCTCGTCTAAAATGGATGAAGCCTTCGACTTTGCTCGCATTAGGAACGAGGTTCTCCTTCTATTCCTAACAGGCTGTGGGGGCACACAAGGGCTATTGTCAGAGCCTGTCCCTCCATCTCGTCTAAAATGAACGAGGCCTTCGACTTTGCTTGCATTAAGGACGAGGTTCTCCTCCTGTTCCTAATGGACTATAGGGGCATATAAGGGCCATTGTTAGGGCCTCTCCCCCCATCTCATCTAAAATGAACGAGGTCTTCGACTTTGCTCGTGTTAGGATGAGGTTCTCCTCCTATTCCTAACGGGCTGTGGGGGCACACAAGGACCGTTGTCAGGGCCTCTCCCCTCATCTCATCTAAAATGATCGAGGCCTTCAACTTTGCTCACGTTAGGACGAGGATCTCCTTCTGTTTCTAACATGGCCACTATTATTTGCTTCTTTTCGGCAGTACATTCTCGAATTCTTCGAGTCTCAAGATCGTAAGAGCATTGTTCCTCCGAGCTTCTCATGCGGTAAGTCCCAAACCTGACGACCTCCTCTATTTTGTGCTAGCCTTCTCAATTTGGAGCAAGCTTCTCTTGGCTTTGAGGTTGAAAGATGATGGCTTGTTGAAGTACCAAGCCCCCCCAAGGCCAAGATGTCGAAAGACGGTTGACCTCCTTATTGTTCCTCCCTCATTGGTGGTTCTAATTGCAGTAGCACCATTGCTTACTTCAGACCGACGTCTGTGGAGCATTGAAGGAGGCGTAGTTATGAAATCTTTTGGGGGGAGGTCTTCTTCGCGTCCTTCTGTTGGGGCTTCCTTGATGATGAGCTTGAGAAGGAGTTCGGGCTCGCTTGCGCTCGGAAGAGGGTCCGTGAACGTGGCCGAGCTCTATTCCTAATGGGGGAGAACTTAACTTCATACCCTTTTGTCGGAGCTTCTTTGATGATGAGCTCGAGAGGGAGTTTGGCCTTGCTTGCGCTCGGGGGGAGTCCGCGAGCACGGTCGAACTTCATTCTGCCCTCCTGTGAAACCTCAAGGGGGAACTTCTTCGTGCCTTTTTGTCGGAGCTTCTTTGATGATGAGCTCGATGGAGAGTTCAGCCTCGCTTGCGCTCGGGGGAGTCCATGAGCATGGCCGAACTTCATTCTATTTTCCTATGAAACCTCTAGGGGGAACTTCTTCGCGCTCTTCCATCGAAGCTTCTTTGATGATGAGCTCGAGGAAAAGTTCAGTCTCACTTGCGCTTGAAGGATGGTCCATGAGCATGGTCGAACTTCATTCTGTCCTTCTGTGAAACCTTCTAGGGGAGAACTTCTGCTCTCTATTTCTCTTTCGAAGAAGAATCATGATCCGAATGTGGATCCTCTGCTTTCTATTTCTCCTTCCTAAGGGCGATGGGTATGCTAGGCCAAATGCTCTTCCTTAAGATCGATTCCTAGCATCCTGATGGTGGGTTTTCTAGCAAAATCGCCGTCGAAGGTTGCCGCATGGCCTGCACCATTTTGATGAGATCCTGAATCCACTGTATTAGTAGGTTAAACTGCTCCGGATCTACCATGGCTATAGGTGGAGTTTGAGTTGCCGAAGCTGAAGCGGGGGTAGAGCTCTCTTGGGAGGCCTTTTTTCTCGATGAAGAACTCTAGAGAGGAAGAAGAGAGATCATTGCTGAGTACTCCTTTAAGAACAAGGGTGCCTCAGAGATAGAGGCCCTTCCTCTAGCACCAATTCTGTTGGTGCAGAATTTGGTTGACACCGAATCGAGGTGGAGTGGAGGAGGATGAGGTTGCCGTCGATGATCTGCAAAATAAAGTTTCATCCGGAGTCGATGGTGGTGGCTCTAGCAGGATCCTCCAACGATCAAGTCGGCTCTTCTGGCCAACAGAAATGGAGTGCTCAGGCGAGAGCTCGGTAGAGTTTTAGAAAGGAGATGGAAGCTTAAAGCCTAGAGAAAATGTATCTGGAGGATCTCTTTTATAGGCAGAGCTTGATTGATGGTGACAGCTGCAGTTGTCTGACAGCAGGCCACTTGAGATCTGGTGAAGTTTGATATGGAGGAGAAGGTATCGTCAGACTGATGGTGACAGCCATACCGTCCGATAGCGTCGCTTGTGGTAGATTGATGATGATCATTCGTCGAGATTTAATAGCCATAGCTCTGAAAAAGTAAGCGTTGGTTCATGAACTTTGGCATATATCAATTTTAGAGGAGTTCGGACTTGTAAAGGAAATACGTCTGGAGGAGATTATCTAGGAGTAATCCGTTGGAGGAATCCGTCTAAGGAAGGAGTTTGGCTCCTAGAGGAGCTCGGTCGAAGAGAAAGTTTAGAAAGAGTTCAGCTTCTGTAGGCGTCCGACTAGAGGAGAAGCTCGGAAGGAGTTTGGCTTCTGCAGGCATCCAACTAAAGGAGAAGCTCGGAAGGAGTTTGGCTTCCATAGTCCGACTGAAGGAGTGCGGAGGGAGTTCGGCTTTCGTGAGCATCCGACTGGAGGAGTGCGGAGGGGATTCGACTCTCGTGGGAGTTCGACTAAAGGTCGGCCGCTGAGAAGTTCGGTCGGCTGAAGGGGTTCGGCTAAGACTCAACCGTTGAAGAGTTCAAAAGGGGCTTGGCCGTTGAGAAATTCGATCGGCTAAAGGGGTTTGGCTAAGACTTATCCACTGAAACTCTCTCGAGACTACCGATTGTATTAGACTGAGCATCAAACTGGACTTCGACAGGAGCGAAGTTTATCCCCAATAATTACTATATATATATATGGGTGGACTGGATTCTGTTCGACCGAATTTTAATTTAGATTCGATCAGATCTCTAACCATTGGATCAGCGTGTATCTACACGTATGCGCCTGAAAAGGTACGTTAGAAAAAAAAAAAAAAAAAGGTGCATGTCTGCATTGGAAAAAAGAATTTTAATTTTTTTTAGCATGAAGATGTTTTCAAGTCGAAAAAAATTGAAAAAAAAAATCTACACCCAAAAAAAGTTATAGAAAAAAGAGAAGGCGCCTTTAGGAGTCTATAGGCACCTTCGGCACTTTTTTTTTAAATTTTTTTTAAATTTTTTTAACTTTTTTCACCTGAAGGCATTTTCAGATTCAAAAAAATAAAAAAAAAAAAAATTTCAGGCGTAAGCACGATCCTATTTTTTTTCAGATGCATGCGCATAGATGCGCGCTAATTCAACAATCAAGGATCCGACCAAATATGAATTGAAATTTGATCAAGTAGAGTTCAATCTATATATATATATATATATATATATATATATATATATATATATATATATATATATATATATATATATATATATATATATATATATATATGGAAAGAGAAAGAAAGCGATAGAGAGGAATAGACTCAGATCGATTTGGATTTGGCTCTAAATCTAATCAAGTTTTCTACCATTCGATTTACATAGATCTCTATGTAGCAAAATAAAAATTAATTCACACTTTTCTACTCATTTTGGATTTGAAAAATATAAAAAATATTATTAATATGGATGAGATGAAAAGGATCGAATTTATATTTATTTTAAAATATTTTTATTTATTTTATTTTTATTTATTCATAATTTATTTAAAGTTATTATAAAAAAATTTATATTTATCCTATTCCAAATTTATATTTAGCATCCTTTGTTGTGGGAGAGATTTGCTACGTCAATGACAGCTACGTCTACGTTGTTTTGATCTATACTAATAATTTTTTTAAAAATAATTTAAACATAAACGAATAGAAAAATAATCATTATTTTTTTTATTTTAAGATCAATATAGATGAGATGATTGGAAACTTGATGGGATTTGAAGTGAAATCCAATCAATTCGAGCTTAATTTATTCATTGGCGCTGTAGCCTTCTCTCTCTCTCTCTCTGCATGTATATGTATATATATTGTTGGGGATAAATCCCGCTCCTACCGAAGCCCGGCCCGATGCTCAGCCTAATATAACCAGTAGCCGCAGAAGAGCTTCGGCAGACGGGCTTCAGCCGAACTCCCAATGGTCGAGCTTCTTCCAGCAGGCCGAACTGGTCAGCTCCTGAGCTTCTTCCGGACTCCCAGCGTCGAGACCGAACTTTCTGGGCGGCCGAACTCCTTCGGACTCCCCACGGCTGAACCCCTTCGGACCCACGGTCGAACTCCTTTGGACCAGCTCCAAGAGGCCGAGCTTCAACGAAGTCCTCTCATTGGCCGAACTCCTCAGCGGTCGCCCTCACCGAACTTCGGCCAATCGAGCTCCTACCGAACTCTCAAGTGTCCAAGTCTCAGTCGAAGTCCAACAGCCGGTCGAACCCCAAACGGTCGAGCTTCAGATCCTCAGCGGCCGAACTCTTCAGCGAACGAGCCTTAGCTACGTACCTCCAGCCAGACGCCTATGGGAGCCGAACTCTCTCCTATCTTCCTCTTCAGGAGCCCGAACACCTCCGAAATGGGCACACGACGAAGGCCTTCAACCCTTCATTCGACGAGCTCTGCAGCCATCACCATCAGTCAGTCCACCGCAGGCGATAGCGACCCACTGTCGGGCAGCGATAGCAATCCACTGTCAGGCGGCGATGGCTGTCACCCTCAATCCGCCGCACACGACACCATCCCGTGAGACTAATTCCGCCGAACCTCGAGCGGCCCGCCAGCACGCGACTGCAGTTGTCGCCATCAAGCTCCACTATATAAAGGACCCTCCCGACATGCTAAGGCTAAGCTCTCTGAACTCTCGACTCTCTAAGCTCTCCTCCTTATCTCTAAGCTTCGGAACTCATTCCGAGCACTCCATTCCTGTTGGCTGAAAACTAACTTGACCATTGGAGGGTCCTGCCGGAGCCACCCCCCCACCGATTCTGGATGGAACTTCATTTTGCAGGTCCCCGACGGCGACCTCAGGGGCCTCGACTCCGACGACCTCCGGCGAAGACGGATTTCTGCACCAACAGATTGGCGCTAGAGGAAGGGCCGAACCTTCGAGGTTCTCTTGTTCTTAAAGGAGTGCTCGACGACTCTTCTCTTTCCTCTTCGGAGATCTCCCTTTTCTCTCTCGAAGAAGAAATGCCTCCCAGGAGAGCTTCGAGACGGCGCTCGACGGCCTCCACGGTCCGGACCCATCCAAATCCGCCTATCCCTGCTTTGGCCCCGGCAGCTCAAGTTCTACTTGTACCTACGGTGGAGGTGGAGTAGCTCGACCTACTTGTCCGATAGGTCCGTGGCCTCGCGGAGGTATTGCAGGCTATACAGCAGCCTCCGCTAACGACCGCCCCAGGAAACCCACCATTAGAACGTCAGGAATCGGCCCCAAGGAAGACTACCAGGGCCAGCGTACCGATCGCCCTGGAGAAGGGGAAGCAGAGGGCCGAGGATCCATGTTCGGATCTTTATTCTCTTCTGGGGGAGACCTTCCCCATTCGTAGTTGAAAGCACCCTAAGGTCTGCAGCCAAGACGATGTCCTCGATTGCAGACTACGAAAGATGGATCGACGTATTGAAGAGCTCAGCCGCATCACCTCGGCTCATCATGCCGACGTCCGTGCTGAACCTCCCTTCTCCCCCCAAATTATGCAAGAACCTGTTCCACCGACCTTCGAGCTCCCTCAACTGGAAAGCTACGATGGAACTTCTGATCCGATTGATCACCTGGAGGCCTTCCGCGCCATGATGCTGTTTCACGGCGCTTCGGATGCCATGCTGTGCCGAGCCTTCCCATCTACCTTAAAGGGAGCAGCGAGGAACTGGTACTCGGCGTTGAAGCCAAACACGATCTTCTCTTTCGATCAGATGAGCAGTCAGTTCGCGGCCCACTTCATCAGCAGCCGACGATCGAGCCGAGGTTCAGATTCCCTGATGAGCGTTAAGCAGAAGCAAGGAGAATCCATTCGGACTTACGTCACTCGATTTAACGCCGCGGCATTGGAAGTCCGGGACTTGGACCAGTCTGTCGCGATGGCCGCACTCAAGGGCAGCCTTCAGAAAAATAACTTGCTGTTCTCTCTAGAAAAAAAGTATCCCAAGGACTTCGCCGATCTGCTGGCTCGAGCCGAGAGATATGCCCGTGCGGAAGAAGCCTTCAAATTAAAAGATGAGGAGCTCGTCAGAAAGGAGCAGTTGGCGGACGAGGAAGAGCCGAGCGAAGTTCGACTGCGCTCGCAGACCCTCTACGAAAGCAGTCGGGCCCGAACTCCTCGAACTCGCCCTGATAAAGGGGCGCGAGGAAGTCCTCCTCCCGGAAGGTTCCGTCACTATGCCCCCCTCAACGCTCCTCGAACCCAGATTCTCACCGAGGTAAAAAAACCAGCTGCCAAGACCAGAAAGGTTACGGTCTCCCCCAAACAAGCACGATCGAAATAAGTACTGCCTCTACCATCGCGACCACGGCCACGACACGGAGGGATGCATCCAGCTCCGAGACGAAATTGAGGAGCTCGTCAGAAAGGAGCGGCTGGGTAAATTCCTCCGGTACCGGCCTTAAGGAAGAGCATTCGGGCATGCCAATCATCCTTAGGAGAGAAACGGAGAGCAGAAGTCCTCCCGCAGAAGCGGAATGAAGTTCGGCCCGAAGAAAGCCGAGCTTCCCCCAAAGCTCATCATCAAGGAAGGGAACAAAGTCCGTCCGCTGAATGAAGTTCGGCACAAGCGAGGGCGGGGCGAAGTTCTCCCGCGGAATGAAGTTCGGAGGAAGGCCGAACTCCTCAGCTCGTCAAAATAAAGTTCGGCGGAAGCAAGGACAAAATCTCCCTTTTGAGCTCATCAATGAAACTCAGCACAAGTGAAGCCGAACTCCACCTTAAAACCCACCATCACAGTGAAGTTCGGTGCAAGCGGTGGCGGAACGAAGTTCTCCCGCGCATGAAGTTCGGCGTAAAGGAGGTCGAACTCCGCAGCAGATCACCAAAGTAAGGTTCAGTCGCGCTCGGGACCGCCCCAGGGCGATCGAGGTCGAACTCCCCCTCAAGTACGTCGCTACAACGAATTCACGGGAGGTGCAATAAAGTTCGGGCAAGCAAAGCCGACCCCTCTCTGCGAGCAGGAAGTCCGGACAAAGAAGCATGAAGTTCTCCCACGGAAAGAAAAGTTTCGCGGGAAAGCGGAATGAAGCTCCACGCAAGCAAAGCCCGAACTTCTCAAGCTCACCGCAAAGGAAGCCCCGACAGAAGGGCGCGAAGAAATCCTCCTCCTGAAGGATTCCGCAGCTGTGACCCGCTCCTCTAACTCGGATTCTCGGCGAAGTTAAGAGCCAGCCGCCCAAGACCTGAAGGACTATGGCCTCCCCAAACATGCGCGATCGAAGCAAGTAAAGCCCCTACCATCGCGACCACGGCCACGACACCGAGGAATACGTTCAGCTTTAGGAATACGTTCAGCTTCAGGGCGAGATTGAAGAGCTCGCCAAAAAGGGGACGGGATAAATTCTTCCGACGCCAGTCTGAAGCGGGAGAAGATCGGCTAAAAGCGCCACCGTAGCTAGAAAAGACAAGAAGGTCGGCCACCTCGCGGCGTCATCAACGCCACCCCGGGAGGAGCTAGGAGCTAGCTACATCGACGATCCGCCGTCTCCCAGCGACAAAGTCAAGAGAAGCATGCTCCAAATTAAGGAGGCCAGCATGTAATAGAGAAGGCCGTCTGGATGGGACTCGCTGCCCGAGGGAACTCAAGGAACAACACCCGACGACCCTCAAACGGAAATGTGCTGGAGTGGCTTTCCCTCGGTAAAATTCTCCCCCCTCAATAATATTATTTCTGGATCCGAAAACTATGCGATGACAGGGAAGAAGCAGTCGGCCGCGTTAGGAACAGGAAGAGAACCTCGTCCTAACGCGAGCAACAACCTCGGCTAGAGATAAGATCTCTCCCGAGCGACCGTTGACAACCTCGGCTAAAGATAAGATCTCTCCTGAGCGAATGCCTCGTTCACAGAGGATGAGATGGGGGAAAAGGCTCTGACAGCGGTCCTTATGTGCCCCCACAATCCGTTAGGAACAGAAGGAGAACCTCGTCCTAACGCGAGCAACAACCTCGGCTAGAGATAAGATCTCTCCCGAGCGATCGTGAACAACCTCGGTTAGGAACAGGAGGAGAACCTCGTCCTAACGCGAGCAACAACCTCGGCTAGAGATAAGATCTCTCCCGAGCGACCGTGAACAACCTCGGTTAGGAACAGGAGGAGAACCTCGTCCTAACGCGAGCAACAACCTCGGACTAGAGATAAGATCTCTCCCGAGCGACCTGACAACCTCGGCTAGAGATAAGATCTCTCCCGAGCGACCGTTGACAACCTCGGCTAGAGATAAGATCTCTCCCGAGCGACCGTGAACAACCTCGGTTAGGAACAGGAGGAGAACCTCGTCCTAACACGAGCATCAACCTCGGCTAGAGATAAGATCTCTCCCGAGCGACCGTTGACAACCTCGGCTAGAGATAAGATCTCTCCCGAGCGAAGGCCTCGTTTACAAAGGATGAGATGGGGGAGAGGCCTGAAGTGGCCCTTATGTGCCCCCACAGGTTAGGAACAGGAGGAGAACCTCGTCCTAACACGAGCAACAACCTCGGCTAGAGATAAGATCTCTCCCGAGCGACCGTTAACAACCTCGGCTAGAGATAAGATCTCTCCCGAGCGACCGAGTCAACCTCGGCTAGAGATAAGATCTCTCCCGAGCGACCGTTGACAACCTCGGCTAGAGATAAGATCTCTCCCGAGCGACCGAGTCAACCTCGGCTAGAGATAAGATCTCTCCCGAGCGACCGCGAACAACCTCGGTTAGGAACAGGAGGAGAACCTCGTCCTAACGCGAGCAACAACCTCGGCTAGAGATAAGATCTCTCCCGAGCGACCGAGTCAACCTCGGCTAGAGATAAGATCTCTTCCGAGCGACGTTGACAACCTCGGCTAGAGATAAGATCTCTCCCGAGCGACCGAGTCAACCTCGGCTAGAGATAAGATCTCTCCCGAGCGACCGAGTCAACCTCGGCTAGAGATAAGATCTCTCTCGAGCGACCGTTGACAACCTCGGCTAGAGATAAGATCTCTCCCGAGCGAAGGCCTCGTTCACAAAGGACGAGATGGGGGGAGAGGCTCTGACAGCGGCCCTTATGTGCCCCCACAGCCCGTTAGGAACAGGAGGAGAACCTCGTCCTAACGCGAGCACCTCGGCTACAGGAGATAAGATCTCCTCGAGGAAAGCTCGACCGTAGGAGATAAGATCTCCTCCGAGCGCGCACTTCAACCTCGGCCGTAGGAGATAAGATCTTCCCGAGCAACTTCGGCTATGGATCGGAATCCCCCCAAGGGACTGGGCCAACTTCGGACAGTAGGAGATGAGATCTCCCCCGAGCGTCCGCATCGACTCCGGCTAGGGATAAGATCCTCGGCAACCTCGGCCAGAGCGCCTGAGTAACCTCGGATAGACGTAAGGCCCGCGACGACCTCGGCCAGAGAGCTCCAACATGGACCTCGGCTAGAGAAAGCTATCATGTCAACCTCGGCCAGAGCTTCAACATCGGCTTCACCAACTGTGGCTGGAAACGAGTTCCATTTCAACTCCAAACATCAACTGGAGATGAGGTCTCCCCCAAGCCTCAGCTTCAACTTCAGCGTCAACCTTGGCTGAAGAAGAGACCTCCCCCGAGCTTCAGCCGCAATAAACACGGGGCCTAGAAGAAGACTTCGGCAGTCGTCCGTTTTGGTACTCCCTTCCTTCGAATTTCGAACTCGGGAGTGGGGGGACTACTGTTGGGGATAAATTTCGCTCCTACCGAAGTCTGGCCCGACGCTCAGCCTAATGTAACCAGTAGCCGCAGAAGAGCTTCGGCAGACGGGCTTCAGCCGAACTCCTAACGATCTAGCTTCTTCCAACAGGCCGAACTGGTCAGCTCCCGAGCTTCTTCCGGACTCTCAGCATCGAGATCGAACTTCCTGGGCGGCCGAACTCCTTTAGACTCCCCACGACTGAACCCCTTCGGACCCACGGCCGAACTCCTTCGGACCGGCTCCAAGAGACCGAGCTTCAACGAAGTCCTCTCATTGGCCGAACTCCTCAGCGGTCGCCCTCACCGAACTTCGGCCGACCGAGCTCCTACCGAACTCTCAAGTGTCTAAGTCTCAGCCGAAGTCCAACAGCCGGCCGAACCCCAGACGGCCGAGCTTCGGATCCTCAGCGGCCGAACTCTTCAGCGAACGAGCCTTAGCTACATACCTCCAGCCAGACGCCTATGGGAGCCAAACTTCCTCCTATCTTCCTCTTCGGGAGTCCGAACACCTCCGAAATGGGCACACGACGAAGGCCTTCAACCCTTTATTCGGCGAGCTCTGCAGCCATCACCATCAGTCAGTCCGCCGCAGGCGATAGCGACCCACTGTCGGGCAGCGATAGCAACCCACTGTCAGGCGGCGATGGCTGTCATCCTCAATCCGCCGCACACGGCACCATCCCGTGAGACTGATTTCGCCGAACCTCGAGCGGCCCACCAGCACGCGGCTGCAGTTGTCGCCATCAAGCTCCACTATATAAAGGACCCTCCCGACATGCTAAGGCTAAGCTCTCTGAACTCTCGACTCTCTAAGCTCTCCTCCTCATCTCTAAGCTCCGTAACTCATTCCGAGCACTCCATTTCTGTTGGCTGAAAACTAACTTGACCGTCGGAGAGTCCTACCGGAGCCACCCCCAACCGATTCTGGATGGAACTTCGTTTTGCAGGTCCCCGGCGGCGACTTCAGCGGCCTCGACTCCGACGACCTTCGGCGAAGACGAATTTCTGCACCAACATATATATAACCTCACAATTGGTCGGTGAATAGACCAATCAAAGGAGACATGTTCGCCGTTATAGCTTTGTACAGTAAGATTTCTTTATTAGCATAGCATTACTCTTCCAAGAATATAAACCTACTACATATAAATCTGTTAATATTATATAATTGCATGTCGTGTTAGTTTTAAAACCTAACTTCAGTCTTTTGTCATCTTTTAGATGTTCTATTATTGTTTTTGAGCAGAGAGGTTGAGGTTGCGCATATAATGATAAAATACCACAAGGCATTAACCTTCTAAGATATAAAAATGAAGTAAATTTTATCTTTGCACATCTAAACCCAACTCCCAAAGGAAAAAACCCACCTGTAAAAGTAACCAAACATTTGAAAATTGGAGAGATTTGCAGCCATGAGGAAGAGATAAAGGTAATTAAGAGAACCAGTTTCCAAAAGAATGACATGATGCCTTGACTTATGTCGAGTGAGATTTTTCAAAATCCACCATCACAGACATGTTGGTGGGCTATCAATATCAAGATGGCTTTCTAAATTGATCTCTGTATGTCGGAACAGAAGGGTGGAGATATTTTAAAAGATCCTAGCTAACACATAACAACCAAGACACCAAAGTTTTGACTGATTTATATAGTGAAAATATGCTTGGAAAAGATTTATATAGCAGCAAGATAGATTAGGAATTATTTTCAATTATTTAGTGACATAACTACATAGGCAAAAGGTGATTGATATTATTTTCTAACGGATAAGTATAATGTCTTCTAATCCTTCTAAAAACAAAACTGAAAAAAGAACTAATATATCTACTAATAACTTATGGTGGTACATCACTTTCTATAGTACGGATGAAGATGATAAACGTCAATACTTTATATATATATGTGTGTGTGTGTGTGTAGATTATATTGGCAAATAGTCAACTACTAATCAATGTATAAGTAGGGATGCAAACTTTATATTGCACCCGCCCTTAACCCAGCTTGCATTGATTTGATCAGGTTTCTGAAAATTGGAATGCGGATTGACTTCATGTTTTGAAATAAAACCAAACCAACCCAGTAGGCTGATTTTGTCTGATTCTTGGGTTGACCCAAACCTATGCTCACCCCTATTTGTAAGGTAAGAAAAGTTAACCATAAATTGTAATGTTTCAAGACCAGCAAGGTTTAATCAAGTAAACTCATTCGACCTATGAGCATGAACCGTCTGTCGGTCGTGTCAATTCTAAACTCGCAAATCATAAAAATTTGTAGAGTTGATGATTTAGGTGGTCCAACCGCTCAACATATGCAAGTTAACTTGGTTTTCGTCAATTTAGATTTATCATTTTAAAGGCTGAAGAAAAGATCAAAAAAAAAAAAAAGAAGAAAACTATTATTTACTACTTCGTTCGTTAGGGGAGTTTGGTCTCAATTCTATTAAAAACCTGCAATCTAAATTTCTCAAATTCCTTCATGTTGTTGCCATCTCGAGTTAGGAAAACCTGTTAGTACAAATCTTTTTTCTTAAAAGAAATATCTATGTAACGACAATGTTGTTATAATTTTTTTTGCACGTTTCATGTATTTTTAAATATTTAAATATTTATTTATCTTTATCTTTATTATGTCATGAGTGAATTGGTCAATCCATGGCCTATTGCTATGATCGATGTATGAATCAAAGAAGAAACTAGGTTGGTGCTAGGCCAGTTTTCAGAACATTAGGCAACATCATGGGGCAAGTACATAAATTAGTAGCTTTACAAGGACATGCATTCATTATAGAACTTCTATTAAGATTCATACGGTTGGGCTAATAATGGATTTGTGCAGGTTTCTTTGTGGCACAACTCTGAATTTGTGAGCCCTGTCCTAACCCAATTTCAGCCCAAGTTGCAGCCTTGCCACCGTCCCACCTTTTTCCCTTTCGGCAAAAGGAAACGTCCATGTCATGTCTCTCTTTCCGAGACTGGAAAAAGTTCAACGGTCGACCCAATTCAAATCCTTGCACAGTTCAAAGTCCTCGCCTGTAACTATTAGCCCAGTGGAGACGCTAGGGAGTGGCTACCCTATGTTCTTCCTCTCACCATTTTAGGTTGAGATTAAGATTCACCAACTGGATCTTCTGATGCTCACCTAATTGAAGCAATGCCTCGAACGTATCACTGATATGATAGAGACCAATATATCAGGGTTATATTGCCCCGTTTGTTAGCATTTTATCATGGCTAGATCGTCCGACACGATCGATGTTCTTTTGAATACTTTGGTTATCAAGATGTTGCATTTGGATGCAACCTATAAGTATACAAGCCAAGTTGCTAACTGAGATGGTAATCTTTGAAGCAGGCATCATTATGGCGATGGGTGTGCTTGGAACCGAAATGATAAGTGGTGGCAGGGTTTACTCCTTTATGTCAAGTTTCATGCATTTGGTGGTAAGGAGTAGAGAATGTAGCCAGTATCATGGCGAAGCCTACCAAGATATAAAGGAATGCTAGGTTGAAGAGTTGGGGAACAAAATGAACCAATCCAGGAAGAATGGAGCATGGTCTTGACCTCAGAATAAATACTTGACCGAGCACTACAACTACTACTTCGGTCTTCTCTAATAATTGCTGAGAATTATTTGTGTAACAGGACACACTATAATTGATTCAAAGATCTGATGGATTCTGAGCAGGTCAGGTTCTACCCTGTCAGAAGACCAAATGCTTTTGAAGTTATTCTTATTATTAATGCAGCATGGCAGTAATACATGAATAGGTTATCGAAACATAAATTAAAATTTTCCCCACGTTTTATTTCCCTATTTTTAACATATATTTTCCTACTTTAAGTTTTAGCTGTATTATGATCAGTTTTTAAATTATCTGACATAGACTCCACCAAATTCCTGCAGCATAATTATAAGTTGTGCATGCATACTTGGAAAACTACTAATCAACTAACAAAGAAGTTCAGCTTGCAAGCTGAATCTATTCACAGTCTCCTAAACAAACCACTCTCAACCCCAAGTTGACAAGGCTTACCAAGTCAAAGCCAATTACACACAAAACAATGGCGCACACAAATACCACACACCATCAAGTCAGAGAGCCCTTTTATGGCGTCCACTCGTCTGCCACTCGTTTGCCACCTATCTGTTCTGCCGATTCTTTGCCATCTGTCTGCTTCGATAGATTCTTTGCCTCAGCAACCACATCTCTCAGTGAGTCTGCTTCAGAACTTGTACTTAAGCTCTCTTGTTTGCTTTCAGATACTGAGAGGCAGGATCCAGTGTTGTAGTCAGAGCAGCTCAGTTGTCGAGCTTGGCCACCAGATGATAAGCCCTGACTGATGCTATCTTCTGCAAGATATCCATTTTCTTCCTTCCATTCTAGTTGCCTCAGGAAGCTTTCTTCAATATCTGTCAGAGAGTCCTCATCATCTTCGCTAATGCTGCTACTATGATGTAGTACATGGCAATCAACTGAGATGTGTCTCCCCGATTCACCACTTGCTTCCACTTCATGCTGACTGCATCTGTCATGGTCATCATCTGAAGTGATTTCCTTCGACTCACTGCTCATTTCCATATCTGATTGGCTATCAAGATCATCTTCATCATCATCTTGTTGATCCAGGGAACGCGAAGATGAGAATGGTGAATATCCTCCTTCGGTGGCTGCCTCTCCACGTTCCCTTAGTGTTTTCAGAATTAGAGTCTTGAGAAAGTTCATTACTTGAACAGCATGCATCAGAGCTGTCAGCGGGTCTGACATCTGATGGCAAGAGAAGGCCATAGTTTAAGTAATGGTGCAAGCATTATAGGTAAGCTGATTTGGAGGAATACCTGAGTCATGTTCGGAGCGAAAACCATAGCAATGTTTCGTGCATTCATTTTATTTGACTCCTCTTCTTCGACGACATCGGCCATGAGATCAACTGCCCAAGTAAGAAGTGCAGCCTGTGTTGGAAGAAGCAGCTTCACGAGCTCCACGCATTCCTCCTCTGTGTTGCACTGAAGAACTTGCTCTGGGGAAAGGCCATCCAATACACCCTCTGGAAGTTCTCTGAACCAGGCCTGATGAAAGATTTAAATGTCTCGTTAAGAGCACGATCTATAATTGGACAAGCAATCTGTACGGTCGATGACCGTCATTCAGATTCTGTATAAGTTGAACCAAAAATTACAGGACTTTCTTGATGCAGCTAGAAATAGGCATCACTTTGCCGTTCTACTTTCATCACATAAGCTATCATACATGTTTATCAAATATGTACAATTCTATATATCCATAATGATACTTTGTCAAAAACAAGTTGTTCCTAAATAGCACTAGATCATTACATCAGATCAAGAATCAAACATTCCCAAAATATGCAGTGAATTTATTTATTCTCTCTTGCATCGAAAAAAAAATTAAAAGCTTAACCAAATTATGCATTGTTTTGCACTCCTTAACAACATTCCAGGCAGAGTTATTTCCACGTATCTATAAAGAAATGCATAGAGAAATACCAATTATCAAATTTAAAAGCAAATTGCCCTCATTCACTTCATGAAAGCTAATTTCCCAACCTTTATAAGCCATTAGCCAAGAGTTGTCAAGTGAATTGAGCGAGAGCAAGATTTTGCAGACTTTGTATCTATGTCTTCTATTATATGATGTTAATTAATCTGCAAAATTTTAATAGCAAAGTGGAGAAAAGAAGGCAAATTAGCAGAGTTTGTGTAGTTAGTAAAGTACGTAAAAGCTGTCTATGGAACAGTGCAAAACAAGTTATGCAGAAGGATTTCTTCTTAATATTCTACCGACAATAAGAACATCACGGAGTGAAGAAATAATCACCTACCACTTTTTTCTTTTTGTCTAGAGAAATCATCATCGAAAAAACCCTTGCAGAGAATTCTGACAGATAATGAACTGCATGCTTACCTTTATCAGTCCTGCCAAACAGTGAACATCAATATCCTCTGGCACGATGCCCTTGTTCAGCTTCTCTCTTACATGTTCCTCTTGGCCATTCTCTGGGTTTATACGAAAAATCCCTTCTGCCTGTGAATTCACACTCACATTAAAATATATGCCATCCTTGAGGCTAAAAATAAGGCATAACTTGGTGCCTAGATGAACTGAAGGATCGGTCCCTACCTCGAGACCTCCTTGTTGATATAGCCTTTCCTGCATCAGCAACAGGATTGTGGGCACACTGTTGCCCCTCGAATCATAAGAACACTGCATTGATTCAGATGAGACACCGAAGACACTGGCACTGCACACAAGCATGCCCCATTGTTAACCTACAGAATGATAATTCTTGCAAAAATTGCTTGCACACCAGCAACATGAGGTCACACACATAGATGTTCCTTATTGGCCAAATCGAACTCAAGAGAAGGAGTCAATTGTCTAAGATTAAAAATAGCACCAAGAGGCTCATGCCACGGTCGGAGTTTCGTTAATTAGACATTTACTGAACACTTTAAAAGTTATAATAACTAGATAGGGGACCATAATGAAATTTAAATAGACCGGTTGTTTGTTAGGTTCCATGGTGAACTTGTTTCCACATTTAAACCTAATATAAGTCTCAACAAATCCAATGTTTACAGTTGAAACCACATCAAGTTTCAGAACTTCAAATTTAGAAGAAACCCAAGGGAGTAACAGAACAAATTAACAAAGAGCTCCATGAATTTTCAAATAAATTCTTTCAGTTTCAGAATGATCTACTTCCTACCTCATCTTAAGGAAAGACTCAAGAAACCCTTTTTTCTCCTTTTCTCCCAGTAATAACCACATCATATTTCACAAGAGAGCGAAGGAACAAATGACCATCTTACTGAAATGTTTAACATTCAGAATAACCATCTTACTTACCTCATCTCAGCCTACTAAAAGTCTTTTTTTCTTTCCCCCTTTTTCTTTTAAAGGAAATTCCAATTTTTGACCCATCAAATTAGAAAACTACATGACATTTTTCAAATTTAGAAGGAATCCATGAAAGAAAAGAGATGGGGAGGGAGAAGGGTGACCTTGCGCTCGGCGCTCGGCAGGGTATCTCGAGCTCGAACTCGACCGGAAGGCCTAAGAAGCCGTTGAAGCGATCAAAGGTGACATGGGCTACATGCCGGACATCGGTCGGCCAACCTATCTCCATCTGCTCGAGGGTCGGTATGACATCCTCGGCCTGCCGGTCCATTCGGCAGGCGACCATCGACCTCCTGATGGCAGCAAGGAGCAATGCCAAGAGAGAGATCTGGTTCTGCCTCTCCTCTTCCCCTTTTGCTCTCTTCCCTCCACCCCCTTCCCCTCTGCACCCGCTTGAGACCACCACCACCCCCGTCATCTCTCCTTCCTTCCCTTCTCTCTCTCTTCCACTCCCTCACCCACTGTTTCTCTACTCGTATAGATCTATGTGAAGTGGTACTCGGATGGAGTAAAAGAGATGGGGCAGGCCTCTTAAATCCAGAAGTGGAGTTATGTGTGATCTATTTGAAGGGACTTTGAACTCGGAAGTACGGAGTTCAAACGGCCAAGAAATTCAAATTCTAACGCCTACTTTATTGCGGTGCCAGTAGAAATACCCCTTGATTTCCTGTAAATATCGAAACTGCCGGCCCTTTTTTTGTTTGGGTAAACACCGTGCGATGGTGCGTCGGTGCTGCTTCGCGGGGGAATAACATTTTGGACCGCCCAGCGGAAACCCATCATGGATGGCACGAGGGATTTGGTGTTGAAATATAGTAGGTAGCATCACGATTCTAACAAGGTAAAAAATTTTATTAATCTCATCTTAGTCATAAGTCAAAAAGAACTTTAACTTATAAGAAAAAAATAATCTTTCTATATGAGGTATCTTTAAGAGCAAAATCATAAGTCTCATAGGTTAGAGTGGATAATACCTCACGTATTAAGCTATGAACCTTTGGCCATGATAATGGTACGTCAAATAGAAGTAGAGGTCTACTTCTATTGACCGTGGGACTCTTCGGATCATAATAATGGAGTCCATCCTTAATTGGGAGGCTTTATTATAATACTTTATTATGGTTCTAATAAAATGAAAGACTCTATTAGTTCTACAATAATTGTAAGTAACAAAAACTGACTTATAAAGAAAAAATAATTTTTTTATATAAGATATTTTTTAAAGAGCAAAATCATTAGATCCATAGGTCAGAATGGATAATATCTTACATACTGAGCTATAAGCTCTTGACCGTAACGATGACATTTTCCATTGAAATATAATAGTAATTGTTATAACCAAAATCAACAACTATAAATAACCATAATGATGAAAGAAATAGCTAGAGATCAGCTGTTAGATTGCTTGTTACTTCATTACTCCAGTTGATGATTGGCAATAGGCAAGGCTTAATTTACACCACCAACCCCATCGACACTAATCTCAATTGCCACATCAATCCAATACAATAGGTGGAGATTTAGTGGGTGATTGATTGCAATGCATATAGTACAATTTGATTATGTCATTATTTATTGAGGTTTAAGGCAACTGCAATTATAATATTATAGCTCGAGTTCGCCATTTCAATTTGTGTTCAACTCAAATATAAACTTAATTAGGTTTGGTTCGATGTTAACTGGTTTGAGCTTGAACTTGGCATTCAAGCCATGATTGGGTCAAGTAATTCTAATTTGTTTAGAATTGGAATTGAATGTTCGATGTTATGCATATGTGTGAACTGATGGACATGCTTTTGTGATGTAGACCATGGAATAGAAGGCACAATTTCTTGTTTTGCTATCCATGTAATTCAATTTTCATGATGATTTGAAACAAAAAAAAATATTCATTGCCCAATGATTAAGTAAATGATATTGTCTTCCGTCACGTACCCATCATTAAAAGACATGTAACAATAATTTATAACGACCAGTATTTGTTATAAAATAAATGGATTTCTCAACTAAACTAGCAAATAATGGGGGTTGCATGACTAGTTAACAGGCCAGTTGGCAAATTAGGGAACACGAGTATTAACCTTAGTATCTAGATCAAGCTGTTTCCACAAGCCTACATATTTTGCCTAGGTTGACACAGCTACCTCTATTACTCTTTAACCTCACTGATAATAAAAAAAATAAAGAAGAAATAGAAATATAATTGTTGTGATATTTTATATAAATTTGTCATTTGAAGCTATTGATATTATAGGAACCTAACGATATATGATCTATCTCTCTCTTCTTAGCCCATTTCTTATAGCTAGTCTCGACTCAAACTTGCCAACGTACACTAAAAATATACTATTCAATTGAATGAATAATGCAAATGTTGAATAGATGTTGTTATTTCAGTCAGATAAGGCCCCTATAATAAGATAATGGATATAAATTGCCTTGTCCTTGTCATGAATGATATGTAAACCCAGTACATATGGGCTAAGATAATAATTGGGAGGTGTTGGACGCAGAATCCGATCGTCGTCGGAGTCCGCTGGAGTGGAGGCCGATGAGGTCGCCATCGAATATCTGCAAAATGAAGTCCCATCCAAAGTCAGTGAGGGGTGGCTCCGGAAGGACCCTCCAACGATCAAGTCAGCTTCAGTCAATAGGAATGAAGTGCTCAGTATGGAGTTCGGTAGAATTTAAAGAAGGAGAGAAGGGTTTTTAAAACCTGGCCTAAGCGTATCTGGAGGGTTCTTTTTATAGAGGGAGCTTGTTATAACTGCCTTGATTAATGATTGTCGTAACTGTCCTGATCAATGCCGATCGTTATTGACTTGATAAATGTCGATCGTTATTGTCATGTAACCATTTAGTAGTGGGATCGCCTGCAGGAATCCGTCAACAGTCTCTAAGAAGTTCGACTTCCATAGAAGTTCGGCCACTAGAAGTTCGACCGCTGGGAGTCCGAAGGAGCTCGACCGCTGAGGAGTTCGGCTGGCTGAAGGGGATGTCTGGGAGGAGTCCGTAGAAGCTCCCGAAGAAGCTTTGGGGGGGTTCGGTTCCGCAGGCGCCGGTAACAACGCGAGACAGTTCAGCTTTTGCAGAAGCTGACTGAAGCTTGGCGAATGAGCAATCAGAAGAGTTCGGCAGCTAAGAGTTCGGCCCGCTGCTACTGCTGAGGAGTTCGGACGCTGGTTGTTCGAAGGAGCTCGGCCGGCTGAAGGGACGGCCGCTTGAGGAGTTCGGCCCCTGAAGAATTCGGTCGATTGAAGGACTTCGATTGAGCTCGGCCGCTTAGCAGTTCGGTCGGCTGTAATAGTTCGGCTAAGATCCATCCGTCGAAGTTCTTCCGTGGCTACTGGTTGCATCAGGCTGGGCACCGAATTTGACTTCGACAGGAGCGGGGTTTATCCCCAACACTAGCCCCCCCACTTCCGAGTTCGAAACTCGAAGGAAGAGAGTGCAAAAAAGGCAATTGCCGAAGTCTTCTTTCGAGCTCCGTGCTGGTTCAGGTCGAAGCTCGGGGGAGATCTCATCTTCGGCTAAAGTTGATATTGAAGTTGAAGCCCGGGGGAGATCCCATCTCCAACCGAGGTTGAGATAGGCCTCGTCTCCTGCAATCGAGGTCGGAGGTTGAGCTCATCGGGGGCGACATTATCTCCTACAGCCGAGGTTGAAGTTGAAGCTCTCCAGTCGAGGTTGATACGGTCGTTCGGAAGAGATCCTATCTCTCGTCGAGGTCGAAGTTGACGCTCTCCAGCCGAGGTTGATACGGTCGCTCAAGGGAGACCTTATTTGACCGAGGTTGATAGGATCACTCGAGAGAGATCTTATCTCTAGCCGAGGTTGACTCGGTCGCTCCGGAGAGATCTTATCTCTGACCGAAGTCGCTTCTCGGAGAGATCTTATCTCTAGCCGAGGTTCTCGGGAGAGATCTTATCTCTAGCCGAAGTGGTCGCTTGGGAGAGATCTTATCTCTGGCCGAGGTTGATTCTCGGAAGAGATCTTATCTCTAGCCGAACTTCTCGGAAGAGATCTTATCTCTAGCCGAAGTGGTCGCTCGAAAGAGATCTTATCTCTGATCGAGGTTGATTCTCGAAAGAGATCTTATCTCTGGCCTAACTTCTCGGGAGAGATCTTATCTCTAGCCAAAGTCGCTTCTCAGGAGAGATCTTATCTCTAGCCGAACTTCTCGGGAGAGATCTTATCTCTAGTCGAGGTGGTCGCTCGGAAGAGATCTTATCTCTGACCGAGGTTGATGGTCTTTGACCTGCTCATGTTAGGACGAGGTCTTCCTCCTGTTCTTAACACGGCGACTATTGACTGCTTCTTTTCCTGTCATTACATAGTTTTGGCGCCCAAAAATAATATACTGTTGAAAGGAAAGAACTTTATTGAAAGAAAGTTACTGGCAATGTATTCCCAAATTCTTTGTGATTTAGGGTCGTGGTAGCATTGTTCCTCCACGCTTCTTCATGTGGACGATCTTTTCTATCTCATGCTGGCTTCCTCACTTTGAAGCATGCTTCTCTTGGCTTCGACACTAGGACCTGGGGTAACGTTGACGACGTCGTGAGGCGGCCGACCTTATCATTTCTTGTTACGGCAGCGCCTTTCATCGATCTTTAGGCTGGCGTCGAATGAATTTACACAGCCGTCCCTTTCTAACGAGCTCCTCGATTTCATCTCGGAGTTGGATGCACTCCTCAGTGTCGTGGCCATAGTCGCGATGGTAAAGGCAGTACTTGCTTCGGTCATGCTTGTTTGGGGGAGACCGTAACCCTTCTGATCTTGGCAGTTGGTTCTTAACTTCGGTGAGGATCTGAGTTCGAGGAGCGTTGAGGGGGGCATAATCGCAAAATCTTTTAGGAGGAGGGCTTCTTTACGCTTCTCTGTAAGCTCGAAGAGTTCGGACCCGCCTGCTATCGGAGGGAGTCCATGAGCGTGGCCGAACTTCATTCGGCTCTCCATTGCCTGCCAGCCGCTTCCTTAAGGCTTCTTCGTCCTTCAACTTGAAGGCTTCTTCCGCACGGGCATATCTCTCGGTCCGAGCCAGCAGATCGGCAAAGTCCCTAGGATACCTTTTCTCCAGGGAGAATAGCAAGTTATTTTTCTGAAGGCCATCCTTGAGTGCAGCTATCGCGACAGACTGGTCCAAGTTCCAGACTTTCAATGCCGCGGCGTTAAATCGAGTGACGTAAGTTTGGATGGATTCCCCTTGCTTCTGCTTAACGTTCATCAAGAAATCCAAATCTCGACTCAGTCGTTGGCTGCTGATAAAGTGGGCCGCAAACTGACTGCTCATCTGATCAAAAGAGAAGATCGTACTTGGATTCAATGCCGAGTACCAGTTCCTCGCTGCTCCCTTTAAGGTAGATGGAAAGGCTCGGCACAGCATGGCGTCTGAAGCGCCGTGAAGCAGCATCATGGTCCGAAAGGCCTCCAGATGATCAACCGGATCAGAGGTCCCATCGTAGCTTTCAAGTTGATGGAGCTTGAAGTTCGACGGGACGGGCTCTTGCATTATTTGGAGAGAGAAAGAAGGATCAGCGCGGACGTCGGCATGATGAACCGGGACGACGTGGCCGAGCTCTTCAATCCGTCGGTCCATCTTCCGCAGTCTGTGATCGAGGGCGTCGTCTCGGTTGCAGATCTTGGGAGCTTCCGGCTACAAATGGGGAAGGTCTTCCCCAGAAGAGAACCGTGATCCGAACACGGATCCTCGGCTCTCTGTTTTTCCTTCTCAGGAGCGATGGGTATGTTGGCCCTGGTACTCTTTCTTGGGGCCGGTTCCCGGCATTCCTATGGTGGGTTTCCTGGTGGAGTCACCATCAGGGGCTGCTGTAAGGCCTGCATTGCCTCCGTGAGGCCACGGACCTATCGGACAAGCAGGTCAAACTGCTTCACATCCACCGTGGGTGCAGGTGGAATCCGGGCGATCGAGGCCGAAGCAGAAACAGACGGATCTGGATGGGATCGGGATGCGGAGGCTGCCGATCGTCGAGTCGAGGCTCTCCTAAGAGGCATTTTCTCTTTGGAAGAGAACTCTAGTGAGGAAGAAGAGGGATCTCCGGAGAGAGAGAAATCATCGTCGAGCACTCCTTTAAGAACAAAAAAACCTCGGAGGTTCGAGGGCCCTCCTTCTAGCGCCAATCCGTTGATGCAGAATTTGGCCATCGCCGGAGTCCGCTGGAGTGGAGGCCGATGAGGTCACCATCGGGGACCTGCAAAATGAAGTTCCGTCCGGAGCCGGTGGGGGGTGGCTTCGAAAGGACCCTCCGACAATCAAGTCAGCTCCAGTCAACAGAAATGGAGTGCTCAGTGTGGAGTTCGGTAGAGTTTAAAGGAGGAGAGAAGAATTTTTAGAACCTGGCCTAAGCGTATCTGGAGGGTCCTTTTTATAGAGGGTAACTGCCTTGATTAATGATTGCCGTAACTATCCTGATCAATGCCGATCGTTATTATTGTGTAACCGTTAATTAGTGGGATCGCCTGCAGGAATCCATCAACAGTCTGTAAGAAGTTCGATTTTCATAGAAGTTCGGCCACTGGAAGTTTGACCGCTGGGAGTCCGAAGGAGCTTGGCCACTGAGGAGTTCGACTGGCTGAAGAGGATGTCTGGGAGAAGTTTGGCTTCCGAAGAAATCTGACCGAGAAGTAAGCTGAGAAGTTCGATCGAGGGACTACTGCTGCGGAGTTCGGCCGGCTGAAGGGATGGCCGCTTGAGGAGTTCGACCGTTAGGAGTCCAAAGGAGCTCGACCGCTTAGTAGTTCGGGCGGCTGTAATAGTTCGGCCAAGACCTATCCGCCGAAGTTCTTCTATGGCTACTGGCCGCATCAGGCTGGACACCGAACTTGACTTCGACAGGAGCAGGGTTTATCCCCAACACTAGCCCCCCCACTCTCAAGTTCGAAACTCGAAGGAAGGGAGTGCAGAAAAGGCAACTGCCGAAGTCTTCTTTCGGGCTCCGTGCTGGTTCAGATCGAAGCTCGGGGGAGATCTCATCTCCGACTAAAGTTGATATTGAAGTTGAAGCCTGGGGAAGATCCCATCTCCAACCGAGGTTGAGGTAGGCCTTGTCTCCTGCAATCGAGGTTGAAGGTTGAGCTCATCGGGGCCGACATTGTCTCCTACAGCCGAGGTTGAAGTTGAAGCTCTCCAGCCGAGGTTGATACGGTCGCTCGAAAGAGATCCTATCTCTCGCCGAGGTCGAAGTTGACGCTCTTCAGTTGAGATTGATACGGTCGCTCAGGGGATATCTTATTTGATCGAAGTTGATAGGATCGCTTGGGAGAGATCTTATCTCTAGTCGAGATTGACTCGATCGCTTTGGAGAAATCTTATCTTTTGAGGTAAATATTACTGATTTTTGAGGTAAATATTACAGATAAGTAATTTTTGCAAAAAAAATTACTGATTTTTCACTTTGCAGTACTATAAAGATAAATTTAGGATTTAGAACCTTTTGAGGTAAATATCTTTTACATATGTCCAAATCATAACACAACAAGTCTGTGAAATAATCACAACGGTCATCGTTTTGAATCATGGCATATATTATTGTGGCTAGTTGCCGACCTAATGTTAGAGGCAATGGCTTTTTGGAAGTTTGTCGCTTGGGCAAGGTCTGTTTATTATTAAATTCATTTAAACCTGGTGAAGAGGACGACAGTCTGGTAAATAAATGAAGAATTATTGGCGTCCAAAATGCCTTCGGTCCGCGCACAGTCCGGCACGTGCAATGCTCCCGAGGTACACGCCACTCCAAAAGCCTCGGGCTCTCTATTTGCCTTTGTCATGGATAATGACAATCATACCCTTAGTTTAATCACGACCATCCAATTATTGGAAAGAGTATGGTGGCCCTCAAGTGTTGGCAATCTCCTACATGACTCCTACTCCGTTTCATGTTAATTATTCTTCAGCTCATGGTTGGTTGACTAGTGTCACAAAGATGTGATTAGCATGGATTGAAGTGTTAATAGGCATAAATTTTGAGTGGATTTAGGCTGACCTCGGCCTAAGCCTATGTCGATGAGAAGTCCAATGAGCGGCCCTCTACTGCAAGAAATGGGAACTTTCGATCGAGAGCATGTGAGGTATATTTAGGAGCACCAAGAAGTACATTGGATGCCTAGAAGACTAAGAAATGTTAAATATAGGAGGATGATATCTTTTCATTTCCTTTTCATTGGATGAACCATTGTTTTGCCCGAAATGTCTCGTTAAATGTTGATGTGCCTCGATAGGATAAATAGACATAGGTCACGATGGTCGATATATTATTGGACTATGAACATATGAAAAAGAGTATAAATCATCAATCGAGTCAAGTTCGAACTTGTATATTTTTTATATATAAGATCAAGTTGAAACCTATTGACTCAGTTCATATCCGACTAAATTATGGATTTATGTTTGGATCCAAGATGTTAGATCTGGTCCGATAACAATTAGTTCAAATCTAGATTTAGGTCCAGCTCCAAGACTTCAAATTTGAATTTAACTCAGCAAGCATACGGTGTGACAGGAAGATCTAATTCTTGTTAGATATGGATGATACTCGGCAGACCAAACTGATCCACAGGTTTACCTAGTTGTGTGACCGTGAATGCCACCTTATGATCCGTGACCTTTTGTGCAAGCTCTTTTAACACAACAGTATAGCTTTTTCTCTAAAAAAAATGTTGGAGATGACATTGATGGCAGGCGAGAGGACACATTGTCCATCTCATGCAGGATCCACTACCCCATTCTAATCCACCGGTTTTAAAATTCAAAAACTCTGACGGGTGGTAAAGAGGCCCTCAAGTCTGAGCACGACTGAAACTTTATTAACTTTTTTTTGTCCGCGTCATGTCCACGTGTGAGCTCTACAGCTCCTGGTCCTCTATTAAGATCTTGAGCCTGTACAGGATGAGTTTTAATTGATCCAATTACGCTTGATTTATGTTGGTCCGGTGAAGACAGATGGAGACCTGGACCTCAGTTGTAATGGCTATTAATTAGATTGTTAATTAATAAAAAAAATATTGAATTAGATCTAGAGGGGGTGAAAATCAAAATATATAGCTGCAGTGACAGCTTCAGAGGATCTCCATTACGTAATAAATAAAATAAATAATGTTTATAAGCAACGGCCATTATCATTTGGCTTAGGTGGTTAATTATAACAATGTTTTATTGCATGATGAGTCGAATATGGTATATATTTTTTAACAGAAGCGGCCTGGTGCATGACAGCATGAGGCTCTACTCTTGGATGCGAAAAGGTTATTTCTGTGTTCCAAATCCATGATCTTCGGATCATAATAGAGCAGCTTTACATTATGCTAACTACATCCTTTTCGAAAAAACAATATTTCACTGTAGTGGTAACAATAATTTTTTAACATTGCAATAGTTAACAAAAATTGACATTTAGCTTTCCACATTAACATTAGTTTCTATAAAAAATCTATAACATTAAAAGTTACATGCATGACGTGTATTTGATTCTATTATTTTTCTGTTGGAGCAATATCCGCCACTATAGTAGCTAAATAATGATCACTACATTTTAGTGATAAAATAACTCGAACTGATGTTTAGATAGATCATAATTCTTGTGTATATATATATATAAGCGTCATTCTGACCATGGTTAGTTCATCTTGGCACCTGAAACCTGCATGTTGTTTCTGGTGTGTTTCTAGCTAGACAAAAAACGTAATGGGTATCCTTCAGCTCATCCCTGATGCCGACCCTATTTGTCCCATTGCATCGCAGCAACCCTTCTAATGCTGTTTGGCTTGGCCTGATCTGATCCACGTATAGATCTGGACAATCCTCAGCTATGGGCTCAAGTCCATCCCATCTTTGAGAACTTAATAGCATTTAAAATAGTAGGACCATATTTTTCTCTAACACCCATGACGACGACAACAGCCAACAATAATAATGACGAGGACGACGGTGATATTGCAAGGAAAACAGTGATATTGAGTGTAACTTCTCTTTACCGAAAACATATATGATATCATTTTTTTTTTTTTTTTTTTTTTTTTTTTAAAATCCGGTCTATTAGTATTGGTGATGATATAGATAATGAAGACAAAAAATAAAATGCTAATTCCCATCATCATATAATGATGTTTTCTTTTAGTTTTTACCAAATTCTAAAGTCAGTTAATTAAATCTTCTAATCATTTTTGATAAAAATACCTTTTGGAAATTAAGCATCTCCTAGTAGTTTCATGTACAAGAGCGATGCATGTTTGCAGTGAGTCCTCTTTGTCATCACCTGAATGGTCGCGTTCTATTTTAGTGAAAATAAACTGCAGTATTTTTTGGAGACAAACAGCGAGGAGTCACTACTATTTGATTCAAAATGAGAGAATATAATTGCAGACTCAACATAATTAACACAATATATATATATATATATATATATATATATATATATATATATATATATATATATATATATATATATATATATATATATATATATATATATATATATATATATATATATATATATATAAAATAAAAAATTGACATGTAGGTCACAAATTAAAATTCATGAAAAACTGGGTGGCATGGTAGGAACAATTCGAACCTCTATCATTGGTATGCATTTTGAGAATTGAATTATTCTAATTAAAGCATGCCTTTAATTCAAGCGTCCATTAACATGTAATATAAGATCATCGATTGTTTCTCATATCTTCTTATCAACCTTCAAATTAAATGCCGATCGAGAAGAAATTAAATGTAACGGACCGATCGACCAGCAAGTTACCAGGTACCTACCTCGCAAAACAAAAGATTTGGATTCCTGGAGAAAGCAAATTGAGTTTGCCTACCGTAAAAAAGTTCAAATCATCGATGTCAAGTGCCAATTTGCAGCCTCGATCACTTCGAGTCACCGTGTGCCATTAAAAGTCAAATGCTTTCTTTGGCCTTGTTGGAAGAAAAAAAATCGAACACTAGGGAACATTCTTGGAAAGAAGCTTGGTAAGAATGTTGGAAGTAGTCGATCACTTATTCTCCAGTTGTGATTTCTTCTCATCCATATGGACTGCATGTATACAAATAGCACTTGGAGTAGTGCCCTCTTATTTGCATTGAATATTGGAGAAAAAAGAATAATTTTTCCTCCAAGACAGCCCAGACGTCGGCGACTCTCATGTTGATTATTGCAGCGATGGCCTGGGTATCAGCTGGAAAGAACGTAATGCAGGGATATTCTTGAATAAGTGAGCATCCCTCTCTTCAATTGCTGTCTGCTGAATTACTCCACCTTTTTAGTCATTGGTTAAAAGGCTGTCCACCATTCTTTCGGATGCTTGAATCCGACGGTACGTACCATTTGGCCCTCCGCGGTACACTGTTCCTGTCACTGCTGCGCCACTATTCTGAAACATCTCCTCCTCCCATCAGCACTGGTGTAGCTCGATCTGTCTGATCTGATCTGATGGTGAATTTGTTATTTTTGAGAAGCAACATAACTGTTGTTGGTCCCACTACAGAATCTATTTGTATCTCATCGGTTGCGGAACCTAATATTGTTTCTGAACTGGCGCATTGCAGAAGCGTTACTTCAACGAGTCTGATGAAGTCTCTGCATATCGGTGTTTCAGCTGCTTGCTCTCTCTCTCTCTCTCTCTCTCTCGCTAGAAGAGGCTGGCTCCCTTTCCGAACTGATCTTTGGATGTAATGTTGACTTCGTTACTCTGTGACTGGAGCTCCAGAACCTGCTCTTTTCTCTTTCCCACTTGTTCCTTGCTTTCTCTCCTTCCTCTCAATCCAACAAAAAAAAAAATGTTGTCAGGTACCTCCAATATCTCTCTCCTGAGCTTTTGGACCATGGGCACCCTGGCTCTACTTTGATGTTGGTCTCCATTTTTTTTGCTCACCAAGCTTGACTTGGGTTTCAGCTAGCTCTACGTAGATTATTATGTGGATCTTGGGCCTGCTCCGCTCATGTCTAGTGTTGTTGGTGATGGTTCTCATGGCTGTTGGAATATGCTTCTTTCCCGATGGTTAAAATTAATGAGGAGGACGCAGTGCGTCGCGCTTGCCTCTTTGCATTCTGCCTACCGAGTTAGATGGTGCGAGGAAAAGAAGCTTACATGGCCATGGGGCAAAACTCTTACAAGAAGATATATAGTTTCAACAATTAATATAGATTTTCCTGTTAGTTTTATATGAGACTAAACCTTAAATACCATCGTCAACATTCTCTCCCTTCGTCTATGAACCAAGAGCCGCACTTCACAATAGTGTGTTGTACCACTCTTTTAAGACCTAGGTTTCACGCCACTCTTCTAAAAGCCATATTGAGTCCATGATCTAGGGATCTATACAAGTATGCATTTTATTCTATATTGGCTATGTACCGGATATATCTTGGATATTCATATAAGGCCAAAAAATTCAAATATTAATATCTTCCAACCAAACTTTTCTGGATAGATCCTAGATTGTTACAAATGATATTAGAATGGATCCAATCTATAGCTTATGTTGACGCAGAATCTGGTCGTCGTCGGAATCCATTGGAGTGGAGGCCGATGAGGTCACCGTCGGAGACCTGCAAAACAAAGTCCCATCTGAAGCCGATGGGGGGTGGCTTTGGAAGGACCCTCCGACGATCAAGTCAGCTCCAGTCAATAAGAATGGAGTACTCAGTGTGGAGTTCGGTAGAGTTTAAAGGAGGAGAGAAGAGTTTTTTAGAACCTGATCTAAGCGTATCTGGAGGATCCTTTTTATAGAGGGAGCTTGTTGTAACTGCCTTGATTAATGATTGTCGTAACTGTCCTCATCAATGTCGATCGTTATTGACTTGATAAATGTCGATCGTTATTATCGTGTAACTGTTTAGTAGTGGGATCGCCTGCAGAAATCCATCAACAGTCTGTAAGAAGTTCGAATTCCATAGAAGTTCGGCCACTAAAAGTTCAACCACTGGGAGTCCGAAGGAGCTCGACCGTTGAGGAGTTCGGCTAGCTGAAGGGGATGTCTGGGAGGAGTCCGACTTCCGAAAAAGTTCAGCTGAGGAGTAAGCTGAGAAGTTCGATTGAGGGACTACTGCTGCGGAGTTCGACCGGCTGAAGGGACGGCCGCTTGAGGAGTTCGACCGCTGGGAGTCCAAAAGAGCTCGGCCGCTTAGCAGTTCGGTCGGCTGTAATAGTTCGGCCAAGACCCATCCGCCGAAGTTCTTCCGTGGCTACTGACCGCATCAGGCTGGGCACCAAACTTGACTTCGATAGGAGCGGGGTTTATCCCCAACACTAACTCTCCCACTTTCGAGTTCGAAACTCGAAAAAAGGGAGTGCAGAAAAGGCAACTACCGAAGTCTTCTTCCAAACTCCGTGCTGGTCAGGTCGAAGCTCAGAGGAGATCTCATCTCCGACTAAAATTGATGTTGAAGTTGAAGCCCAAGGGAGATCCCATCTCCAACCGAGGTTGAGGTAGGCCTCGTCTCCTGCGATCGAGGTCGGAGGTTGAGCTCATCGGGGGCGACATTGTCTCCTACAGCCGAGGTTGAAGTTAAAGCTCTCCAGCCGAGGTTGATACGGTCGCTCGGGAGAGATCCTATCTCTCGTCGAGGTCGAAGTTGACGCTCTCCAGCCGAGGTTGGTCCGGTCGCTCGGAGGAGACCTTATTTGATCGAGGTTGACAGGGTCGCTCAGGAGAGATCTTATCTCTGATCGAGGTTGACTCGGTCGCTCCGGAGAGATCTTATCTCTGGCCAAAGTCGCTTCTCGGAAGAGATCTTATCTCTAGCCGAGGTGGTCGCTCGGGAGAGATCTTATCTCTGGCCGAGGTTGATTCTCGGAAGAGATCTTATCTCTAGCCGAACTTCTTGGGAGAGATTTTATCTCTAGCCGAAGTGGTCGCTCGGGAGAGATCTTATCTCTGATCGAGGTTGATTCTCGGGAGAGATCTTATCTCTAGCCGAACTTCTTGGGAGAGATCTTATCTCTAGCCGAAGTGGTCGCTCAAGAGAGATCTTATTTCTGATCGAGGTTGATTCTCGAGAGAGATCTTATCTCTAGCCGAAGTCGCTTCTTGGGAGAGATCTTATCTCTGACCGAACTTCTCGGAAGAGATCTTATCTCTAGTCGAGATGGTCGCTCGGGAGAGATCCTATCTCTGGCCGAGGTTGATGGTCTTTGATTTGCTCATGTTAGGACGAGGTCTTCCTCCTGTTCCTAATACGACGACTATTGACTGCTTCTTTTTCTTTCATTACATAGTTTTGGTGCCCAAAAATAATATACTGTTGAAAGGGAAGAACTTTATTGAAAGAAAGTTACTGGCAATGTATTCGCGAATTTTTTGTGATTCAGGATCGTGGTAGCGTTGTTCCTCTACGCTTCTTCATGCGAATGACCTTTTCTATCTCATGCTGGCTTCCTCACTTTGAAGCATGCTTCTCTTGGCTTCGACACTAGGACCTAGGGTAACATTGACGACGTCGTGAGGTGGCCGACCTTATCGTTTTTTGTTACGACAGCGCGCTTCACCGATCTTCAGGCTGGCGTCGAATGAATTTACCCAACCGCCCCTTTCTATCGAGCTCCTCGATTTCGTCTCAAAGCTGGATGCACTCCTCAGTGTCGTGGCTGTGGTCGCGATGGTAGAGGTGGTACTTGCTTCGGTCACGCTTATTTGGGGGAGATCATAGCCCTTCTGGTCTTGGCAGTTGGTTCTTAACTTCGGTGAAGATCTGAGTTCGAGGAGCGTTGAGGGAGGTGTAGTCGTGGAATCTTTTGGGAGGAGGGCTTCTTCGCGCTTCTCTGTGAGCTCGAGGAGTTTGGGCCCGCCTGCTATCGGAGGAAGTCCGTGAGCATGGTCGAACTTCATTTGGCTCTCCATTGCCTACCAGCCGCTCCCTTAAGGCTTCTTCGTCCTTCAACTTGAAGGCTTCTTCCGCATAGACATATCTCTCGGCCCGAGCCAGCAGATCAACGAAGTTCCTGGGATACCTTTTCTTCAGGAAGAACAGCAAGTTATTTTTCTGAAGGCCGTCCTTGAGTGCGGCCATCGCGACAGACTGATCCAAGTCTCAGACTTTCAATGCCGCGGCGTTAAACCGAATGACGTAAGTTCGGATGGATTTTCCTTGCTTCTGCTTAACGTTCATCAGGGAATCCAAACCTCGGCTCGATCGTCGGCTGCTGATGAAGTGGGCCGCAAACTGACTGCTCATCTGGTCAAAAGAGAAGATCGTACTTGGCTTCAACACCGAGTACCAGTTCCTCACTGCTCCCTTTAAGGTAGATGGGAAGGCTCGGCACAGCATGGCGTCTGAAGCATCGTGAAGTAGCATCATGATCTGGAAGGCCTCCAGATGATCAACCGGATCAGAGGTCCCATCGTAGCTTTCAAGTTGAGGGAGCTTGAAGTTCGGTGGGATGGGCTCTTGCATTATTTGGAGGGAGAAAGGAGGATCAGCGCGGATGTCGGCATGATGAGCTGGGGCGATGTGGTCGAGCTCTTCAATCTATCGGTCCATCTTCCGCAGTCTGTGATCGAGGGCATCATCTCGGTTGCAGATCTTGGGGGGCTTCCAGCTACAAAGAGGGAAGGTCTCCCTCAGAAGAGAATCATGATCCAAACATGGATCCTCGGCTCTCTATTTTTTTTTCTCAGGGGCGATGGGTACGTTAGCCCTGGTACTCTTCCTTGGGGTCGGTTTTCGGCATTCCGATGGTGAATTTTTTTGGTGGAGTCGCCACCAGGGGCTGCTGTAAGGCTTGCATTGCCTCCGTGAGGCCACGGACCTGTCGAACAAGCAGGTCGAACTACTTCACATCCACCGTGGGTGCAGGTAGAATCTAGGCGGTCGGGGCCGAAGCAGGAACAGACGGATCTAGACGGGATCAGGATGCAGAGGCTGTCGATCGCCAAGTCAAGGCTCTCCTAAGAGGCATTTTTTCTTTGGGAGAGAACTCTAGTGAGGAAGAAGAGGGATCTTTGGAGAGAGAGAAATCATCGTCGAGCACTCCTTTAAGAACAAGGGAACCTCGGAGGTTCGAGATCCTTCCTCTAGCGCCAATCTGTTGATGCAAAATCTGATCGTCGTCGAAATCCATTGGAGTGGAGGCCGATGAGGTCGCCGTCGGGGACCTACAAAATAAAGTCCCGTTCGGAGCCGGTAGGGGGTGGCTCCGGAAGGACCCTCCGACGATCAAGTCAGCTTCAGTCAACGGGAATGGAGTGCTCAGTGTGGAGTTCGGTGGAGTTTAAAGGAGGAGAGAAGGGTTTTTTAGAACCTGGCCTAAGCATATCTGGAGGGTCCTTTTTATAGAGGAAGCTTGTTGTAACTGTCTTGATTAATGATTGTCATAACTGTCCTGATCAATGTCGATCGTTATTGATTTGATAAATGCCGATCATTATTGACTTGATAAATGCCGATTGTTATTATCGTGTAACTGTTTAGTAGTGGGATCACCTGCAGAAATCCGTCAACAGTCTGTAAGAAGTTCGGCTTCCATAGAAGTTCGGCCACTGGAAGTTCGACTGCTGGGATTCCGAAGGAGCTCGGCTGCTGAGGAGTTCGACTGGCTGAAGGAGATGTCTGGGAGGAATCCGGCTTCCGAAGAAGTCCGACCGAGGAGTAAGCTGAGAAGTTCGATCGAGGGACTACTGTTGCGGAGTTCGATCGGCTGAAGGGACGGCCGCTTGAGGAGTTCGACCGCTGGGAGTCCAAAGGAGCTCGGCCACTTAGCAGTTCAGTCGATTGTAATAGTTCGGCCAAGATCCATCCGCTGAAGTTCTTCCGTAGCTACTAGCCGCATCAGGCTGGACACCGAACTTGATTTCGGTAGGAGCGGGATTTATCCCCAACAGCTTATATAGACTAGAGAATATCAAGTCCATTGGGACTGACTGCCGATCGAATGATACTTATGATTAGATTCAAATATATTTAATTAGATCCTTAGCTTGACGAGGATGTTGGAGTTTAACGGAGAGAGTATGTGAGGATTCATAAGAATGCGTGTTTAGTCTCACATTATTTAGGCATTAGATAGATATTGGATACTTATATAAAGCTAAGAAATCCAGATAATATCTTTCGGCTAGTTATTTTTGATAAAGTTATAGGTTGTTACAAATGCTATGAGAGCAAATCAAGCCTATAGCCTATGTAAATTAGAGAATATTGCACCACAAGCTTATCGGAGTTGACTATGGGCTGCTCATGGTGCTTATGATTAGATTCGAATAGATTTAGATCATTAGCTTGGCGAGGACGTTAAGGCTTAAATCGAGAAAGTATGTGAGAATTCATGGGATGTGTGTTTAGTTTCAAATCAATTATACACTGGATAAATTTTGGATACTCATACAAGACTAAGAAATCTAAATAATATCTTTCAATTAATTTTTTTAGATAAAATCCTGAATTATTATATGATCAAACCTAGCATGTTGCTCCATAAAATCTATTTATCATACTCACTTGGTACAATACAACCACCAAGACCCCACTTTATTAACTAGCATTTTGTTCTTTACAATAGCCGGTAATTTTGGCAACTTGATAACTTGAAAATTGTTCAAGATGACCAGCCATTGACTTTAATACCACTTGTTCGGAAGATGAGGAATTTTAATTTTAAAAAGACTTAATATCTGGAATGCAATTCAACCTAAAAGCTTAACTTATTAAATTTTTGGTCTGATTATCTATATCAAACCTTCCATCTCTTACTACTGATTTGATTTCATGTGAAACTAAATTTTACGTATAATCCTCAAGATTCTCACCGGCCGGTCAAGAAGATAGAGGGTGAAAGTGGAACACAAATCTAACAGTCAAGCTAGCCATGTTTCTCCAAGCTTTGATAATTACCAAGGCCTCAAATGCAGTCCAGGAAGAAACATGAAATGTAAAGGCTCTAACAGCTTCCCTTGTCATTGCCTTATAAAGGCAAAAAACATTCAATAAGATAGCAACCATGCATATATAAAAAGGTTTGTGCTACAATATAAAAGGGGCAAAACAAAAGAGCAACGCCGTATCCTTTTGCATGTGTTTGTGCTACAATATCATCACCCTCGACTTTCACGAACTTAAAAGCAGATGAAATTTAACAGCAGTTCTGGCAAATCCGCATGCTTTCTAAATCTGATTTGGTAGCTTCTTAACTAGACTTTCATAATTTTACCTTCGAAAAGACGGTTATCAAGACTGATGCTAATTGCATTCCCTGTGCCATGTGGTAGAACGTGATTACAGCTCACGGAATCTAGTGCAATATCTAAGGATTTGATAATGCTGAGTTGCTACAGTTAGGGATGCCAGAAAATATTTTCTAATATTCAGAACCACCTATATTTCTAACACTTTTATAGGTAGATTAGACTTGCCCATGCTTGGTGAAATGTAGCACCCAAAGATCAAGCTGCTGCATATAATTATGATTTACAATGTATAACCTTGCAATATTATGATCGGTGCCAAACATGAACTTAGTCAAAATTATGCTATATGCTACACCTTTCTTGATGAAGAAGAGAAAGCAAGGAACAAAAGATTGATGAACATGAACCATTTTCTTTTGTTTTTTTTTTTTTTTTTTGAGCAAAATGGTGGAAACCCACCACAATATTTAATGGACATGAACTGATAGTTGCTCATTTAATAACAAAGTCTAAACATTAGTATAAATGAAGGCAGGCTATTATCTCAATCAATAGACCTTATCCATGGCTCCTCACATCCTGCGTAGCTTTGTTACCTAATCTCAGCAACTGCACGGATCTCTCTTGACCATATGAATATTCTCTCCCTTAGGCAGCAACACCAAATAAATAGCATATAACCAATGTCCCACCCTATGCTCAGCCACGTGGCCAATGACCTTTTTTTTGCTGCCGACCGCTGTTGATGACATCTTCCCACACCGCAACCATGTTCGCCTGGATGCTGCTCTAACAATGGCTTTTATTGCATTGACCGCTGCTCCACCTTCATAAAAACATGAAAGAAAAATACAATAAAAAATTAATTGTTTATAATAAGTTATCATAGTTGTTGTGAGTCGAGGTGGTCAACTAAATCAAATTGTAAAGAAAATGATTATTTCATGTGGATCTGAGGTGTCATGTTTCTGTTACACTGGATGGAGGAGAATGCTAAGTACTGTCGGCTACAGTTTCGCCTTGATTCTATCCCAATTATGTGGGATTATAACATGTTTTGATCTGATCGAGTCGGCTTCAGTTACAAGGAAGAACATCTCGATGCATATTGATAAGAATATGTAGTGAATCATAAAATGGTAGAGAATCCCGCTAGGGTAAGCTATAATTGATCCCTGTTTTGTTGAAGTCCAAGTGATCTGTTCCCACGTAGGAAGGTTCTTTGGCATGTTAAAGACACAAAAATTAGTAATGTCTACATGATAATTATATATTTGGGGACTTCAAAAAGTTTTAGCAACCCAGCTGTTGATTGTGATTGACTAGTGCAGGCTTGACCGAGGAGCGTTTAATGATACAAAGATAGGGTACCGCTATGGCAGGTCAAGAGATGAGACTGTAAAGGATGGTGACATTAGCTCGCATATCTGTTTTATTGGAAAATATATAAAAGATTTGCCTTGTGTTATTGTTTCTAGGCTTTTCTTCTTTAGAAGAAAATTATATTCGTTCGAAGTAGCAGATCACACGAATAAGTAGATAGGTTCTCCGAGTATTTGAGTCCAAAGTTGAAATGGGATTGAATTTTAGAAATTATTGTGATCATTACATAATTAAAACATATAAATGGCATACACTTCAATAAATCTTAACAACAACCAGAGTTTCGTAGAATGACCGATCTCCATTTAGAGCAGCATCCAATGTTGAATTGAGGAAACCTGATATAAGAGGTTCCCGTGATGAAGAAACTTCAAATAGTGAAAATGACTAATATCCATGTATCTTGATTTCTTGCTGCCTATTAGTGGAAAAAGCTGCAATAAATCCTCTCACTTAGATCAAATTCCTCCGGTAATCTTTCGAGAAATATATTCCAGAGCACATACACACACATTAGCCAATTTGTATTCTTGAAGCATTAGTCTCAAGTCTCTCCTAATTGCTACACAAACTATTTGTCATTTTTCTCTCCTTTTTTTTTTGTTCCTTTGAAATATAGAGAAATCTAAAATGTGGAAAGTAAGTTTTTTTTTTTTTTGATGGAAACTTAGTATTAAAGTGTTGGTAACGTGGACCGTTTCATTTGATAAATTTCCTGCGGAGTTGTCACCAATAACTTAGGTTGGCGTGCTGCGTGCACCTGCTCTAAAATTTACCATGTCAGTTGGGTGGGGACAAGAAACCTCGATGCCGTCTCAAAAATTGTTTGCTGTATTTAATAGTTAACGTTGACCACGATCATGATCCATGCAAATTAAATGCCCACACGTCCCCATTAAACTGTTGTGAAGCGTCCCATCCCTCTATAAGAAGGGAGCACTTGTACCTCAGGATGTCGCACAGGAGAAGCCTCTTTTCTCTGCCAAACCCAATTCACATCTGAATCAGGCTAGTAGAGATGAAGTCCAGCTTCCTTCTTCTCTTGTTGTTCTCAGTGGTGGTTGTTTTAGGGGCCAAGCCGCAGGCCTAACGTATCACTTCTACAAGAAGAGCTGCCCTGAAGCAGAGCAAACTGTCCAAGACATCATAGAGTTGCCTGCAAAGTTCCTCAGGATGTTCTTTCATGACTGCTTTGTTAGGGTAAGAATCAAAATTACTGCAATTCTAAATGTCTTGCGAGATAAATTGCTCTGCCATGACCCTTTGATCATAATCTTTAGTGTCACCAAATTCAATGCATCATAGTGTCAGGATTTATTCAATGCATGCAAACAACACCAGCTGTCTTCTGTAGATGTAGTCTTAAACTTGTACAATCCCTTGCATGCACGTAGCTAAGGCTATTCTACTTACTAGATCCTTGTTCCTGCTGCATAGGGCTGTGATGCTTCGGTGCTCATCAACTCAACTGCAAACAGTACCGCTGAGAAGGACGCCGCCCCGAACTTATCACTAGCAGGCTTTGATGTCATTGATGAGGTGAAGACAGCATTAGAGAAAGCTTGCCCCAACACCGTAATCTCCTGCGCCGATATAGTTGCATTGGCTGCTGGGGACTCAGTCTCCTTCCAAGTAAGTAGCAAACATTTTTCTGCACCAAAGGAAAGAAGCAAACTACCTCATGTCATAGATCTTCAGTGATTGGTATCCGAACCAAGATATCCATTGGCAGTTTAACAAGTCTTTATGGGAAGTTCAGACAGGCAGGAGGGACGGCACCATTTCCCTTTGCATCAGAGGCCCGTGCCAACATCCCTTCACCCTCCTCTAACTTCACAACTCTTGCCAATAGATTCGCAAACAAGACTCTTGATGTCGAAGATCTCGTCGTCTTGTCAGGTATTATGTTATGGAAGCATTTAGCTAAAGAATTGGCAGTCATTTGAATCGTTATGATCCGATCACCTTTTTCAGTAAAAAGACACAGCTGCTAGCTGGTAATGAACCTTAATGTTTTAGAATAACGTTGCTACAATGTCATAACTCATAACAGCTGTCATAATGGTTTTGGAGGGACCTGTTATGTTGAGAGAGATATCGTTGTTGTTCTTAATCTTTTGATAAAATTCCAATGTCTCTTCTTACTGGGTCCTCTGTAGATCGTGGCCACAGAAATGTCTTTATAAAGCATTTCCTTTACAAGGGTTAATGGCAATCGCTCATCTAGTCAAAGGTTGGACTGGGTAACCATAGACTGTTAGTTTTATCATAATAATCAATGAGAGAAACACCTAGAGGTCATTACTGAAACTTTAGTTGAATCTTTCAGAATTCGCCTATACATTTGAGGAGGGGGCTTGCGGCCTCTCTCCTGTTTTTTAGTAATTTTTCAAAAATATCTGGTCAAAGGCTGGAGTGAATTACGAATTTGCTATTTCTATCACGAGGATCAATAACAAAAATTCACAGAGATTGCTATAAGATAATGACATTGCTAGAACGGTTGCCTATTTTTTTTCAGAATTCTCCCGTGAAATCTAAGAGCTCCTTCGTAATTTTCCTGTAAGATTCATCGTGCCAACAAAACTGGGGAATAATTGGGAGACAGCATCTCAGCAAAGTCAAAGAAGCTATTCTATCATCCCTGGATACCAAATTTTTGCTCAAAACAAATCTGACCAATGGGGAGGCTTTCAACGTTACAACATTAACATGCATCCAATAACTGTATCATGGGGGAAAAAGTCATTTACCTGTAACTGAGATGGTGCAATTTGATTCTTTTTTCTTCTTTTTTTAGATTTCAGTATTATGGAAAAAGAAGCGAGTTTGACGATGAAAACAACCAAAATTATTGAAATAAAAATCATTTGATTAAGGTGAGTTTGAATACAGAAACTCGAAAAGAAAAGAATTCTACCTAATTTCATCATCAAACAAAGCCAAGTAATTGATCAGATGCAACGGATATTTCAAGGGAAAAAGTTAGGTTTTGAAGTCAGTTCAAGTTGATAACAGGGAAGATCCAAGGTAGTGTCGCTTGATAGATGATCAAGTTGAGATAAGGCTAGAATCATCGCTTAAAATTGCGACCGTTATAATTCCCATATCACTGGTATAACAATTTTGAGATGGAGTCTGTCCTCATGGTGGTCTCATCTCTCAAAGCACATAATTTGTCCCTTAACATAAAAAAGTGAAGATTAGGTACTGGATATGTCAAGGACACCTGGAATTATCTAAAATATTAGTTTTTCTCATCTAGCTGAGGTTTCATAAGTAATTTGCTAACTTTTTCTCATACATGAGAATGTAGTATCTCACTATTGCTCATAACAATTATAATGGCTCTACCTTCGTAGGAAAACTTTCTAACAAGAAGTATGTCATGGTAAGTTCAGAATGGAACAACTATTAAAGCTAAAAATGGCATCTCTCTGTTTATTTTTCAGATAAAATGGGTTACATTACATATAATTAATCTTAAGACAAAACAGTTCTCAACAAATATTGTAGTAGTGACAGAGGACCATTTGGTCCAATGAAACTTCATCTCCCTGATGATATTTTCCACTAGATTAGAGATAGTTTGAAAATATATATATATATATATTCGTTAACAACCAAATTCTCCACCATATTACACTTGCTAAAATGTTCCGTCAAACCTGAAATGGTTCTTAAATTCTTTTCTTCTTCCATATGGCCCAGCTTGATAATAACATCTGCCTTTAATCACAAAACAATAAAATTTTACAACCAAGCTTCACAAATACCTAATTATATTATAAAAAGACTTGCCTATTGTTAAGCTCATGAGTCTAACATCTCAATACATGCCAGTCAAAGGCCTGCGGATTTATTCCTGTGCACCATGAAATAACTCCAACCTAAATCCCACCTTTTAGATCAAGTAGTTGGTTTGTCATTTAGTCAAACATATTGTGGGAAATTTTCTATTTCCGTAACCGTGCGGGTGCGCACACCATCGGAATAGGACATTGCAATTTTTTCGGCAATCGGCTGTACAACTTCACCGGGAAGGGCGACGCCGATCCATCTCTCGACTTGAAGACCCAATGCAAGAGTTCATCCGATAACACCACTACAGTACCCATGGACCCTGGAAGTAGCCTTACTTTCGACACCCATTACGACGATAACTTGGAAGTTAAATCAAGGCATGTTCCAATCTGATGCTGCTCTCCTAACCAACCAACATTGTAGACAAGATGCTCAACACCGAATGCATTCAAAAATTCAATAAAAAGGATGGGAGCAATTGAAGTACCAACCGGGACAGATGGAGAGATTAGGAAGAAATGTAGTGTTGTGAACTCGTAATGAGGTCTTGAGAATAACCATGCATGTGGAGAATGACCATTGAATTTCGTGCTTTAACCTGATGAATGGCGTTGAAGAATTTCAACAAAAATTATTGGAAGAAAATCCGTTGTGCCGTGATTGATTGCAAAGATGCTGTACTGGGAAAAAAATTAATCATTTAATAAGAGATTAGTTCTTTTCCCTATTTCATGTGGACATGCTCCTCCTGTCCATAAGAGAAATACAAGAGTATCTCAAGTTTCTTTTTCATTCTTTTAGCTGAAGTTGCTTCCTATTAATTCATTTCACCAGGAAATGAAATGAGAAACGCCATGTCCTGAGACATCGAACAACCCGCTTTGTTAATCTCTCCAGCTCAAACAGAAACTCCACTTATGAAATAATATCTATTGCCATCAGGGAGTGCTCGGTTCATAACCGGAATCAAAATTTTTTAAAATATTTGATTAATTTAAATGCTTAAGAAAGAATAGGAATTGAATTTTAGATAGATTTCTCGTTCTTTCTTGAAATTAAAATCAGTGTGGAACTCTTTTCAACCAAGTGGTTGGAATGAAAATGGGAATCATCCATTCTCATTTTGATTTCAGACCCCAATTTCCTCCAACCAAACACCCCCTCATTATATTTGTTTCGTTCCATGGATAGAATAAAATCCCAATTTAGCTTTGAGGCAAGTACAAATGGTCTTATCGACCTAAGATAATCCAAATTCAGCGATTTAACTATGAAAGATCAAATGGAAACCCTCAAATAAGAACAAATAATTCCAGATTTCTGCAAAAGTGCAGGATAGATTCATCTAGCGCACCACCAACGAAAGCTTGCGTATAATATTTTTTTTCCCATGACGATAGTTTCATGATTCTAGACTTCCCAGAAGGTGTTAATTCTAATCGGCAATCGAGTGTTTTTTTATTTTAACCCAAGAAGCAACATGGAAAGCAAGGGCTTTCATGCTCCTTGTTGGTTTGTTGAGGCAAGAAGATCAAATTAACATAATAACCCTCGTCCTTTTCAAAGTTTAGAAGCAACATGAAACTTATGGGCTCTTATGCTCCTTATTGGCTTGTTAAGACGAAAAATCAAATAACATAACAACCCTAGTCCTTTTCAAAGTTTCTGTGCTCTAGGGCTCCCATTTTCAACTCTTGAGACAGCTCTGACCTTTAACAGCGTTCCTCCTTAATTAGTTACTAAATTTGATTCCTTAAAGGCATGAAGTTAACATTTTAACAAACATGTTTCACCACCATCAACTTGTGCAAGTAGGTTAGCCTTGCCCATTCTCGTGAACAAGAAATGACGGGCGCGCGGCGCGAACGCTTCTAGCTGTTTCGCTTGCTTCATTCTTATTGTGACGGCTATGATGGTGTGGCAGAAATGAATGTTATTTTTGAAATGATTGATGGATGACTAGGTCTACTATGATGGAGTATAGCATCCAAAGATCAACCTCATATTAGCTTTCAAATCAAGCATGACAAGTGCAAATTGCTTTCTTAACATTGTGATCCACAAACATTAAATATTATAATCAGCCCCCGGGAACCAATGGAGTCAAAGTATACATCATGCCTTACTTGACCAAGAAGAAAACATTAGGAACATGCAGGGAATCAATGAACCTGAACTCATAGTTGTTTATTTGATAATGGATATATTCTTATTAACAATCATATGAAAGAAGGCTTACCTTCCAATTGGATGCCTATGTTCTCAAATAATTGACCCTATCTATGACCCTCATGTCATCTGTCGCTTTGTCACCTAATCTCGGCAGCTAATAAGCCCCTACTATTCCTTTCCGCCGAGCAACACCAAATGATAGCGACGCCATTGATGGCTCAATGTAGCCATGTGGTCAATGTTTGTCTGCATTCTTTTTTAGCCACCGACACCTATAGATAAGATGTTCCAATGCCTCATCACCATATCCTTTGTCCAGATATCATATCGCTACAAAAATGCCTTCCATTCCAAGCGTCCCCTCTCTTTTCTCCACCTAAAAGAAAGATGAAAAATAATATACTAAGAAATGTACATTCGGGTTGCATCCAAAGAATGATTGATCCTTTTTTTGCGATGCCAACTATTCCATCATATATTTGAGAGCACTCTAAACTTATTCATTCATATTTATTTGTATCAATCTTGAAGCGATCATTGCGTAATCCAACGGTGGATTCAAGTGAGTCCTTCCATGTGAAAGTTGCACCCCTGCGCTATCCTAAGAGTGGTCGTAGTCAAAAGTTCAACTAGATGAAATTTAAAAAAGATGATAGTGGTGTTATTTTATGTGCATGGGAACGTGCCTCGCTTTTATTTTATTTATTTATGTGTGTGTGCGTGCGTGTTGGATGGAAGCCCATGGGAAGGCCGTGGTGAGACAACATAGCCATAATTCCGCCTTGATGCTCTCCCACTCGAGGGATGATGTCTAGCTGGTGAGATTGACTTCAGTGGTAAGGACATCCTGGTTGCATGTTTGATCGATTAAAATATACAACGAAAAATTATGAAATGATGGATCTAAAACGACTTCTCATCAGAATCCTAGTTGGATACGTCGCAGTTGTTGGATTTTGTTGACCGTTGCTGCTCTCTGTAAGTTTTCTCCCACGTAGGAAGTTTCCTAAGCATGCTAAGGATCAATTAATGGTCAAACTAGCAACATCGGTACGCGGATATAGGCATATCGAACTTTGAGGAAGACCGAAAATGGTTATTAGTGATGTCTTTGATCATGGCTGCTTGCCATTTAAAAGCGCCGATATGGATCATACCATGCGCTTCAAGGCATTCGGACAAATGGAAAAAGACAAGTAACATTACATTACATTGTATGTATCTGCATGGAAAATATATAGTAGGTGGAACGTTACAGGTAGTATTAAAAAGGCTAATACGAATAGAATTAAAAACTTAAAACTGGAAGCATAAGTCCAGCAACCTGTTTATAGCTTTAAGAACCCAAAAGCTTCTCTCTTTTGTTGCTCTAATTAATCTCAGCTTTAACTCCACTTGTGGTTCAGTTCCAACTATGGTGAAACACCTTGCTCCAAAGCTTTAGGTTTGAAGCCATGAATTCCATACTTGAGCCTGGCAACCATTTTGTAACTCCATTGTTAAAGCTTCAGGTTTGAAGCCTAAACTCCAACAATCTCCTCTCCAATTCCCATGGGTGGTGATTGGTGGCTGCCTACCACTCGTGACCACGCCAATCTCCAATGCCATGTGGGAATCGTGCTCTCAACGGGGAATGAACTGGCGGTGGGAAGCAACACCCTCAAATAAAGTAGCAAACTACAAGAAAAAAGTTTTGTGAGTGTATCCATGAGTTGTGATCATGATGGTGTAATACGTGTATTTGTGATTTGTGCATGTTAAAGTTGCCGATATCATGGCAAAGCAATCTTAACGTTTTTACCACAAGAAAAACAACAGAAGTAATCTAATCAAAGAATGAAACAAAAACAAGATTTAACATTAAGAGGACTCTTGTCCCATGGATCATAAATTCTAGTTGTTTGTGAGGTAAGACAAGCACAATATCAATCATTGAGACCAAGTATCTGGGTTTGATTTTATTCCATGGTTTGCATGCAATTTCTAGTTAGTACATCGGTGCAATCTTTGAATGGACGTGGTAATTTGTGAAACTTGCGCCATGATAAGAGGACCCACATCAATTATGAGGACCGGTAATAATTTGTGAAAACTTGCTCCATAAGATATGGCATATGTGGACAGGCTTCCATTCCTCCTTCCATGTACCTTCCTCCCTTCTCTACTTAATTTTAATCCCGTCTGGATGGCTACTACATAGAAGCCACGTTTTTTTACTGAAAATATTAGTTACATCTCTCTCAAACCTGAAGAACTGATAATTTTTTTTTATTTTTTTACTTTCCCTCACATAGATTAAAAGGTCTCTGTTGTTAAATGTAATTCTCAAAAGATCAACCGCATCATGATTTGTGACCACGAATAAAATGCTCGGTAATGGTTCTTTTTCTTCCCTTGCTGTGTAGGGAGATCTAGACCGGCAAACCATGTACTGAATTAATAGATATTGGTTCATTGCATTTAATAGTTTGAAGTTGACCATGACCATGATCTATAGAAAGATCTGGCACGTAAACAAAGATAATACTTAAAAATTGCCAATCTGAATGGGTGTATTAATAATTGGCCAGGTCTTAAGTAGGGAAGACTCTGATCCTCTCTATAAAAAGGGAGCACTTGGTGCTCATGCCGTCACACAAGAAAAGCCTTCTTTCTTAGCCAAACCCAATTCACATCTGAATTAGGCTGGTAAATATGAAGTCCGTCTTCCTTCTCTTCCTGGTCTTAGCGGTGGCTCTTGGTGGCTGTGTCAGGAGCCAAGCTTCGGGACTAAAATATCACTTCTACAAGAAAAGCTGCCCTGAGGCTGAGCAAATTATCCAAGACATCATATGGAAACATGTCGCTGAGAGGCCGGAGTTGGCCGCGAAGTTCCTCAGGATGTTCTTTCACGATTGCTTCGTCAGGGTAAGAATCAAAGTTCCCACGAATTAATGTCTTATTATGAGATAAATTACTCTGTCACAACCCTACGATCATATGATCTTTAGATTCAAAGTATTTATATAATTCAAGGTATTATAACGTGTCCCGTAAATGCTAGCTTTTAATGAGCAGTACCAAGTCCTTCATCAATGTAACGCAAATCTTCTTCTATCTAACTTATATAATTCCTTAAATACATGGAACAGGGTTGTGATGCTTCAGTGCTTATCAACTCTACTGCAAATAATTCTGCCGAGAAGGATGCGGTTCCGGACTTATCGCTAGCAGGCTTCGATGTCATTGATGAGGTGAAGACGGCATTGGAGAAAGCTTGCCCAGATACCGTCTCCTGCGCTGATGTGATTGCATTGGCTGCCAGGGACTCGGTATCCTTCCAAGTGAGTAGCTTTTTGTTTTTGGCTAGAAGTATGGAGCAAATCAATTAAGTTACAGAGCTGCCTTTATGATCGGTGTCTGAACCAAGGTATCCATTGGCAGTTTAAGAGGCCTCTGTGGGAAGTACAGACGGGCAGGAGGGATGGCACCATTTCCCGGAAATCAGAGGCCCTTGCTAACATTCCTGGACCCACCTTTAACTTCGCAACCCTTGTCCAACGTTTCGCAAACAAGACTCTTGATGTCAAAGATCTCGTCGTCCTGTCAGGTATTACATTATGGAAGTGCTTTGCTGAAGAATTAGCAGCTCTATTTTGAGTTGTTCAGCCACATAATACTGCATTTTTATGACTTGTTCACCTTTTTCGGTACAGAAGCTTAGCAACCTATTTGCTCGTATATGATTTATCCAGTTTTCTGACTACATGCATGAGCTAAGAGTTTCCAAGTCGCATGATTTTTGGCACGTAGATAACTTAAATATATAGTACATCATATCCGACGACAAACTTGGATCATTTCTATGGAATTTCTATCATTCGATATAGAGATGCATATTCTAGTATGACCAAGTGTAGTTATATATACAACAGATAACAGCATTTTAATAAGTCTAAAACTCATGTCCTCATCATATTTTGGTTTTGGTAAATTAATATTTTAAAATGATGGTTGTTAATGGTCGTCACAATTGTCTTGGAAGGCATTGTTATGTTAGATATATATTATTACATAATGGGATTTTAAATTTTGAGGCAACCATTAGTCTCCAATTATCATTACGCAATGGAAATGAGGAAAAATATTATAATAATCTATTTAAGAAAAGGCTTACATTCATGTCAAGCATCCAAAAAAAAAAAGTACTATATAATTAATCTGCAAACAATGATTCAAAGCTTTCGTCATCTCAACTTTCCCCTCTTTATTTTTGACAAAGGTTCGAATACATGCCCTCTTTGTATCATCTCCACATATTTGTCAAATAACAAAATTTTTTGGTTGTTGTCGTCCACGATGTCCATTGTAAGGCTAATTGCTGTCATTATAATGCTCACCGTTCATTCCAAAAGCATCCAAGGGGCCGAACCGAACTATTACAAACGGTTATTTTCCATCAGGTGATTAATAACGACAACTCCTAGAGGCTGTTATAAGCTAATGACCTGGGTTAAAATTTTCAGAGTTCTCCTACCAAATCTATGAATATTTTAGAGACACCGTGGGGGAAGTTGGGAGATAAGAACATGTTGACAAAGTCAAGGGACCCACGCTACCCAGCTGTTTGGATTTGTAGCATGTTCTTTCCTGCTTGCCAACTCTCGCTGGCGGTGGCTTCTAGCTGCAACCAGTGGTTGCATGCTGCATGTGATTGTTAAGGAACCTTTCAAAGCTATGAATGGGAACGCATCCAATAATTGTACTTTATCTGTTCTCCAAAAGATAAAAATAATTGCGTGCTCATCCGTTGTCCAAAAGATCAGCGAGCAAACTCCAGAAAGGAACAACTAGGACCACAGCTCAGCTTTTTCTCGAGGACAAAGTTAGGCCACAAGTCACGTCAGCTCGCTGGCAGGTTATATAATAATAAAATTAATAAACATAAACAATATCTTTTGATTAATTTTTTTTGAATAAAATATCACATCATTATCCGATCAAACTCAGGTAAGATTGGAGACGTGGTTGAAAAATAATGACCATCGCAGCGTCAAAAGTTTAACCGGTTGGAGGAAGATATTTGTGATTTCGATAATTTTTGATGGACAAAATTTGCCCCTCTACATGATAATGTTAAGATCGGTTTCTTCTCGAAGATCGTACGAGGAAAATGTACTGCTTGCAACGACCATGATTGCTCTGGCTCTGGATGTAAGCTTTTGGGAAAATAAAAATGGTTTGCGCACCTTTCATCGCATCTCTTAGCATACGCCGACTTGGTTTTTGGTGAATCACTAGGAGTAAAGTGGATGACAACAAGCACCGTGAACCACCACCCATCCTATGTAAGATAAGGCAAGCTCTTAGTCGTATGATGTGACTTGTCTTTTTTTTGGTTGAACGGCTAGCTGCATGCATTCATTTCATGAGATGTTCGCCGTATGTTGGATTTTTAAAGATAAGGTTGTATGATGTGATATATTCATTTCATGATAGATGTTCAAATGAATATAGAAAGCCAACAAGACGGCGAAAGGAATGAAAGTGGCGACGTCATGCAACTCATGTTTTTCAGAAAATAATAATAATAATAATAAATTATGTAGATACATCCATTGGACCGCTTCATCCAGTGAAACTTGAAATAATCATCCACTGGAATGGTGATCGACCAAAAAGTATTTCTATTTCTGTTGTATCCAAATTCTCCACCATATTGCTGCTCATGAAGACTCCATCTAACTCTGAAATGCTTCTTCCCCAAAATGTCCGCCTTGATGAAGAAAAAAATTTCACCATCATGCTAATTTACAAATGCCATTTCTATTATAAAGAAACTTCTTATTGTCAAGCTCATCAACCCAATACCATCTAGATACATGCCAGCAAGGACTGGTGGATTTTATTTTTTGCATTGTAAGATAACTCCGACCCGAGCCCATGGAACATACGATCGATGATTTGCTTCGATGGTTATGGTAATGCATCACAAAATTAAATTTGGTAAGTCGTATGACAATTTTCTTAAAAAAATTTCTACAATTGAACAGGTGCGCACACCATTGGAGTCGGGCTTTGCAATTTTTTCAGCAACCGGCTTTACAACTTCACCGGGAATGGCGATGCTGATCCATCTCTCAATCCAACCTATGCAGCATTCTTGAGGACCCAATGCAAGAGTTTATCTGATAACACTACTTCGGTACCTATGGACCCCGGAAGCAGCCTTATTTTCGACACTCATTACTATAAGAACTTGAAGCTGCATCAAGGATTGTTCCAATCCGATGCTGCACTCCTCACGAACCAACGTTCCGTCCACATTGTGGACAAAATGCTCGACACCGAAAACTTTTTCCATGCATTCAAAAATTCGATAAAGAGGATGGGAGCAATTGAAGTACTCACCGGGGCAAATGGAGAGATTAGGAAGAAATGTAGCGTCGTCAACTCATAATGAGGTTCCGAGAATAAGTGTTTGTGCATGCTTGCATGCATATAGAGAGTGATTACGTTAATTTTTTTTATGCTTCGACCTTGTGAATCGCTGCGAAGAGCTTCCATAAAAATTCCTGTGTTGTATCTTGTGATTGATTTCAAATATGCTTCACTAGATATTATCTAATAAAATGGAATATCTCTCTTTTTTTGGTACTTGAATGGAATATTTTTCTCTTTCATGTGTGGATGCTCCAGCGCATACGAGTAAAGAGAAAGATAAAGAGGAACCTTTTTATTGCTCAAGGCCGTGAATTCCCACTAATTCATTTCAGAAAATGATACATCCTTGGACATGAGGAAAAATAACTTAATTCCTTCAACAATAAATCTCTCTTTATCTCCCCGTCTCTCTATCTTTTTACATGCAGCAGAAGCCAACATAACCGAATTCATCAATATAACTATTGCTCTGGAAATCCTTCTATTTCTCTCCTTCCATAAGCTGATAAGCAGAGCAGAGTTGAGCCATCCACCAACACACATTTTGGCTTTCACGTAAGATCTAGATAACCTTGGTAATTTGACATATAAAATAGATGATACCTTGTTTTCGATAATAAAATCAAAGCATTAGCTAAACTAGAGGATCTTTAGTTTGCACTAGATTGGAGAATATGGCTGGTATTCATCTACAAGACTAGAAGGGGATGCCCAAAATGTTTTGGCTGCTACTGCAAAGAAGAAATTGGTTTCTCTGATATTGGAGCAATTATTGAAAATTTAAGCTGGCTTGAAGAAGTTTCATTAGTTGTGTCTTCTCCCATGTGATGCGAGAAGGAGAACAGATTGCACACCCTTTAGCTAAAATGCTTGCTTCATTGGTTGTGAATTAGTTTAGTTGGAGGGCGTCTCCTCTTCCCTATTGAATCAGTTTTTGGAAGATGCTGCAACGAATTCCATGATTTCATAAAATTATCATTTTTCAGCAAAAAAATTACGTGAAACTCAGACTTTTTTTTTTTTTTTTTGGAGAATAATGGTGGGAGCACTACTTTCAAAGTTCGAACTTGAAAATCTCATTCTAATGCAAGCATCAAGGAGAGAGGCACCAACCGTCTAATTCGAACCCTGCTTCTTTTTATGCACAAAGGCCAAGAGAGAAGGGAAGCTGTGCAGGTCATTAACCTGTATTTTAGAAACACATAAATACAACAAATGTAAACTGTAAGAACCTATAAAAATTAGAATTATAAATTTTGATGAACATGGATAGACCTTTGTGAGCAGGAAAGGCCTACTTCACCCCAACTCTGAATCGCATTTCTGAATTGCGTTTCAGCCAGCGGAGGTCTTTCGTAGATTATCAAGAGGAAACATGGATGTTGGATGGCTTCTTGAGGAGAACAACGACGGGGATGGCAGAGCGCTTCTTGACGCCGTTCTTCTGCTGATAGTTTGGTCCAGTTGTTAAGGCAAGGATATAAAGGCCCAAGTGAATCAAAGAAGCAGATATTTAGATTTCCAACGGCTGGTGCAACACAGCCCCATGAGAATTCCGAGTAAATACTCGAGAATATTGATCTAATAATTGCAAAACGATTAATTATATGATTATAATTCTGCTACAGAGGAAGAACTAGTATTAACACCGAAGACAGGATAAACTTAACATCTCAAGTAGAAGCAGCCAGGGATTCGATAAGAAGCTGGTAGCCTTCAGGGACTGTCGCTTGCTTCCGTACACACTCAGCCAGTGCTGGGACATCAGCATTAGCATCTAAAAACCTGGAAAGGAGAAGCAGCAGGTGAAAATCCGAGATTCGTCTCACAAATGGGAGGTGCTTTGTCCTATCCATGTGGTTCTTTAGAGCCTTCAGCGTGACAGTAGTAATTCGGTTCTCTATAGGAAAACTTGATGACAGTGATCCCTGCATATCAAGATTATAGGTCGGAGTTAGCGGTTTTATGTTAAAGGCGCAATTAACAAGCAATATCTGGTGCAACTTAAAAATATTAGTTGCAGTAAAAATTGGATGAATAAACCAGAACACCCCTGGTTCTAGCCCTCAGATACTTCAATGCATCTCTCTCTCTCTCTCTCTCTCTGAAAGAGAAAAAAAGTGGAGTGCTCCACTATTATTTGCATCTTACACTATCAATTTCCTAAAGCATTACATGATTTGCATTTTAGAAGCTTGATTTAATTAAGCAACAGGATTACCAGAGTAGTGCAAATGTCAGAACATCTTATAAATATTAGCTCCAGAAACCAGAAGAAAGTTCATAGTTAATTTCTGTTCTGTAAATGAACAGTCCACTACCACCAAAGGAGCAGTCTTAGAGATTCTCTATAAAGATGACCGGTGTTATTTTATGACAAGTTGAAGAGAAAATATAACTTATGAAAGAATGACTGTAAGGATCTTATATCTGTGAATCAAAAAAAAAAAAAAAAAAAAGGTTGCACAAATTAAGAGGCAAAGGAAATGCACGGCAAATGAGAAACTGCGCAATTTGGTGATGAAGATAAATAAAAGCAATAGCACAAATGTGTTGAGGATGTTTTAGAAATTTCTGATAAGGTTGAGAACCATGCAGATACGTTTAAACTGAACATCTCAAGATGAAGATGTGAGAGTTCAATAGCAAGTTTAAACTTTCTTGACCTTTCTGTTACAATAGTAGATTATGAGCTTCAAAGAACCAGTAAAGGTAGTTTGAGAAAGGTCAAGAAAGTTTATATAATGGCATCAACACCTTGATGGTCTATCTTGCTCCTTTTCAGAAAAATTAACAACTTTATCTGGCTACAATATATAGATGCCCCCTCATGCTAGCTCACAAGTTTTCCCCCACCTTTCTACCATCATATGATCTCATTTTTCACAAAGGAATGTAACAGAAAGTTTAAACTGAACTGTCACCCATTCTATCACTACCTCAGTACCTCTACTAATATGTATGAACTCTCACATCTTCATCTCATGACTCTCTGAATATTAAATACCAAAATGTATTTTGAAAAATAATAAAAAGATGAAGGTGGTACAAAAGCTAATTCCTAAAAAATTAAACAGGAGTCAATGAAAGCTACCACCTAAAAGAATAGCTGGCTCCACCTAGATGCTTTGGCATCCCAATGCACGGACAATTGCTGCTTTAATGGGTCTTGAATAAGGCAGAAAAGATGGTGCGTAAGTTGGTGCCTAAATGCTGGGGCGCTCAAGCTGCAGTTTTGACACCAGCCCGCCACTTAAGCACAACCCAGTTATTCTTTTTTTTTTAATTTTAAAAAAGTTACAATGAGCTCAATCAACTTTTATTTTGCTACGCTGCCACCTATGACTGCCAGTCTCTAAAGAGAAACTTCATAATACATAGAAAGAAGTTGGGAGTGCATATTTCAATTGGCTTACAGGACTATGCCCTCTAATTAGTTAACAAGCCTCTTGATTCTTTCCAAATAATATTTTTAGGTACAAGAAATTTTTGGTGGTATTGATATTTGGATCCACCCCATTTGGGCTAGAAAATGAGAGGTTTACAGTGAAGAGGATGCCGAAGTTGATGACCATGCAGATGAGACAGAGTAATGGCAGCAATCCTTGAGCTTGGAGGAGGCCATGCACATCAAACAGCCTCACTGCCCTTGTTTGGTCAATGCCACTCATCTTCTCTCCCTTGCACACCAACACACACACACACACACACAAAGCACCCAGGGAGGTTGCTGATCCCGTTCACCCTTGGCCTTCCAAAGAAAAGGGGTTGAGTCACATGTCACCCAACCACATGCAGCTTGAGATACATTAGTTTGAGTTGCAGTATATGAGACGCAAAGATATTAACCAAATATAAAATGGTCCAGAATAACAATTTGATACGTATACAATGATATTAACCATGATTCAAGATCCTAACTACACTTATACTATTTTTCCAGAATTGCGAATTGTATAATCGAAACAGCTATACATGCTTCGATTATACAACTAATCTTGAAGCCTATAGATTTTTGCTACTATATAATGAACTTTTACATTTATATCATGTGTTTTTTATTTTTCTAGTTATTTTCCTTGAAATTACAATTCTTCAACCCTTTATATTATCTAATCCATGTAACCGTACAACATAAAACAAAATGACAGAAACAATTTCACCTAGGGCAGAGAGAAAATACCACTAAAGGCCTATTTGGTTAATCTAGTAAAATTGA
>QRFJ01000180.1:10000-197500 GCA_006176705.1 Cocos nucifera | reverse complement strand
AAGCAAAGCCCCGATGAAGACAGACCACCAAGATGATTGGCATTGCACTAATCAAGCGAATGGAAATAAACCACCAGAACAAGGAACTTTTGTGGAAGAAAAACTTATTAAACAATTCAAAATGATACTTGCATTTAATGCTTTAATGCTTTACAAATGACTTAAATGACTAAAATATAAAAATTACAAGCATCAAACAGCAAAATAGGACTATGAAATAACACATTTACTAACATGCTACAATGAACAACTATTAATAGCAGTACACAATTATGTATCAATAGGTATAAAAACTGAATTTTGCACCCTATATGATACATAAAACCTCAACTGTAGCAACCAAATTTGAGACAGGGAAAACATGTCTGGATCCATCATGGTAATTGTAAGCTAGAAAGGTAGAGGCTAGTGATTTCTAAAACTGTTATCATCGCAATCTAAAATGATATGATCCATTCGTGACGAAGAAGAAGAAGAAGAAGGTGAAGAATCCATGTAGCAGATGCATTCATTCTGACTCAAAGGTTATGAATCATATAATTTCAAGTTTAAAATCAAGATCTCTCTAAATTTATAGAGATTTAAATGACCATTAAATTCTACCAAAGAATTTTCTCCTTATATCACAGGATCATGTAATTCAAGCAAGTGGCATCCACAGCAATTGTTTACACTTCATAACCTACATGGTCACATGTGAACTTTTGCCATGGTTAATCATAGAATTCTTTAAAAAAATGAATCACAAATTCATATTCCATCCTATAACAAATATATTCAAATTAGCAAAAAGAGTAACGATACAGAGCCCCACCAACCTGGTGATCGGAGATCTTGACAGGCACCAAGAAAAAGTCATTGTCGACCTCCCTCACATCCTTCCCGCCAACAACCACATCCTTCTTCATCCTCGACAGCCCTGGATCATCATCCTCACCGAACTCCGTCACAAACCACCCCTCCTTGAACAGCCGGACGCACGTATCGCTCAACTGGAACGCCTCAAAGTGCACGTCGGCGGCGCCATCCTCGCCCACTTCCAACTTGACCACGGCAGTGACCCACTCCGGGATCCCCCCCTCGGCCTGGATCTCAGCGGCCTGCAGCACCTCCCGACCAGACATCGTATACTCCCCAGTGCCCCGCTTCCGGCCGACGGCCTGCGTGAAAACGAAGCCGACGCGGCGCATACCGAGGCTGGCGGCGATTGCCTCCACGAGGGCCTCCTCGTCGGGATCCCGGAGGAGGAAGAGGGCCTCCACGGTTCCCCGCTGGTGGGGCTCGTAGATGAAGTCGACAGCAACAGAACCGCCGTCGAAGACGCGGCCGTAGAGGAAGCCGCCGCGCTTGACGGCGAAGGCGAGGGTCTCGGCGATGTAGAGCTGGAAGGCGTGGGCGGCGTCGCGGTCGAAGGAGGCGGAGGAGCAGTGGGGGGCTTCTTGACGGGAGACACGGATCTGGCGGGCGATGAGATCGTCCACGGTCATCTTGCGGCCGAAGGAGCCCGCAGGTGTAAGAGGCGGAGGCCTAGGGGCCGCGGAGCGGGAGAAACCGGAGTAGGAGAGGAAGACGACAGAGCCGTGGGAGAGGCCAAGCGAGGAGAGGGAGGCGGAGGGGTCGGAGAGGCAGGGGGCCACGGCGGGGGAGGAGAGAAGGAGGTTGGGGTCGAGGGAGAGGGTCTGGGCGGCGGCCGGAACGCCGAGCTGGGACTCGATGAGGGAGTGGAGGGTGGCGACGGTAGCGACGCCGCCGTCGGGGACGGTGACGCGCTCCAGGCCGTCGCGGCTTCGGACGCGGATGATCATCTTCTTTCTGTTCGACGATTTGTCGGTTTCTTTCTCTCCCTCTCGATCGAAATCGAGGACAGAGAGAGTAGAGGGAGAGGAGTTGCGGAAGGCAAAGGTTGAGCATCTAATCTACAGCCTTAGTACATACTGTCGGTTTTCGGCGTTTACACTTGAAGCGTGGGAAAGAGATTGCTTCAAGTGGGGGTTAGTGCTTTGGGCTGGGAACCTTTTTCTCATTTTTCTTTTTTCTTTTTTTTTAAATCTTTTAATTAATTCATGTAATGGAGGAAATAGGGAAAATTGAAGGGACCTGGTTTCTTGGATTTTTTTTTTTTTTTGGTAGAAAACCTGGTTGCTTGGATTGCTGTCTATTTTTGGTGTTGGCTGGGATTTTCTAGCTTTTTTTGGTTTTAACAAAATATAGTTTTCTTTTTTGGTATTAAAATAAGGCTTTTAGGGGAAAGGATGGGAGAAAGGTTTGAAATTGGAACTAAGGTGCTAATAATCCCAAGTTGGATGGTACTTGGCTTTTGAGCTTTGTTGGTGCAGAAATTGGTCGTCATCGGAGGTTGTTGGAGTCAAAGCCGCTGAGGTCACCGTCGGGGACCTGCAAAATAGAGTCCCGTCTGGAGCCGATGGGGGTGGCTCCGGAAGGACCCTCCGACGCTTAAGTCAGCTCTGGCCAACAGAAATGGAGTGCTCGGAATGAGTTTCGGAGCTTAGAGAAGAAGAGAAGAGCTTAGAGATCAGAGATATTAGAGTTAGCGTATCTAGAGGGGTCCTTTTTATAGCGGAGCTTGATGGTGACAGTTGCAGCCGCGTGCTGACGGGCCGCTCGAGATTCGATGGAGACAGTCTCACGGAAAGGTGCCATGTGCAATAGATTGATGGTGATAGCTGCAGCCGCGTGCTGGCGGGCAGCTCGAGGTTCGGCGGAGCCAGTCTCACGAGATGGTGACAGCCATCGCCGCCTTATAGCGGGTTGCTATCACTCAATGGACCGATGGTGATGGCTGCAGAACTTGCGGTGGATGAAGGGTTGAAGGTCGTCGTGTGCCCATTTCGGAGGAGCTCGGGCTCTTAGCTTGGAGGGAGTTCGGCTCCCATAGGCATCTGGCTGGAGGTGCTCGTCCGCTGGGAATCTGAAGCTCGACCGTTGGAGAGTTCGGCCGAATATTGGACTTCGGCTGAGGCTCGTCAACTGAGGAGTTCGAGGAGCTTGACCGCTATGAGTTCGAGGAGCTCGACCGCTGAGCAATTCGACCGTCTGAACGGGTCCACAGAAGCTCGGACGCTAAGCAGTTCGGCCGTCTGAACGGGTCCTAGAAGCTCGGACGCTAGGAGTTCGAGGAGCTCGGCCGCTAAGCAGTTCGGCCGGCTGGAGCAGTTCGGTCCTGACGCTGGGAGTCCGAAGAAGCTCGACAGCTGAGGAGTAAAAAGAAGCTCGACGGCTGAGTTCGACTACGGCCGGGCTGCTGAAGCTCTTCTGCGGCTACAGGTTGCATTAGACCGAGCATCGAGCTAGACTTTGGTGGGAGCAGGATTTATCCCCAACACTAGCCCCCCACTCTCGAGTTCGAAAATCGAAGAAAGGGAGTGCAGGAAAGGCGACTGCCGAAGTCTTCCTCTGAGCTCCGTATTGGTCTAGGCCGAAACTCGAGGGGATCTCGTCTCCAGCTGAAGTTGATATTGAAGTTGAACCTCGGGGAGGATCCCATCTCCAGCCGAGCTTGAGGGGGCTTCGTCCGCTGCGATCAAAGCCGGAGGTTGCGCTCCTCGGGGGTGACATTGTCTCCTACCGCTGAGGCCGATGCGGGCGCTTGGGAGAGATCTGATCTCAAGGCGAGGTTATCTCTGATCTTATCTCTGGCTGAGGTGGTAGGTGGTAGGTGGTAGTTGAAGCTCTCCAGCCGAGGTTGACACGGTTGCTTTCCCTAGCCGAGGTTGTATCGGGCACCCGGTGGAGATCTCATCTCCTGCGGTCGAGGTTGTCCATGTTCGCTCGGGAGAGATCTTATCTCTAGCCGAGGTTGCCTCGGAGGAGATCTTATCTCCTGCAGTCGAGGTCGAAGTACGCGCTCGGGGGAGATCTTATCTCCTACGGTCGAGCTTCCTTCGGAAGAGATCTTATCACCTACGGCCGAGGTCGAAGGGCGCGCTCGGGGGAGATCTTATCTCCTACGGTCGAGCTTCCCTCGGGGAGATCTTATCTCCTGCGGTCGAGGTCGAAGTGCGCGCTCGGAGGAGATCTTATCTCCTACGGCCGAGCTTTCCTCGGGGGAGATCTTATCTCCTACGGTCGAGCTTCCCTCGAGGGAGATCTTATCTCCTACGGTCGAGCCTTCCTCGGGAGAGATCTTATCTCCTACGGTCGAGGTCGAAGTGCGCGCTCGGGGAGATCTTATCTCCTACGATCGAGCTTTCCTCGCGGGAGATCTTATCTCCTACGGCCGAGCTTCCCTCGGAGGAGATCTTATCTCCTGCAACTAAGCCTTCCTCGAGGGAGATCTTATCTCCTGCAGTCGATGTCGAAGTGCGCGCTCGGGAGAGATCTTATCTCCTGCGGTCGAGCTTCCCTCGAAGGAGATCTTATCCCCTGCAGCCTCGCTTCCCTCGGAGGAGATCTTATCTCCTGCCGTCGAGGTCGAAGGACACGCTCGGGGGAGATCTTATCTCCTATGGTTGAGCTTCCCTCGGAGGAGATCTTATCTCCTGCGGTCGAGGTCGAAGCGCACGCTCGGGGGAGATCTTATCTCCTACGGCCGAGGTCGAAGCGTGCGTTCGGAGGAGATCTTATCTCCTACGGTCGAGCTTTCCTCGAGGGAGATCCTATCTCCTACGGTCGAGCTTTCCTCGGGGGAGATCTTATCTCCTGCAGCCGAGCCTTCCTCGAGGGAGATCTTATCTCCTGCGGCTGAGGTCAAAGTGCACGCTCGGGGAGATCTTATCTCCTACGGCCGAGCTTTCCTCGGGGGAGATCTTATCTCCTGCGGTCGAGCTTCCCTCGGGAGAGATCTTATCTCCTGCCGTCGAGCCTTCCTCGAGGGAGATCTTATCTCCTGCAGTCGAGGTCGAAGTGCGCGCTCGGAGAAGATCTTATCTCCTACGGTCGAGCTTCCCTCGGGGGAGATCTTATCTCTTACAGCCGAGCCTTCCTCGGGGGAGATCTTATCTCCTGCGGTCGAGCCTTCCTCGGGGGAGATCTTATCTCCTACAGCTGAGCTTCCCTCGGAAGAGATCTTATCTCCTGCGGTCGAGGTCGAAGTGCGCGCTCGGGCCCTCGGGGGAGATCTCTCTCCTGCGGTCGAGCTTTCCTCGGGGGAGATCTTATCTTCTGCAGTCGAGGTCGAAGTGCGCGCTCGGAGGAGATCTTATCTCCTGCGGTCGAACTTCTCTCGGGGAGATCTTATCTCCTACGGCCGAGCCTTCCTTAGGAAAGATCTTATCTCCTACGGTCAAGCTTCCCTCGGGGGAGATCTTATCTCCTGCGGTCGAGGTCGAAGTGCGCGCTCGGGCCCTCGAGGAAAATCTCATCTCCTGCAGCCGAGGTCGGACTGTGCGCTCGGAGGAGATCTCAACTCCTGCAATCGAGCTTCCCTCGTGGGAGATCTTATCTCCTACCATCGAGGTCGAAGTGCGCGCTCGGGGGAGATCTTATCTCCTGCGGCCGAGCTTTCCTCGGAGGAGATCTTATCTCCTGCGGCCGAGCATTCCTCGGAGGAGATCTTATCTCCTACGGTCGAGCTTCTAAGGCTTCCGACCTGCCCCCGTTAGCATGAGGTCCCCCGCCAGTTCCCAATATGGTAACTATTTGACTGCTCCATCCCCTGTTACCGCAGTTTCTACGCCAGAAAATAATATTATTGAAAGAAAAGAATTTTACCGAAGGAAAGTTACGGGCAGCACATCCCCGTTTGAGGGGTCATCGGGGCGTTGTTCCTCGGAGCTCCCTCCCTCGGGCAGTAAGTCCCGTCCAGACGACCTCCTCTATCCCATGCCGGCCTTCTCGATTTGGAGCAAGCTCTTGGCTTTGTCGCTGGGAGCCGACGAACCGCCGATGTACCAAGCTCCTCCCTGGGGTAATGTTGATGATGCTATGAGGCGGTCGACCCAGGAGTTTCTGGTTACGGCAGTGCCCTTAGCCCACTTTCTCCAACCGCTCCTTCCTGACGAGCTCCTCAATTTCGTCTCGCAGCCGGATGCATTTCTCAGCATCGTGGCCGTGGTCGCGATGGTAGATGCAGTACGACCATGCTTGTTTAGGAAAGAACGTAAACCTTCTGGTCTTGGCAGCTGGCTCTTAACTTCGCTGATAATTCGAGTTAGAAGAGCGGGGCGTAGTTGCGGAACCTTTCGGAAGGGTTTCTTCGCGTCCTTTTGTCGGAGACTCCTTGGTGGCGAGCTCAAGGAGTTAGGGGTTGTAAAACCTGCGGAAGAACTTTATGCCCAGTTGTCGGAGCTTCCTTGGAGTCATACTCGAGAGGGAGTCCTCGCTTGCCCTGAGACGGTTGTGAGCTCGGCCGAACTTCGTCTCACCTTGTGTGAAATCTTTGTAGGGGGCTTCCTTGGTGACATAATCGGGCTGGAGTTCCTTTCACTTGCGTCGAACTTCATTCTGATGATGAGGTTTGAGCGGAGATTTCGATCTTGCGTGCATCGAACTTCATTCCGCCTTTCCCGCGAAAGCCTCCGTAGGAGGACTAATGCCCCTTCCTCGATGACGGGCTTCAAGGTGAAGTTCGGCCTCACTTGCGACGAACTTCATTCCATTTTTTCGCGAAACCCTCCATGAGAGAACTTCCTCTGCTGCTATTGTTCGGACTTCCTTGACGACGATGAGCTCGTGGGGGAGCTTGGCTTTGCTTGCCCAAACTTCACTCCAGCCTCACTTACGTCGAACTTCATTCCATTTTTTCGCGAGACCCTCCGTGGGAGAACATCCTCTGCTGCTTTTGTCCGAACTTCCTTGACGACGAGCTTGAGGGGGAGCTCGGCTTTGCTTGTCCGAACTTCACTCCACCTCCTGTGAATTTTTTGTAGTGGTTTCCTTGGTGTCATATCCGAGCGTGAGTTCGGCCTCACTTGCATCGAACTTCGTTCTGCTTTCTCATGGAAGCTTCCGTGGGAGGACTTCATACTCCTTTATCGGGGCTTCCTCGATGACGGGCTCGAGGGAGAGTATGGCCTTGCTTGCGCTGGGAGGTCGTGAGCGCGGCCGAACTTCATTCCGTCTCCTTCTGAAATCTGGGGGAGGACTTCCTTAATGACTAGTTCGAAGTAGAGTTCGGCCTCGGCCGAACTTCATTCTGCCCTCTTGTGAAACCTTTTGGGGGAAAACTTTCTTGATGACGAGTTCGAGGAAGAGCTCGACGTTGCTTGCCCGAGCTTCATTCCACCTCCTGTGACTTCTTCGTAGGTGGTTCCCTTGGTGTCATACCCGAGCGGAAGTTCGACCTCACTTGCGCCGAACTTCATTCCGATGATGAGATTTCAGGGGAAGTTCGGTCTTGCTGCCGCCGAACTTCATTCCACTTTTCTGCTCACGACATACTCCATTCCGCTTTCCCGCAGAACCTTTCTCATGCCGAACTTCATTCCGCTTCTGCGGAAGAACTTCTGCTCTCCATTTCTCTCCTAAGGGCGATTGGCATGCCCAAATGCTCTTCCTTAAGGCCGGTTCCTCATATTTTTCTGGCAAAGTCTCCATCGAAGGTTGTCGCACGGCCTGTATCACCTCGACGGAGCCACGAACCCATCCGACAGGTTGAACTGCTCTACATCTGGGGTGGCTTCGGGTGGAGCCTAGGCTACCGAGGCTGCAACGGGAGCCAGTCACCGAGTCGAAGCTCTCGAGGCATTTTCTCTTCGGAAGAGAGCTCTAGTGAGGGAGAACGGATCTCTGGAGAGAGAGGGATCGTCGTCGAGCACTCCTTTAAGAATAAGAAAATTTCGAAGGTTGGCCGCCCTCCTTCTAGCGCCAATCTGTTGGTGCAGAAACTGATCATCGTTGGAGGTCACTGGAGTCGAGGCCGCTAAGGTCGCCGTCGGGGACCTACAAAATAGAGTCCCATCCGGAGCCGGTGGGGGGTGGCTCCGGAAGGACCCTCCGACGCTCAAGTCAGCTCTGGCCAACAGGAATAGAGTGCTTGGAATGAGTTCCGGAGCTTAGAGAAGAAGAGGAGAGCTTAGAGATCAGAGAGATTAGAGTTAGCATATCTGGAGGGATCCTTTTTATAGCGGAACTTGATGGTGACAGCTACAGCCACGTGCTGGCGGGCCGCTCGAGGTTTGGCGGAGCCAGTCTCATGAAAAGGTGCCGTATGCGGCGGATTGATGGTGACAGCTGCAGCCGCATGCTGGCGGGCCGCTCGAAGTTCGGCGAAGTCAGTCTCATGGGATGGTGACAGCCATCGCCGCCTCATAGCGGGTCGCTATCATTCGGTGGACTGATGGTGATGGCTGCAGAGCTTGCGGCGGATGAAGGGTTGAAGATCATCGTGTGCCCATTTCGGAGGAGCTCGGGCTCTTAGCTTGGAGGGAGTTCGGCTCCCATAGGCATCTTGCTGGAGGTGCTCGTCCGCTGAGGAGTTCGGCCGCTGGAAATCCGAAGCTCGATCGTTGGAGAGTTCGGTCGAATGTTGGACTTCGACTGAGGCTCGTCGGTTGAGGAGTTCGAGGAGCTCGGCCGCTGAGTAGTTCGATCGTCTGAATGGATTTGCAGAAGCTCGGATGCTAAGCAGTTTGGCCGTCTGAATGGATCCGTAGAAGCTCGGACGTTAGGAGTTCGAGGAGCTCGGCCGCTAAGTAGTTCGGCCTGTTGGAGCGGTTCGGTCCTGATGCTAGGAGTCCGAAGAAGCTCGGCGGCTGAGTTCGGCTAGGGCCGGGCTGCTGAAGCTCTTTTGCGGCTACAGATTGCGTTAGGCCGAGCATCGAGCTAGACTTCGGTGGGAGCAGGATTTATCCCCAACAAGCTTCATTTTCATTGTGATTAATTCAAGTTCCTTATCTAATTATAAAGGATTTTTCTATATGCTTCTAAGTGGGTATATCAATAGTTAGCATATCAATAATTGCATATCTAGTTGGATATTGGATGGTTATTAGATGTAGTTGTAGATGTACTTTAAAATGATGATATTTTATAATTTAAAATTATAATTTATTATTTTTGAAGAATTCAAATTGTGTTTAATTCATTATTGAATCAGAGAGGTCCAATCTCAATCAACAGGTATTTAAATGAGGTCAAGCTAATACATATTCCCTTTGTCCATTTACAGCAATCACTAGCAATTCCATAACAAATGGATTGTCAATGATTTGAAGCTCATTTCTCTAGTTCAAAAAATAAAATAAGAGCTTGAACTGATTTTAGAAACATGCGATATTACATATTCTATAGAATTCATAAAATCTAAAAATCCATGAAAATTTGACTGTTTTTCTTCTAATTACCATTTGTCAAGTCTATAATTTTCTCCTCTAAATATCTCATAACTTTTCATTTTGTTTCTTTCTTATTTCTACAAATTGCCAACAGGAGAAGAGGCTACTCTATCTTAAGCTCAACATGCTAAAGGTGTGTGATAAACTAGAATGGGATGTGCTCAGTGTCTATGGATTCAACCACATACAAAGAAACTAGATCACAATGTATATCCACTGCCCATTTATCACTTTTAGTTAGGCTTGCCCTCGAGATCTATGCCAACGAAGAAGGGATGGAAACTAAGTACGTATGATTTCGTGATACTATGTGTCATATTTATGGGACAAGGGCTAAAGTCCCCCCCAAGAGGCTTCTGCAATGCCTCAAGCTATTGAGGGTACCCTAGAACCAGCCCTCAGTCAAGCGACCATAACTAGGACTTGCCCACATGGCCCATCTCATGGTGAGTGAGAGAAAGTCACCTTTGAAATTCAATCAAAAGACTCCATTCTCATTGTTACCTATAGTGACGGATAGCAATGAGATTAAAACCTCATACCGAAGAGTGCTCGACCTAGAATCCCATCCCTCGATGGGCCTAGCACCTCCAACCAAGGTTCTTTCTCATGGAATCTGAACCTTGCAATCTAAAGTCGGTCGATAACCAACCTAGCCCACCTGGGACTTACATCCCATAATGCCCCATTAACTCAGATATAAACAAAATTTAATTTTCACTATAAAATTTTGAAAGAAAAATAGAATGATGGTTTAAAAAAATTCAAACCTTCAAACACTGTTCAAATATTTTACATGTTGTTTCATGATTGTTTTAATTTTCTTGCTCAACTTATGAGCTTAATAAACATGTGCTTTTTGATCCATCTAATAGTTCTAAGTTTTAGTCATTTGAACATTATTGGCTCTACATTAATTCTATAATGAGAATAACGTGGCTCAATGGACTAATATTATCAAGATAAAAACATTTAATTTGAAAATATCATTATATAAATGGGATAAAAAGAATAACTTATGATGTAAAAGGAGAGAAACTAGATCAAGAACATTGCTTTTGTCAAAACACTCTATCTAGGATAACTATGTTTGTACTACTCGTGTAATATTGTTTGCAATAGGAGAATATATATATATATATATATATATAACATAAGTTGAGAGTGGATTTATTAATGTAATTATTATAATATTATTTTAAAAAATACAAAACTATTTTAATGTTGGTTTTGCAAGAATGACTATTTTAATGTTGGTTTTGCAAGAATGACAAATTTTTTTTTTTTTTTTTTTTTTTTTGATGGGGTGGAGGAGGGGGGGTAGGGTTGAGTGTTGGGATCATTTACATCCTCTTCTATTATAAAGTCAAGTGGATGACTATATCCATGCATAATTATGTGTAATAATGAGAATAGATTTATATGAGATGGACAATATGCAAGGGGTATCTATGTCCAAAATATTACCTATATAGCTAAAAAAGTAAATATTTTAATGATCTTCCTACCATCTTAACCATTATATGATAACTTGGCCCTACCTGATGCAGGACAGCCTAAAAAAAGAAAAAAGATCAAGCTTTCTTCCGTTCGTCAATAATAAATCACGTCCGATCGTGGCACATTATTTTCAGGATAGATAGTATAGTTGCCTATACTCTGCTCAGGAGGCATGACTAATTAACACGGGATCAAAGCACGATAAATCTAAATGATGCTGATGAATATCATTTTAAAGATCAGTAAATAACTAGCAATAATAAAGTAAATAAATAGATAGCAAAAATTAAACATGCTCATGAATAATTGCATAAAAAATATAAATAGAATGAATAATAGCAAGAAATTAAGTCCGCAAGAAAATCCAAAAAAAAGATAAGAAGAATCTAGATCATGGTAGTTAAGAAACTATCCTGATTAGGACTCTTAATCTTTTAACCAAGTAGGTCTATCGATAAAAAATTGGGTCTTTACCAACATCAAATTTGAAAAAAAATAAGTAAAAATCAAATATCAGTTGAGAAGGAACGAAGGTCCTTGTCAATGTTTGACCTATAGAATAATAGATCACTCTTTCTCTCTCTGCATGATAGATGAAAATCTTGGAGGAGAGATCTTCTTTTGGTGGAATAGGCTTATGTAGGTAGATGGTGAAGATGAATCAGAATCGTAGGAATACTAAATCTTAAGAAAATAAAGATTAAAGAGATAGAAAAAGATAGACCTCACACCCTCCCCTCATGGAGCGATTTTGGGTCTCACACCCTCTCCCTCTCGGAGTGACCAACACAAATATTTATGGGAATTATAAAATGATTCATTCATTTATTGTCTCATTCATGAAAGATACATGAATTTATATAGGATCCTAGGAGTCCTATTTCTTTAAGAATAATATTCTCTTTACAAGAAAAAAATCAACCCTCCCAACAAAAAAGTAAAATATTATGTATGATTTTCAAATACAATAATATATCATATCTATCTTTTATGAAATCATAGAAAAGAAATCAGTCTTTTAACAAAATAAGTAAGAAATCAAGAACTCTTAAGAAATCCTAGACAAAAAAAAGAACTCCATGTGGACGCTTGATGCCTGGCACAACTTGACATAAGGATCCTTAGGCATGACATATGCTGGCATGTATATTTCCTCCCTGGACGTGTGGAGGATGGTGGCTCCAAAGATAATGTGGACCAAGCTTGCTTCTTTATGATGGTCTCTTTTCAAATAAGACTCAATCCAAAATAAATTCAAGTATGGTCCTATGGATTCAAAACTAAATGCATCAAAAGAACTAATTGATTAAATCAAAAGAACTAGAATAAAATAACTGAAGTAGAGTTATTTTGATATGGCTTCTTCAATCCAAATTGAATCTAAATTATGTTGCCAACTTTTAGTGACTCTAGTGTCTGCACCAATTCTCTCGGGATGGGAAGAACTCGACCTTGTCGAGTGAGGATCGATTCTGCTTTGGTGACGCTCAAGCAAATCGAGATTAATATGCTACAGCTCTTCTCGAGTGATTCAGATATCCTCAAACTCTAGTCGACCTCATCATCTAATTAAGTACCGCTGATAGCCTCGACTTTGGATGGAGATGATCTACTCATCCAAAATTCTCTCAATTTGATCATGCTTTGACATTTTGGTTGGTGGATATTCAGAATAGACTCTCTCTCAAAGGTTGGTTCAAGCTCAAATGGCTCACTAAGTATCCAAGTTGGCTCTTTATAGGCGACGAAATCTGCAACGTTAAAAGTAGAGCTAATCCCACAATCAGAAGGTAAGTCCATAATATACGCACTTAGTTCAATCTTCTTTAAAATCTTAAATGGACCTACTCCTCGAGCATGTAACTTCTTGATGGTTCCTGATGAAAATTATTCAGACCTCATTCGAACCATCACATAGTCTCCTTCTGCAAACTCTGGGGCACGTCGATGAGAATCTGCATTTTATTTATAAATTTTATTACTAATATTAATTTTTTTACTGATCTCTTTATGTAAACTCTTGACATGCTGTGCAAATAACTTTGCTGATTCAGAAATTCTAGCATGTATGGGCAGTGGGATAAGGTTTATTGATTTTCTAGGCTGATATCCATGAACTACTTCAAAAAGACTCATGCCAATGGACCTATTAATAGAGCTATTATATGTAAATTCAACTCGGGACAATAAAAGATTCCAGTTATCCATATGTTCTCCAATCAAGCAATGCAATAAATTTTCAAGACTCCTATTGACCACTTCAGTCTGACCATCTATTTATGGGTGAGAGATAGAAGAAAATTTTAATTTTATGCTTAGAAGGTGCCATAGAATTTTTCAAAAGTAGCTCATGAATCTAACATCCCTATCAGACACAATGATTTTGGATAATCGATATAATTTAATAATCTCATCAAAGTATATTTTTGCAACTTTCGAAGCATTCGATATTTGGCAACAGGGCAAAAAATGGGCCATTTTTGAAAACCTATCTACAACTACTATAACTGAATCATGGTTTCCTAACTGTCTTAGGTAAGCCTAGAATAAAATACATACTAACATCTTGCCAAGGACAGTCTGGTATAGGTAAGGATGTGTATAGGCATGTGTTCTATTTTCTTTGCTTGGCCATGGCACACGTTCTACACTGGACAATAATTCGAGCGACATCTCTTTTCAGGCTTGACCAAAAGAACTAAATTTCTACCAATTCTATAATTTTATTTCTATCAAAGTGTCCAACTAATCCTCCAACGTATAGTTTCCAAACTAGAAAATCTCTTAAAGATGTATGAGGAACATACAGCTTAGCTCCTCTAAATAAGTAACCATCCTGAAGGGTATATTCACTGTATTCTCTATATGGTACTTTTCGTAAAATGATAAGTATGTTGACAAAATCTAGATACTTCTCATAATCTTCTTTAATCTTATCAAAACCAACAACCTCTACACTAATGATGGACAACAAAGTATGACGATGACTTAGGGCATCAGCAGCGTGATTCTCTACATCCGCACGATATTTCAAAATAAAAGTATAGGCTTGCAAAAACTCGACCCACCTACCATGTCTATGATTCAATTTTTTTTGAGAATTCAGAAATCGGGGGGCTTCATGATTTGAGTATAAAATAAATTCTTACGATAGTAGGTAATGTCTTTAGTATCTTAGGGCTTGGACTACCATATAAAATTTCTTATCGTATGTAAAATACTTTAGTTTAGAATCATTAAGTTTCTTGCTAAAATATGCTATCGGATGACCTTCTTGACTAAAGACACCATCAATCCCAACTCTTGATGCATCGCATACTACTTCAAAAATCTTGAAAAAATCAGGTAAACGTAGGACTGGGGCATGGGTCATTTTGTCCTTAATATTTAGGAAGGCTCTATTAGCTGCTTTAGTTCATTCAAAATCTTTTTTTCTAATATAGTTAGTGATGGGAGCGGTTATGGTGCTAAATCCTTTTATGAACATACGATAAAATATTGCTAATCCATAAAAACTTCGCACGTCATGCACACTCTTAGGTACCGGCCACTCAACTATTGCTTTAATCTTTTTAGGGTCGGCAGACATACCATCGGAGGTAACAATAAAATCTAAGAAGTTGACACGATCTGTTATGAAAGCATATTTCTTAGAATTGGTGTATAGACTTTCTATTCTAAGGACTTGATAGACTTTTCGAAGATGATCTAGATGGTCCTCCCTAGTTCGACTATAGATCAAAATGTCATCAAAGTACATGACTATAAACACTCCTATAAACGATCGTAGTACTTAGGTCATCAATCTCATGAAAGTACTAAGGGTATTAGATAACCCAAATGGCATCACCATCCACTCATATAAACCATCTTTCGTTTTAAAAATAGTTTTTCACTCATCTTTCGATCTAATCCTTACTTGATGGTAACCACTTTTGAGATCAATCTTAGAGAAAATAATGACTTCGACCATCATATCTAGTATGTCATCTAACCTAAAAATGAAAAAATGGTACTTAATGATGATCTTATTAATGGCATAACTATTTATGCACATCCTCCATGTTTCATCCTTCTTTGAAGTCAATAGTGTAGAAACTGCACAAGGACTTAAACTCTCTCTCATGAATCTTTTTTTCATCAGCTCTCCAACTTGCCTTTGTAGCTCAGCATGCTCAGTGGGGTTCAACCTATAATGAGGTAAATTGAATAGAGTAGATCCAGATACTAAATCAATGGTATGCTGAATGTTTCTCATGAGTGGTAAGTGACCTAAAAGATCCTCAGAAAAAATATCATGAAATTTACTAAGAATGCTGACTACTTTTTTGAGATGATCTATCTTAGGGTCCCCACGAATTTCTCTCGCAGCAATCATCCAAACTGATGATCCTTTACTCACGATCATCTCTAATTCCTTAGTACCTATCAGATGGAGGCTTTTCTTTTTGATATTTTTTTGGTCCATCATCTATTTTTTTATTAGTAGCTTTAGGTGGGAAAGGATTGATCGTGATCTTCTTATCCTTATGAGTAAAACTATAGGAGTTGGTTCGACCATAAATCATAATATCATTATCAAATAGCCAAGACCGACCTAATATGATACTTCCAACTTCCATAAGTAAGACATCGCACCAAATATGATCCTGATAAAAATAGAGCTGGATGGAAACACGGCATCCAAGTTTAATGGAAATAGAAGAGAAATCTATCCACGACACGGTATGGGCTGGGATGATCTATAGGAGCTAATCCTAATCGCTTAACCGTATCGGTGGAGATGGTGTTGATACCGCTACCGCTATCAATGATCATCTTATAAATTTTATCACTAAATTTTATGAAGATATGGAAAATAGAGGTCCTACGCCAGTCTTCACTCTCCTTAGTATGTACTATAACATACCTAACGACTCCAAACCTAAGGTCTGACTCCAGTGCAATAAAACTTAAAATATTTTTAGTACTCTCAAACTACTTGACTAAGTCTAGATCAGCTTCATAAACTTCTTTCTTAATATTTTTTAGAATTTTTTCTTCTAATTCTTTCATAAATAACGATCGGTTGGAACATTGTGCAGCAAAATGACCGTAACCATGACACTTGAAGTAGTGGGATCGAGAACTACTTTTCTTAGATAACTCTTTTGTAATTTTTTTTTTTTATCTTCTTTTCTCATAATAGGATTTATAAGTGGAGGTCCATTACTAGTAGTCTGGGTAGTATTAGATCTTGATCCAGAAGGGATTACTTGGCTAGGTTCAAGACGATGGATGGTCGAATATCTGAAAAATTTCTTAAAATCTAGGACAAGTTGATAAACTTGTTCTAATGTAGTTACCTCTCATAAAAAGAGCTCACGCTGGATATCTTCTCGTAATCCAGCTCTAAATCTAGACAAGATAATAATTCTATCTTCAGTTACTCCATATCTTATGAGGTACTCATCAAATCTGATGATGTACTATGTGACCGATCTATTTTCTTGAGTAAGTCTCTACTGATCTAAAAATCTTTGTTGTAGGAGGTGGGGAGGTATTTTTCTCTGAGTTTTTTCTTTATTTCATCCATGTCTGATTTTCAATCTAGGTACTCTCTCGAATCTAAACAACTATCAAAACTTGGGACTTCAATCTTCATATTCCTAAGAATATGCTCATCCTGATCAAATTGGTTATGATGGGGGCGTGCTGCTATAGATCGATCTAGGTCGATGTTCCTTCTTCTCTATCATATAGATAGTTGGAGAGACTCAGGTTCAGATTGTCTTTGCCAAGCTTCTTCTAGTACTGTTATTCTTTCACTCATAGTTTTTATAAAATCTTTCATATTATCAAATTTTTCAGTCAGGATATTAATGATGGCTGCTGTATTGGAATCCATATTGGTATTATATGAGAAAGTAGGATGTTGGTACTGGGTACCTAATCTAGTGGTCATGTAAGTCCAGGATGCAGAAATAAGATACAGTAAAAAAGAAAAAAAATGATGAAAAGTAAATTATAAAATTTAAATTATGAAAATTGAACTTGCAGAAATTTTAAATTGCAGAATTTAAACTAAAGCCCTAACCAATCCGACTTTGATACCAAATTGATGTGGGATAGCCTAAAAAAAGAGAAAAGATCAAGCTTTCTTTCGTTTATCAATAACAAATCATGTCCGACCGTGGCATATTATTTTTAGGACAGATAATATAGTTGCCTATACTATGCTCAGAAGGCATGACTGATTGACACGGAGCTAAAGTATGATCAATTTAAATGATGCTGATGAATGTCATTTTAGAGATTAGTAAATAACTAGTAATAATAAAATAAATAAATAGATAGTAAAAATTAAACATGCTCATGAATAATTATAAAAAAATATAAATGAAATGAAGGATAGCAAAAAATTAAGCTCGCAAAAAAAATTCAAAAAAAAGGTAAGAAGAATTCAGATCGTGGTAGTTAAGAAACTACCCTGATTAGGACTCTTAATCTTTTAACCAAGTAGATCTATCGATAAAGAACTGGATCTTTACTAACATCGGATTTGAAAAAAAAATAAGTAAAAATCAAATATCAGTTGAGAAGGAACGAAGGTCCTTGTCAACGTTTGATCTATAGAATAATAGATCACTCTTTCTCTCTCTACATGATAGATAAAAATCTTGAAGGAGATAGATCTTCTTTTGATTGAATAGGCTTATGTAGGTAGATGGTGAAGATGAATCGGGATCGTAGGAGCACTAAATCTTAAGAAAATGAAGGTTAAAGAGATAGAAAAAGATAGGTCTCACACCCTCCCCTCATGGAGCGATTTTGGGTCTCACACCCTCTCCCTCTCAGAGCGACTAACACAAATATTTATGAAAATTGTAAAGTGATTCATTCATTTATTGTCTCATTCATGAAAGATACATGAATTTATATAGGACCCTAGAGGTTCTATTTTTTTAGGAATCCTATTTCCTTTATAAGAAAAAAATCAACCCTCGCAATAAAAACGTAAAATATTATGTATGATTTTTAAATACAATAATATATCATATCTATCTTTTATAGAACCATAGGAAAGAAATCAATCTTTTAACAAAATAAGTAAGAAATCAAAAACTCTTAAGAAATCTTAGGAAATAAAAGAAACTCCATGTAGACACTTGATGCCTGGCACAACTTGGCATGAGGATCCTTGGGCATGGCATATGCTGGCGTGTGTATTTTCTTCCTGGATGTGTGGAGGATGGTGACTCCAAAGATGACGTGGACCAAGCTTGCTTCTTTATGATGGTCTCTTTCCAAATAAGACTCAATCCAAAATAAACCTAAGTATGGTCCTATGGATCCAAAACTAAATGCATCAAAAGAACTAATTAATTAAATCAAAAGGACTAGAACAAAATAACTGAAGTAGAGTTATTCTGATATGGCTTCTTCAATCCAAACTGAATCTAAATTATATTATCGACTTTTGGTGGCTTTGATGTCCGCACCTCTACCCCTGCCACCTCTCATCAAACTTTGCCCGTGCCCTCCATTATGGGGCCGAACACTCAACCTTCACACCATCAATATCATCTCTTGTATGGGCTATATAATTGGATGGCTTGGTAGTAGTTTAACCAAAAGTTCTTTAATAATTATAATGATATAAGTAGCATTAAATAGTTCTTAATCTTTAATCAGCTCTACTTCAACCGATCAAACCCTAGGTGGAAGAGGATCCTCTTGCCATGTTATCGGTGATCACCGTGGCCCTACCACATTATGCACCACTCTCTGACCAAAGTTATTCCAGATAAGGAACACTTGTCAAGTTTAGGAAGAAGAGATTGGTGATAACAAAATGAGTCATGAGCTTAGAGGGAGGGAAGAGGGGTTTGAGGCTAGATTTGGAGGATGATAGTTATGAGATGGAATCTAGCATGGTGGAGGGCGATGATATGTTCTAGCGAGAGGTAGTGGGATGGGTTGGGTGGTGGTTTTTCAAAGTCTTATTACTGAAATATGGTGAGCAGTGGATGACGGTTGAAAGATGAGGAGGAAAGGACGTGAAAAAGAATAGAAAAAGGATATGATTGGAAAGATTTTTTTTTAAAAGTTAGTTATATAAGTGATATATGGGATATCAATATTCACTCTCAAATATCACTCATCCCATAGTGGGTCTAGTCTTGAACTATCACACATAAATTATGGAGGGACAAAATATTCGCCCATGCACCATGAATATGGGAGAAAGCGGCCATGCCATAAATATAAAAAAAATGATTCATGATGTTATATAATAGCCTGCATTTGAATATCAATAGGGTATACGACATATTCTTTATTGCATAACTCATGTTCCCATGGTAGATTTTTCATAAAAATTGAAATTGAGAATTAAGGATTAAGAAAGATTTAGGGCTATTTAATTATTAAAAAATCTTAAAATATAAATCCATGAATTAAAAAAAAGAGAGATTTTTTTAAAAAAAATATATAAAATCTAATATTATATATATAATAAAATGTAGGCATCAGTCTCTATCTACCATGCATTTATTTTTTTCTCAAGGCATTGTTTGACACGTGTATACTATAGACTTGTTTGACCAAGCTATGAAAATTAGTTTATTTTAAAATAATTTTTTTAAATAAAATTTTAAAAAAAATGCTAGGAGAGAGAAGCAGTTTGTATTTGGCAAAATTATTTGATAAGTACTTTTATCAGTATTTGAGAAGCAGTTTGTGTTTAGCAAATCTTTCGAAAAAAATATTTTTGACTATCAAATTATGAAAAAAGATATGAATAGATTTTTTATAATTAATATTATTTAAATAAATAAATAATTTTAAATATTTATTATAATTAATTTTAATTAAATTTTTTATTTTTATTTAATTAAAATATAAAAAATAATGAGGATGTCAGGCAGCATGAGAATAATGGAAGGGTTTGACGAAAATAAAAGAAAGTAGTTATAGTAAATAATGATTTTGAATAAGAATATTTATATCTTAAAAAAATTAATTTTCAACTTCTACTTCTACTTTCAAGAAGAATCTCCAATTTTTTACTTCCTCTTTATAGTAGAAAAATTACTTCTGCTACCGATCAAAAGCATATTATTTTTTAAAATAAGCTTGACCAAACATCCAATTTTTTTAAAATAAATAATTTTTTTTAAAATAAGCAGCTTTTTTTTCTCCAAAAGCTTGACCAAATAGGTCCTATATCAATAAGAGAGCGGAGGGTGAGAGGAGGAAATGAGGGGATTACGGCAACAAGAGGGTGGTATAGTTGTGCGTGTGATCCATGGACCGATATGGAAAAAAGAGAGAAGGCCAAGGAGAAGAGGGAGAAGAAGACAAGGAAGAGACGTCGGCATAGGGAAGAGTGAAGATGAGATAATTATTGAATTAGAAAACTGATTATAGTGCTGGAGCTATTGCTAAATATGGGATTGATGGAGTTAGGAAAGATTTGTTACTCCAAAAGGTTGTGGATCTCATGGAGCCTCTCCTCTCAGGGCTACCACCATCACCATGGCTCCTCAGCCACCACCGATCGAAGAAGATAAGGGAGGGGAGGGCAACAAACGGATCTTAGGGTGCGTATGGGAGGGTGGGGTGTATGGGCAATTCTGTATAACATAAAAAGAGGAGGCAGTGCACTTCTTTGTAGTATGTGCGGTGATGACATAAATTTTTGAGTTTGCAGAGAGGGTAAAAGAGGACTTTAAAGAGGGGTAGGAAACGGCAAAATTCAAAGACCGAGGGAGGAGGGAGGACTGCTGCTAGATTTTTTTGTTGTTCGAGTGGACTGAGTATATGGTCCTTCATTTTTTTTTTGAGATGTCTCTACTCTAAAGAAATGAAACACCGATCAAATGATTTTAGTTCTTACTTGGTCATCATATTTCATGCATCGCATGAGATTATAAACTAGTTATATATCTTAAAATGGAGGCATCTATATTAGCAGAGCCTTTTTCCGTCATGTATGTGAAAAAAAAAATATGGATGAGGGCTGAAGGCGTTGGAGTATGCACTATGGACGTTAGAGAGATTGGGGGAAGGGGTGGTGCTAGAGCAAGCAATGAGCTCGCACGTGATGGCGACAATCTACTACAACCTAGGATGGTAAGAGGAGATGGTGTTGGTGCTGGAGCGGGCAATGGCATTGGTGCTGGCGGCCGGAAGGGCACCAGAGCACACACTGGCGACATTCTTTGGGTATATGTAGCTTGGCAACATGCACTCGATGCTTGGAAGATTGGTTAAGTCCATTGATTGCTACATCAAGGGACTCAAGATCCAAATGGAGGTGCTTGGGGAGGGAGATCCCAGGCTGGCTGAAACTTACCAGCGAGTGCATGCGGTACAACTTTCTTTCCATGTATTACAATTTTTTTTAACCCTCCTACCTGGTCCTTCGATGTGGATGGTCTCCATTGTTGTGATGGCCCTTGAGGTAGGGCGCACGTTAGCTCAACGTGTGTATCATGGTCCATTTGGAGGTGCTCGAGGAGGGAGATCCTAAGGTGGTCGAAACTTGTCGATAAGTGCATGCGGTACAACTTTCTTTGCACGTATTGCATTTTTTTTGAATCTTTTTGAATGTATGTCCTCATAAACATTCAAATTTACTTCAATACTCTTTCAAAATTGATATTTACTTGTATATCCTCATAAAATACTTATTTTGTATGTATATTCTTTTTTTTTCTTATTTTTTGTATATGTACCTATATCATCCAATATCATTAAAAAATTAATAATTTAAAATTAAAATGACTAAAATATTGTTATGTATATATATGTAAAAGAAAATTTTATAAGGGTATACATATAAATAGTAATTTGATGAGGGTATTTACATAAATCTGAATATTTGTAAGGGTATACATGCAAAAAAATTCTTAACATAAATACATCTCTCTCGATTTGTTAATTATTTATTATTATAATAGAAGAAAAATTAATATGCACGATCAAAATAATGACTATACTTACTTTATTGACTTACAAAGATAAAATGAACCTTTTATCAAATGATAGATCAAAGTTATTTTGTTTAGAAAAATAAACTAATTGCAACCATCTATGTTTCCTGTAATGTAAAATAATATGCTTTTGAGTAAAGCATCTAAAACATGATATTAGATGGATTGCTGATATATTTGCATAGAATAAATAGTTGTGAGTTAGGGCATTACGTAACAATGAGAATTTACAATATTGATTTGGGCATTATAGTAAGCTACTGCCAGAGTTTACCTCATTGAGTACTTTGTCGGAGTTTGTTTTGCTAGATGATGGAACACTAAGCGAGCCTTCTTCCTTAGCCTCTCCATCTTTCTTGAGTCTTTAGCTTTAGTATTTTATAGATAGAGTGGAGGTAACTAATTTTGAAAGAGAGCAATAGAGCAAGTGGGATATTACTATAGATTTCCTACTATAGAATATTTAGAAGGCATGAAAAGAATTGTTGGAGGATATGATTAGGACTTAATAGTAGTATGTACGAAACAGGCTTCCTCTTTAGAAGCTATAGGAAGTTTCTTAAGAGAAAACTATTATGGCTATTAATCTCTATTAATCTTTAATAGTCTAGTTTTGTTTTACATTATGATTCTTTTTCCTATTCATTTCCTCTTCCTCTTTTCTTTATCTTAGGGATTTCTTGCATTTATTTATTGAATGAATAAAGTTCTAATGAATCATCCATCTTTACCAAAAAGCAAAATATAATATAATATTATAATATATAATATATTATATAATATTATCATCATTATTGGGGATAAATTTTGCTCCCATCAAAGTCCAGTCTGGTGCTTAGCCTAATGCAGCTGGTAATCATGAAAGAGTTTCGATCTAAAATTCTTTCTCCTGCAGTCGAACTCCAGTCGATCTCCTTAAGCGGTCGAACTCATTCAGTAGCTAAATTTCTTCAGCGGCTGAACTCCTCCAGCGGTCGAGCTTCATCCAAATTCCTCCCTCAGTTGGATTTTTATAGGTGTCGAACTCCTTCAGGAGCCGAACTTTCTTCGAACTCTTCGTTCAGACGAATGTCTAGAGGAACCGAACTCCTTTCAGATTTTTTCTTCAGTCGGACTCCTTCAGAAGTCAAACTCCTTCCGAACTCCTCCTTTAGTTAAGTTTTTGCAGGAGCTGAACTCTTCTCGAACTTCTTCTTTAGTCAAATTTCTATAGGAGTCGAACTTCTTCCGAACTTCTCCTTCAGTTAAACTTCTCTAGGAGCCGAACTCCTTCCGAATTTCTTCTTCAGTTGGATTCCTCCAACGGATTGCTCCCGGATGATCCCCTCTAGACATATTTTCTTCAGGAGTCCAAACTTCTCTGAAATTGATATATGTCGAAGTCCTTCACCAACGTCTGCTTTCTTCGAGCTACGATTATTAAATTTTGATGAATTATCGCCATCAATCTGCTATAGATAACGCTACAGATGGTGCCCTCCTCCATGACAGACTCTATCAGGTCTCGAGCGGCCTGCTATCGGACGGTATGGCTATCACTATCAGTCCGACGACACCTTCCTCTCCATACCGAATCCCACGTAGCCCCAAACGGTCCATTATCGGATGGTATGGTCGTCACCATCAATCAAGCTCCGTCTATAAAAAGAGATTCTCTAGATACGTTTTCTCTAAGCTCTCTTCTTCTTCTCAAAACTCTGTCGAACTTTTTTCAGAGCATTCCATTTCTATTAGTCAGAAGAGCTGACTTGATCGTCGGAGGATCCTGTTGGAGCCACCACCATCGATCCTGCACAGGATTTTATTTTGCAGATCACCGACGGTGATCTCGTCTTTCTCGACTCCAGCTCGATCCGACGTCAATCAGATTCTGCACCAACAGTCATATTATTATATAATATAATATATTATTATATTATGGAGCAAGAGGGTCTAAATCCATCTAGATGAAATAGATAAAAAATAAATTTAAATTTTTTTCATATATACCCTTCTAAATATTCAAATTTACATCAGTATTTTTATAAAATTATTATTTATATTATATATATATATTGCACATCTATTTATATGATTATTTTAGTTATTTAAATTTTAAAAGATTAATATTTTAACAATGTTAAATGATGTGGGTATATATATAAAAAATATAAAAAATTATATATATAAAATAAATATTATATATATATATATATATATATATATATTATAAAAAAATATTTATATAAATTTAAATGTTTTTTTTTTTTTTTTTTAGCCCTCCACACCACCGGCCACCCCTGAGTTCTCCGGCGTGGATTGCCGTGATGCCCTTGAGACAGGGCGCACGTTAGCTTAACGTACGTACCGTGGTCCTTTTGGAGGCTGTTTTGATGATCGCGATTCGTGCGCCTTCCGTCCGTTGGAACAGTGGTGCAGAATGGCAGCCATCGCGGTGTACGTTAGCATGACTACGCCTTGTAAGTCAACGTCCGCCATCGAGGTCGTCATGACGGACTTCGACGGCGGAAACGGGTTCCGTCCACGTTTTTCCACGGGGATTGAGACCTTTGCACCTCTGGCGTAGGTTAGCGCAGACGGTATTTGCGATTTTTAGCATGCACCGGATGGTGCTCCGGAGCGCGCAGTCGCAGTGCGCGGCACGTGTGGACCACCCAAGCCGGCGCAGACTAGAATAACTGGGAGCTACGCGTTTACATGTGCCGTGATAAGCGATCGCATCCTGGATGCCACTTCCTCCTTCGTCCTGACGCCACAAAACCCTAGCCATCGTCTCAGTTTCCATATTCGGCCGCTCTAAGCCTCCCACCCGATTGAGACTCGTGAGGACGGAAAAACCTAGCGAAAACGTAGGAAAAATCGACGAAAACAAGGGAAAGACGGAAAAAAATTGAAAGGTACATGATCAATTTTTTTTTTTTTTCGTTTCACTTCTTTTTCTTTTTGGGAGATCCATGGGGAAGGAGAGTACCCGAGGGAGATCGGAGGGCTTCTTAGGTTCCAATTGGGGTTTTTTCTTGGGATTTTGTGCGATTTGTGGCGGTGTGAGTTGTTCCCTTCACGTTTTGAGCGATTTAATCTTGGTAAAAGCATGATATTTTATTGGGTTTGGGAAATTTTGATCAAGAGAATTGACTGCTAAATTTCCAATTTATAAGAGTTCTGTTCTCATGGGACCAAATCCATGCTGTGAGACCTGCACTAGGCTAAGTTCCACTTTTTTGAGCTGTAATGTGGATGTAAGACTTGCACTAGGCTAAGTTCCACCTTTTTGAACTGTAATGTGGATGCATGAACGAGGCCTTTCTCATGCTATTCAACTCAAGGGCCATGTTAGCTTGCATCAGCCACCACGGAATGAGAGAGACGGAGACTCAAGCTTATGGTCCTTTTCCTTACTTTCTGAATATTAGCTTTGTGACATAGGAGGTGGTGTTTTGAAAGCTTGGGTAGGAGTTACACTTGGAATCATAGAAACCAGTTTAAAAACAGAGGCTTCTGCGTTCGGGTTAAGAAAAATAGATATAATAAAATATTTATGCACATTATAATAGATAAATACATACTATTTAGAATCATAGATATTTTAAATATATAACATTTATGAATCATAGATATTTTTAGAATAGGTATAATAAAACAGATAAATAAAATTAAATATTATTTTAAAAAAAAAATCACATCCCATGTATCTCATGGGGGTTATAAACTAGGCACAATTGGGAGGATGTTCACCTTGTTCCCCCAAATCATTTTCCAATTTTACCCTTAGGAGGTCACGGCTAGACCGATTTTCCATTTTAAAGCCCCAAATTCCAGAACATTCACCCCCTTTGTCGTCGCTGCTTTGGTAGCTCTCCCAAAGCTCTCGAAGTCGCTCCTCTCCCCCTTCTCTTTCCGAAGAGCTATTGCTGATTTTTTTTTTTTTTTTTTTAAAAAAAGGTACGCCATCCCCTTAACCCTGGGCAAAGAACCAGAACAAGAAACCCTAAAATTCTTCTTCTCTCGCTCTCGCTAGGCTCTCTCAGCTCGTTATCCTAGGGCTTCCCTTCTCTCAATCTCTGCTGGTTCCCTTACTCTCATCTCTCATTCATGACCTCCTAGCAATTTTTCTCGATACAAGAATTCACGAATTTTGATAGCAGGTCGGTCCAATTTCACCTTAAGTTCTTTGCCACGCGAAAAACTAAAAGTCTCTTCTTCATTAACATTCATTTGGTTTCAGTGACGTTTGATAATATAGAATGATATACACTGCGATCGATACCTTCTACCTCACCGATGAGCAGTTGAAGAAATCCCCATCGAGGACGGATGGAATTGATGAGGCTACGGAGACCACTCTTCGGATATATGGATGCGATCTCATACAAGAGAGTGGCATCCTACTCAGATTGTATCCTTTTTACCAACAGTTTATATTATTTTTTATTGATTCTTTTAGTTAATTTTATTTTCCTGTTGTATTAGCTAAATAGGAGTTTTTGTGGCACTGAATTTTTTGATTTATATTTTCAAATTTCTTTCTCTGATGGGTACCTTGACTGCTTTAGACCACAAGCAGTAATGGCCACAGGCCAGGTTTTATTCCATCGGTTCTACTGCAAGAAGTCTTTTGCTCGCTTCAGTGTTAAAGTAAGGGCCATTTTTTTTTATCATGCCCATCATGTTCTTCGTTTGTTTTTCCTGTTGAGGAATCCTTTCTATGAGTCCAGGGCAAAACTAAGCACTGATTTTTGTTTTGTTGTAGAGAGTTGCAGCGAGCTGTGTTTGGCTGGCTTCAAAATTGGAGGAGAGCCCGAGAAAAGCGAAGCATGTGCTTATTGTCTTCCATAGAATGGAATGCAGAAGGGAAAATTTGCCGATAGAGCATTTGGATGTCTTCCCTAAGGTAGATATGCTTTCTTTTTTGCTGATGTTTTGTATATCTGAATTTTGAACTCATTTTTTCTCTTGGATTATGGAATTTTAGAGTTAATTCTATGCAATTGCATGCGTTCAACTTCATTAGAATTCTATGGAATTTCTGCGTTAATTCTATGGAATTATACTTTCACAGATATCTGATTTGCCTATTATGCCCAGTATACCCCACAGAGACTTTTTTTTTTTTTTTAATTTCAAGAATTTATGGATTAGTATAGTAGCTTTTGTGCTTATCAACGTAGTTTCTGATGTTTGCTTTTTTTTTTCCTTATATATATATATATTTGATTGCAGAAATATTCAGACTTAAAGAATGACTTGATCAAGACAGAGCGGCATTTGTTAAAGGAAATGGGCTTCATATGTCATGTTGAACATCCTCACAAGTTTATATCAAACTACCTTGCAACGCTTGGAACCCCTTCTGAATTGAGGCAGGAAGCTTGGAATCTAGCCAATGATAGGTATTCCTCTGGACATAACTCAATGTTCCTCTGGACATAACTCAATGTTAATTGTTAAACATCATTTTTTATTGCTTTAATAAGTTAGTCAGTTAATTGCTGATCTTATCTTAGAAATTTTTAACATATGCTTATATCTGAATTTTGTGTCTTTCTGAACATTTTGAAACTCATTTAGATATTATTCAATTTATTTTTCTCTTCAAAGTTGTGAGTTGCTGATCTTGCAAACTGATTTGTTATAGAGCCTTCACAAGTATGTTGCTCAAATATGGCTGGCACAACATACATCCTTAAAATTGAGGTGTCTGTCATGGGTATGAAACCCATATTGATGTGTCATAACATAGCCTCACTATGAGGAGTCATATATGTTTGTCTGATGGAAGAAACCATAGTGCTTTGGAAATTTGCATAGTTCCAAAATTTCTGTATCTGATAACTGCTTGCATTGATCATTAGTTATAATGCTGATGTAAAAATAACCTGTCTCCACAAGTTCTTGCAAATCCTGATAAGTTACAAGACTTTTATGGTTAAAAACCTCTCTTCTTTTTATGCAACAAATTTTGATCCTAATTAAATTACAAAGTCTAAATCATAATCTACCTAATATATTGTACCATAACCAAATATTGTATGTGTGTATGAAATATAGAACATTGAGGTGGACTTGTAATACCTTGGGATGGTCAGGCTGAGGACAAAGTGGAAAATTGACATTGATGGCCTTTGCTTACTAAGTGATGAGTTGATGAGGTCTCATTAAGGAGAAGGGTTTAAAGAAAAAGCAAAAAGCTTTCATAACATGGATGGAAGTTGTAACAGGTGATTTAGAGAAGGTAGTGCCTACATATGTGGTGCTTAATAGGAATTACTAGTAAAAGAAGATTCATATTGAAGACCCTAGGCAGGAATAATAAGGCCTGAAGGTTCTGGCCATGATTATTGTTTATTGTAGCCTAATCATTTAGTGAGTCCCATAGGATGAAATGTCAGGATTCGAGAGGCTGCATTTGATTTTGTGTATCAACATAAGCCTTTTTGATGTCCATTTGAACACTATATTGATGTTCGTCGTCATGATATCAACTTTTTGATGTTTCGCTGAGTGAAATGTAAAAAGCCATGCTGAATTCCTATATAAAAATGATTAATAAGATGTTCGTCTGGATGCTTGATCATGTCAAGCCAAAAATTCTTGATGAGGAACATATAAAGTGAACATATAGATTGGTTTTAATGTCTTGAAGAAAGCTTTCATTGTAAATTTGAAGATTTGATATGAAGGATTTTGAGGAAGAAGGTCCTGACTTATATACAAGACATATACAGGCCTATGAATAAAGAAAGCTGCGAGCATTAGTCAATACGAGAGGTTGGCTTGGTTTTAATAGACATGATTCAGATGATGACTCTTGAAAGTTGACATTTAGAGTGCTCAATACTTCTATATCTAAAAGTGCTATTTGCTGGTTGGTGATACAGCTGTCTTGGTCAATTACAAAAAAATGATATTGCGGAAGAATGTTTTGGAGAAATAAGAACTAAAAATTCACTTGAGAAGAGCAATTATGAAATGCAAGTTTAGATGGAAAATCACTTCAAGTCATCATTGATGGCTCTTAGAGGACGAGAATGGTAATGGGAGAGGTAAGTGAGTTTGAAATTCCATGGAAGGAATGATAGATTTTATGTTGATATTGGTTCTAAGTGGGACTTGAGCCAAAGGTCAAAGAGGGAGCCGGAGGCTTGTTTCAAGATATTCTTGGTGCCATAACTAGCATTCTCTACTTTAAAGGTTGCATTTGGCTGGGAAACAAGGAGGAATAAGAGCCTTTTAACCCATTCACTCCCTCTTTTCAGCCAGACGCTCATTTGAGTATCTGGGTTAAACTAGTTTTCTCAGAAGGGCAGAATAGGTATTTTTGAAAAGTCGGCATACGTTAAATGCTTTACTGTTTTCCCTTCTAACTGATACGCCACAATTAACCTAGAAATAGTTTACTCCTATGAAAAGGTGGAATTGTTTAACTCTCCTTTTTCCTCTCAAACTTACTCTATTTGACCCAGCTAATCCAAATTTTTCATTATTGAGCAAAACACGGTGCAAGAATTGTCGAAGAAATGGTCCATCTGTATTGATATTCTGGCTATACAAGAGTTGAAATGACATATGTTTTTAAAATCATTGGCTAGCTATACAAAATTTATGTAAGGTGGAAAAATCTTCATGTGGGCTATGAATGTTCGTGCTATTGAGGATGAAGGCTTAGAAAACATCAATATAGCTTGCTCTGTTGTACAGTTCAAAAGGTGCTTGGAATGAAAAAAGATTTTGAAAATGTGTTTATTAAGGTGGATATGTGGAACTTAATGGTGAGAACTTCTTCCTTTGGTGCAACATTCCCACTTTGAAACTCCTTGCCTCCTTGGAAACTGCTTGCATGTCTTTCTAGAAATTGACCCTTTTACTTTTCCCCAACCTAGATATATTGATATGTGAAAGTTCTTGCGTTTGCTAACATATTCTGGTGAATGCTCCAGCCCTTTGTTTGCTGGACAATTTAACTTATTTAAATACAGCTAACAGTTAGAAATGGCCGGCCGTAAGACACTTGGATAATAGGTCTGCAAAAGGAAATTTTTAAAGTTTAGAAGCCCCCTTCGCATGTACTTGTAGCTGATGATCTTATCCAATTCCTGTAGCATAGCTCAAGACAACTAGATTTCTTCCATCAAATCTTTGAAGCATTTTGCTTCTAGTTTTTTAAGAGATGAGAAAAGCATTAGAGGAAAATGTATATATGGTAGTTGAGGCTTAACCAATTGGATTTGAAACTGTACAAATATTAGCAAGACTTGGATTCTGGCTAAACAATTGATACCATTACTGTAAGCAAGTTATGGCCTCTCATGTGTAAGCATACAAGTGTTGTGTATTGTACACTGACAGAAGCACTAACAAGATTGCCTGTGCCACTTTTAGGGCATTTGACATTCAAATAGTAATGATATACTAGACCATGTAGAAGCTCAGTGGGATCAACAACCAAATGTATTCTTAGGGCGGTGGTAGCTTTAAAACCATATGGTAGTATTCTGCCAAATTCCATCTTAATTGATCTTGGATAATGCTTCAGAGTCACTGGTTTCCATTAATAATCATATGATTAACATCGAGTTGTTGGGTAATGATGCTGGTGGAAGAATGTATGCAGAGAGTATCAGTTTTACTTGGATATTCTAATTCTTGGATTTTTGTCATGTCGGAAACTTGGACACTTGGGACACCGTGCCACTCCTTGACACTTCATACCATCAAATTATGATGCCATCATCATTATGTGTCTACTTTTGGCACTTGTATGTAAAGTTTGTAATTAACAACCATTTTTTTGTAATTTTATGAACTTAAGGATCATTGGTTTAACTCATTATTCTTTGCATGCTTACATGGTACATCAATATTCTTGCATGCGCATACGAAAAATGTAGATGTGTCCTATTGTCTAATGAAGTTTCCCATGCCAAATTCATTTGGACACTTGGACATTTGACACCGATGTCAAGTGTCCAATTAACATTGGAGAGCATACTCATGATAACTTTTGGTGAACCATACATTGATGAGGAATCAAAAGGGTACGGAAGTGGGTTTGTATGTATGTACCAGCGTAGTCACCTTGAATTTGAAGGAGTGGTTCTTGCAATGCATTTATGAAGAGATCAATAATTTATGGCAGTAACAATATTTACACAGATTGTGGCCACCTTGTTCGTGGAGGCTAACTCCTTATCATATTTAATCTTACACTGAGTGGAATTGCAAGGCTAATGAGCTCTCTGACAAAAACCATCCAAGCAAATTAAATTTTGTGGATCTCTCTCTCTCTTTGTCTGTGCGCGCACGCACGTGTGTGTGTGTGTGTGTGTGTGAGAGAGAGAGAGAGAGAGAGAGAGAGAGACCCACCCACCCACCCCAAGATAGGAGCAAGCCTGGTGGAAATGATGGTGAGAGTGGGACTGCACCCAAAATATTTTCTTTGGTAGGATAAATAATACTAATTATTAGCTTGTTAAAGAGTGAGAGCATCTTGTACTTGGTGCTGTGGTCACATTAGATGCTAAACTGCTTGGATCAAGGATTGCAAAAAAGGTCCAAAGTTGCGACAAATATGAATCACAACAATTGTGAAGTTGTAATTAGAAATGATGTTTTTAGGATGATAATAATGCAAGAAGAGTAGTCTGACCATTACTTATGCTTTTGAAGTTTTAGCAGAATGAGAGCTTTCACAATGGAAGACATGAGTACAACTATGTGCAGTTTGCGTGCAAGAGTTATCATGAATAAAATAAGTTAGTTCCGGGCAAGAATTGAAATCTTGTATCCTGTGCTGATCAATGTGTATTCTGCTGGTCAGGTGTCAGTATATTGATGATTGTACGCCCTAGTTTCACCAACCTAGCCCTGAATTGCTCGGACTGCACAAAATTGAGGTGGAAAGGATTCAAACTAGTTTCAAACTGATTGATACCACCTGCATTAATTGGAAGCCTTTTTAAACCCCTGTTTATTTTGTATTCTCCACCATATAAAGAAGGAAACTATAAATAAGAGAGCGTGGATGTGTGAACAATGAGGAATAGTGCAATTGGAGCTTGGATTGCTAGAGTTGGGGCTAGAAACAATCTTTTAGCTCTCTTTCCCTTCTTCTTCTTCTTCTTAAGTTTTTCAAAAGTTTGTGGATGAATGATGGGGAATTTAAGAAATTATGTGGGGATCATGTTGTAGGTAGATTAATGCTGGGGGAAATTTCTATGTGAGCCTGCCAAATGTGGCATTGAGGTGAGGGTTACATTTCTATGTCAAAAACTTGGTCATTATTTGATAATATGTTACTTTTTTTTTTTAAAATTATATGTGAAAAATTTGTGCTAATAATGGACTGTTTCATATCAAGTCTTAATAATAAAGGGTATCTTTGATTGATTCAATGATTTTCAGTAACCCAATAATATACAGATTTTCAATATATTTTTAGTTGCAAGTTATTTAAAAGTTATGTAATAAACCAGCGTCAGGAAAACTTCAGCAGGTGTCAAATAGGGATGACTAGGAAATCTCTATCGGTACACCTATCATATTCTCAAATTTATAGCACTATAACAACAAAATATAAGAAAGAAGGCACAAGAGCAATTTTGGAGGGAGGCCAAATTAGGGTGTACTGTACCAGCTGGCTGTCAATGTGCCTCTTTACCTTGATAAATAAATCCTTGACTCAAGTTTTTCATAATGATGCCAAATCTTGCCTAACAAGAATAGACTGTAGACTCTGGCTTTACCATTTTTGGTGTTTTCAATGAGTTATGACCATTTTGTTCAGATAGAAATAAGGAAACTGTTGATTAGAGAAGTTAATATCATGGATATCATATCTGGGTCTCTGAACATGATCATATGGTGGAGGATTTATGATGTCATCTATGCCTTCATGCTTATTTTTGAAAATTCTATTTTTTTTGCTTAGGCACAAGGCTGTTGATGAGAAGACTAAGTTTGCATATGGTACCTTGCTTCTGAGATGGTTCTTATGTATGAGGCATTATTATGATTGGAGAATTGATTTACTTCCTTGAAAAGGTAGCAGTCTGAAGAAATACAGAAGATGTGACACTTTGAGGAGGGATGAAGGATGAAAGTCTTGTCATTTTTCTGGTCAGTGGTGGCTAGTATTTGACTAATTTCGTTTAAAATAAGGAAGTCTCTCGGGGAACAGGGGAGGGGGGATTGATGCCATTGTTCTTTGTATCAACAGAGTCTTAATTTGTGGTGAGAGCAGATTGCAGGTTGGTAGGCTCACCAGTTTCGTTTTATACTGCAATTTTATTTGATGTATAAGAAAATTGTGTGCAACTTGATTTGTTTTGCACTCGTACAGAACACATGGAGAGAAGGTAATAAAGCAGTTGAAAGTGCTTTGCGTGGAACATGATATTTTTAATTACACGACCTTTTTCACTTCTATTTTTAGTAGGGAAATTTTCACCAACCAAATAGCATGTTGAGAACATGCAAACATATTTCTGGTTTTGACCTTTTGTATCTCCTCCCTTTCTTTTCTTTTTTTTTTTGATGTTTCATATCTTTCTGTTATTGCATTTATTTTATCACCTTTCAGGAAAAAAAAAGGAAACATCCGTTTGTGATTAAGTATTATTATTAATTCGTGTAAGTTCAATAGGTATTATGGTTGCACAGTCTTCCCAGGAATCAAAGAATTCATTAGCTATATAATGGTATCAAACTGATCCTCAAACCATGGTCGTCCATCACCAGTTTAATTTATGTTCTGTACACTAATAAATTGTCATTTCTTCTATCTTCTCTCCTCCAACTTCCATGTCCAAATCCCTTGTTGATTTGAGCTGTATATTGTAAATATAATGGCCATTGCACCCAATGGCTTGGGCTGACAGGCACAATGGCATGGGTTTGGGTCTTGAGGCAGCCACTTTGTGCCAAAAAAAGGGTCAAGGGTTAGGTTTATCCTTAATTTGCTCCTCCCAGGATGTCGGATTGCCATGATCACAACTGGGTAATTTCCATTGTTTAGCTGTAAATTGTGAATCCTAGTTTTTGTAATACCTTCATAGTTAAGACATTAGCTGCTTCTGATGTGCATGCTTGCATGTGCACATTGCTTTCATTTCAATTTATAATTTGAGTTATAAATTGTGATTCCTAGTTTTTGTTGATATCCTCAATGAGTCACTAACCGCTTGTTGTGTGTGTGTGTGTGTGTGTGTGTGTGTTTGCTCTGGAGGGAGAGGGGATCCAAGGTATTGAGCAACTGGTCACCAAAATAAATGATTTTGGTTTGCAGGTAGTTCAAAACTAGTAGATCACATCCAATGACTTGGTCTTTCATTTTGAAAACCCCATTTTTCAAATTTCGCCTGATCTGATCTTGCCTCAAATCCTGTCGGTCTTAGCATAGTCTCTCTCTCTCTCTCACACTCTCTCTCTCTCTCTCTCTCTCTCTCTCTCACACACACACACACACACACACACAGAGTTCTGAAGAATAACATGCTACTGCATGTGGAAGACTGAAACATCTAGGGGCCCAGATCAAGCTTCGCCGACTCAGAACCAGATCTTGTATCGGCCAGCTAGCGGTATAGGTCGGTACACCTCCATACCAGACCATACTAGGTCTGAATTAACAGAAAACAAAAGCAGGCGAGAGGGATAATATGAGAGAGAGAGAGAGAGAGGAGGGGGGAAGGGGGTGGAGGGAATGAAAGGGAGGCGGGTGGTGGCCACCGGAGGGCTGCCGAGGCCTCCGGGGCACCCCCCCCTCCCTTCTTCGAGATAGGAGAATAGGGATTAGTGAGAGATAGAGAGAGAGGGGGGGAGGGAGAGATGGAAAATCATACAATTTTTTGATATAACAAGAAAAATTTTATCATATATTTTACAACCATGATTCTGTTTTGGTACTTTCTTTTTTAAGAATTGAGCTTGTTATCAGTTGCTGGATGTTACTGATTTTTTTTTTCTTTCCAATTCCTATGTTAGTTTGCGGACAACCCTATGCGTTCGGTTCAAGAGTGAAGTTGTAGCATGTGGAGTTGTATATGCAGCAGCTCGCCGGTTCCAGGTCCCCCTTCCTGAAAACCCACCTTGGTGGTTAGTCTTTGATGCAGATCGGGCTGGGATTGAGGAAGTATGTAGAGTTCTTTCACACCTCTATACTCTTCCCAAGGCACAGTATATTCCAGTTTTTAAAGATAATGATTCTTTCACTTCGAGAAATAAGACTCCAGACCCTCAAGCTCAATTTCGAAAGGTAATAAATACCAACTGCTTTCTTTTGAGGTCCATAATTCATAACTGCTTTTTTATCAAAATAGCAGTCCATGATTACAGATTTGTTGAACCTGTTGTGTTTAGGAAAGTCCACTTAATGGTAACATTAATGATACCGGTACTCCCAAGGTGAATCCAGATGCTAGTTCATCCAAGGATGCATTGATTAAAGCAGCCCTAGACAAATTGAAGGAATCTAAAAAAAATGATGATGATGCAAAATCTGTTGCTGCTGAAGTGGATGCTAAAGAAGATCCCATGGAAAAAGCGAAGGATGAGAACAAATCAGATGCCAACCTTGAAAGGAATCGGGACAGAGAAAGGGAAAGGTCGAAAGCTAGGGACCGTGATAGCAGGGGAAGAGACTCTGATCATGATGGCAGGGGAAGAGACTCTGACAGGGATAGGGAGTGGGAGAAAGAGCTAGAACGGCAAAGAGATAAAGAACGTAGACACCGTTCCAAGGACAAGGGCTCAGGTATCCCATGACAGCATCTTTTCCCCTGTAATTCGTTTATTAGTGCATGTCTTAAGAAAATCATGATTTGTTTTTGGTCATACAAAATTTGTGCTGCTAAGAATTTACTTTTTTACTACATTCATGTATCATTTTGTTCTAAAAATCCCTTGTGATGCAGGACATTCGGAAAAATCAAGGCGTCATTCATCGCGAGGTATGTCAACTGCTTTGTACGTCTTCTTTGGACTAAAATTGAGACCTTTGTTCTGATACTGAAGAATCATGTTTTTTTTTACCCAGATCGCGGTGAATACCATAGCTCACACTCATCTCGTGAGAAAGATCGCCGTAGACACCACCCGTATGGTTGAAGAAGAATTTCTATCGTGCCTTAAAAATGTTGGCAAGTGATTGTAACGTTGAATCCATGGTACCGTGTGAGAACTGTATCTCCATTTGTTAGCAGAAATTCACTTTGATTACAGGAACAGCTTCAGTTCACCGATTAGGTGATAGAATGCTAAGAATATGGTGGTGGCCTACTATCTCAGATTACATGAAAACATGTGTTCTTAGGCATGCTTGTTTTCAAACAAATCTAGAGAATTAACCTGCAACACTTTTAGAAAATTTTCTTGATGTAGACCATGAAAAAGCCTGATGTCTCCTTATTTTGTTTTGAAGATATGGTTTTTAGTGCATGATGATTTGTTTCTTGGATGCTGATGGCCTTAGGGAATGGTGTCTTGCATGCGTGATGTGTTTTGATGCGCACAGCGGGGGTGAACGGTAAAAGGGCTGAGAAGATACATTGGAGAAAACGTTAAACAACCGATGGTTTGTTACTAGCGCTACAAGTTAATTTCTGAAACGGTCCTGTGTGGGAAACCCCAAAGGGTCCATCCTCTGAAGTGTCAAAGCCTCAATTGCTACATTGCTAAACAAAATTTTGTAATATTTGATCATCTTTTTGTACTGTTTGAAAATTGCAAACTATGATTTTGGGTCTTAAAACTTTATAAAGTTCGTTGAATAATGGAATCAGAAATTTCTTCTTTGAATTTTCCCTTTCATATTATCTTATAGTTTTTCATTCTTAGACTTTTTGGTTTTAATAGTAAGACAGCTGCTAAGCCTCTTGGTTCTCAAGATCTAAAACTATTGATTTAAAGCAAAGGATAAGATCATGAACTGATGAAGTTAAAATCGCTTTAGGAAAATACCCCAGAGCCTCAGAACCGAGGCCAGGCCCTGGTTTTCAGCATTTGTTGGATGACCCTGGTTATGCATCATTCCTCTAGCATAAGAGGTAAATATTCTACTGTCTTCGGTGATTCGTTTTGTTCAGTTTTCATCTTAAAAACTTTGATGGAGTGATTGAAGCCCTTCATTCTTTGTCAGTAAAAGGCCATGTTGATGTGGATTTAAGGCAGAATCTAGCAGTTATCAGACAAGGGTTTGTTTCATCATTCTTTACCGCAGTCCATCATCCGGCAATCAAATAAAGTATTTTGCTTTGCGGTAAACGTTTGAATATAAATAGGTTTAGAAATAAAATACATGGTAAAGAAAATCACCCGTAAAAAAAATAAAACATGGTTTTAAGGTTTGGAGCGGTTTCTTTCTTTATCAGTTTTTGTTTTTGTTTTTTGTATTTTTTGGTTGGTGGTGGGATACGGGCAGTGGCATAGTCATCCTAAAAAATTAATATATAAATTAAAATAAATAAATAAAAATAAATTTAATAATATTATATTAAATAAAAATGAACTTGAGACGTGGGGATAGGGGAAAAAATTAGGAAAATTATAAGAGTAAAAATTTTATAAAATTTTTTGGATCATATTGCACCAAATTTTAGGGGTCCAATTGAATCCTTAGTCAAAACGTGGCTTCATCCGTGGATGCGGGCAAGAAAAGAAGTTCATAATTTAATAATCTAGTCCATCAATGATCGTGGCTCCATCCGGGCAAGAAAAGAAGTTCATAATTTAATAATCTAGTCCATCAATGATCTTCAACTTGTCTGATTTAGTCAACAGTTTTACAGAAGTAGAAATACATCAGAAAATCTCCAAACACAGCCAGGATTAGTAGAGCTGAGCATGGTCTAGACCTCCTTTCAGCATATATCAAAACATAGCAGCGTCGTATTCTCAATGTATAGAGGAACACTTGTTTACATGTGCCATTTAATTCTGCGAGAGTAAAAGCCAAGAATGGAGTTCTAACGTGGGGTTTCAAATTTCCGATGCACAGTTCTTAACCATTATGCAAAATGTATGGCTGTGGAGTTAAGTTTTTTATACGGAGGATTGAAGAAGAAAGAAAGATGAAGTAGTAGGAGATAGAAACAGCGTACTGTTATTATTAGTGAGGAGTATCAGGCTTAATTCATTTTTACAAAAGTGAACAAAGTTTTATTTAAATAACAAGCATTTGTTGTTTGTCATACATGCATAATATTTGTCCAACAATACACATGTATCATATGTATTATCAAACTATACATGCTTCAAGTAGGAAACTAGAAATCTAGTTGACGCATGTTGATGGTAGCCTCGGGCAAAACACTTAAAAGTATAGTCTTCGACTTTCATATTTTCTTGAAAAATGTGGAAAGTAACGTCTTCCAGGGAAAAAAAAATATAATATATATATATATATATATAATATATATAGTTTTTCTTTAACAAAAGCCGCACCGCCACCATCCCCTATCCCGACCACTTTAGGGGTCACGTGCGCGGGCTCTTCTCGAGTTAACAGCGAAACCCCGCTCCACTCTCCGTCTCCCTCCAAAATTTCTAGGGTTTTCCCTCCTATATCGAGATTTCGAGTCCTAATTCCCCCAAATTCTAATCCAGTTTTTCTCCGATTGAGAGTTTTTGGGTTCTTCCTCTCCTCCGCGATGGAGAACGCTGCCGTCGCCTCGGAGACGTCCGTCCGCCACCCGGTCAGTCTTCAGTGAACTTCCCCTTCCTCCTATCCTTCGCTCGATCTTAATTCCGTCCCTAAATCTTCTGTAACCCTTGGATTTCACTGTGCGCAGAAGAGGGGTAGGGTTTGGGAGTCCTCTGACGGAGCGCCGAGCAAATCGAGCGGCTCGGTCGGGGAGAAGCCCGACCAGACCCCTACTGAGGGGGACCAGGGGTCCGGCGGTGATGGATCGTTCGACGGCCTCGACGATCCTGCCCCCAAGGCTAAGAGGAAGCGCGGGGCTGCGGTTCGGGCCGCCGGGTGGAGGGAAGATCAGAGCTTGATCGGTTTGTGCGCTCATTTCTAGTTGAAATATTCGTTTCTGTATAGAAGTAATTTAAATTCAAGCCACTATATGTGATGATTTTGCTGCGGAGATTATGCGAGTAAATCTTCAAGTCTGTAGGGACGCTAGTTTAGTATGCTGAGTGCTTTTCTTCTTCTGTTATGATAAGTTGCAATAATTGTTGGATACTTGGGATCGTCATGATAATGGTAGTACGTCGTATTTATGCATCAATATGCTCCAAGTAGCTAGTGTTAATTTTGAGTGGTATGTAGAATACATGTGTAGTGAGAAGCCTAGATGATATGGAGTATTGCCATCTTTTCACCATTGTTTGAATGATCAATTGGGTGTTTGTCGACTAGTCAACATAAAAAATGTCCATCTCGGACTGCTAGACTTGATTTTACCATTTTGTTTTACTTGATTATTGTCGTTTTTTGATGGTTTGCACCGCGAGGGAGTGGTGGGTTTGTACGCAGCTGGGCAGCATTCTATTTTGCATTAATACATAAGAGTAAAGATATTTTTCTCCCCCTCCTCTGAGGTCGAAGTATTTTCCTTCCATGCTACATCAATTTTGTTCTGTTAAATAAAAATATTTGATTTGTACTCTCGTCCAGAAATTAGGTACGACTCAAATTATTTGCTATGAGCAGGGGCATAAAAATGTCTGCCTGTATGGTTGTAACAGTATGTAATGTAACTTTGTTCTTCTTTTAATGCACTTTGACAGACATTATTAAATCTAATGGGAAGCTAATAAACCATGCTGTCAAACAATGGGTCGAGCGGTATGAAGCAGATCCCAAGTCTGCAATGGTTGAGATTCTAATGATGCTGTTTGAGGTAATTTGCTACATTTGATGGCTATTTATTTATTTGTTTAAAATGCCCCACTCCTATAATCTGTTGAAATTGATGAACTTGGTGCAAATGGACAGGCCTGTGGCGCCAAGTACCAACTTGATGCTGGTTCCCTTGATGAGACTAATGTGGATGATGTAGTTGTGGCTCTTGTTGAGCTAGCTAAAAATGTATTCCCAATCCATATATGAATGTGGAGAGTAAAGCATGACATGTTTTTTGTTTTGCTCCATCTCTATTCTTGCCTTATGTTTATTTTTCTAAGCAAAATGTTGTTTATATCATAGGGTGAAGTGGAAGATTATTACAACTCAAAACAAAAAGACCTCAAAAACTTTAAGGAAAATCTTGCATCATTTTGGGACAATTTGGTTCTTGAATGTCAGAATGGACCATTATTTGATGGGGTCTTGTTTGACAAATGCATGGGATATGTAATTGCATTGTCATGGTGAGTTGTTCTGACCATACCTAAACTTCCATCCTCCTCCAAGAACCTTTTCTTAGATTCTTTTCTTGTTTTGTGCTTCAGTACTCCTCCAAGGATCTACCGTCAAGTAGCCTCATTGATTGGCCTCCAGCTTGTTACTTCCTTTATAACTGTAGCTAAAACACTCAGTGCGCAGCGTGAAACTACTCAAAGACAGTTGAATGCTGAAAAGAAGAAACGGAATGATGGACCTCGTGTGGAGTCTCTCAACAAAAGATTATCTCTGACTCATGATAAGATATCGTTTCTTTCAGATAAGATGATGCGTGAAATATTTACAGGGTGAGACATATTTCCTTTAAGATTCCATAACTACTGTTACATGTTTATGGAGAGTGTTTTCTTCATTTTTTTGGGGGTATGTAATCTATATTTTTTGTTTTGTAGGTTATTTATGCACAGATACCGAGATGTTGATGCGGAAATCCGGATGTCATGCATCAAATCTCTTGGTATCTGGACCGTATCATATCCATCACATTTCTTGCGGGATTTATACTTAAAATATCTTGGCTGGACACTAAATGACAAGGCAGGTTTCTTGCATACAAGTGTATTCTGATTTTTTGGCCTCATTCTTGAACATCATTATGGCATTCTACAAACCTAATTAGTTTCTCTTCTAATTGCTTCTGAAGAGTGCTGCGGTGAGAAAAGCTTCGGTCCTTGCTCTGCAAAGTCTGTATGAGGTGGATGATAATGTGCCATTGCTTTCAGATTTTACCAGTAGATTTTGCAACAGAATGATTGAACTTGCTGATGACATTGATATTTCTGTGGCTGTGTCAGCCATAGGACTTCTGAAACTACTATTGAGGTAACTGAACATTGCTTTTATATTCTGAATATGCTCTAGCAGTAATTTCATGTGACCCGTGAGTTCATACTGAAGAGAATTCTCTTTTCTTGCCTTTCCAGGCATCAGATTCTACCGGATGATGAATTGGGACCTTTATATGATTTGCTTATTGATGAACCACCCATGATTAGGCGTGCCATTGGAGAATTAGTATATGATCACTTGATTGCACAAGAAGGTAAAAATTCCCAATTAGGAGTGCATTATAGAGTCTTTTCAGAAATTGGCCATATATATATATATATATATATATATATATATATATATATATATATATATATATATATATTTTTTTTTTTCCGGTTACTTAGTCAATTTAATTCAAGACTCATTGATATCATATATCCAGGTGGAGATAATGAATCCTCTGAGGTTCACCTGGGAAGAATGTTACAAATTTTACGAGAATTTCCTGATGATCCAATCCTAAGTGCATATGTCATTGATGATGTTTGGGATGACATGAAGGCCATGAAAGTATATATCTGAATAAGACAGATTGACCTTACTTCTTTGTTTTTGGAAATTAAAATGATTGACATTTGCATTTAAAAAAAAAAAAAAATCCAAAATTGCTATCCTAAATTTTTTTAGCGCCATTCCTGTATAATTGCTTTGATCTATTTTGCAGGATTGGAAGTGCATCATCTCTATGCTCCTTGATGAGAATCCAATGATTGAACTTACTGATGTTGATGCAACCAACCTGGTTCGACTGCTTTATGCCTCTGCCAGGAAAGCTGTTGGAGAAAAGATTGTTCCTGCTACAGACAATCGAAAGCAGTATTATACTAAAGCTCAGAAGGTATGATCATTTAAGTTTACCTGATAACAGCAAGGGTGCTATATCTGTAACTAAATGTTTCAACTATCTTATAATTCTATGGGATGAACTTCATGTTAGTGAAGGTTTTAATGATGGATTTGTCATGTAAGTAGATTGTTAGTTGAATCTTGCTTGAATCTGATCAATCCTGTCCCAACAACTAAACTGCCAGCTGCACTATAAATGTGTAGAACTTTATCACTATGCCTCTGCCTATTGCAGATTCGTTTATATGTTTCGCTTTTATAGTCCCATGTATCTCAACCAACTGAACTGGGCAAGTGCATCAAAGGATGACCTCCATAAGGTGGTACTTTAGATGTTCAATCTTACAACTTATGCATGGGATTTTGAGTCTCTGCAGTACTTTTGTTACAGAAGAAGTTGGAATCATAGATGATGAGAAGTTAAACCTCTCTCTCTCTCTCTCTCTCTCTCTCTCTCTCTCTCTCTCTCGTTTCTTTCTATCATAATTGCTGAACAGTCTTCTATAAGTGTATTTGTCAGAAATATTTGACCCATTAGTAGACTACTGTTTTCATATCAATCCATCAATATGTCTCTGTAAATCTTCTCTTCTGAAATCAGTGAATTGTTCTTCCAAGCTTTCATTGTCCAACTTCCAAGGCCTACTATTGAGAGTCATCCATTGCCTTTTGACCATTGGATTAAGTTGCCATAAGCTTCCCTCAAGCTGGTATATTGGCTAAACTGAGTTGCCTTAGTATTGCTAGAGCTTAACAACCTACTGCAAGCCAACAGTGTGGCATCGGGCCATGGTCTTGGTACATCCCTTCATGATGATATGCTTTTTGATTGGTGACCATGTTATATTTTGATTGGTTTAAATTATGTTTTCATTAATTTTGGATGTCCTTTAGGCCTAATCTGGTGGGGTGTTTTGTTGTATTTACCTGTTCATCCATGGAGTCCCGTTTCCCTGTATGATTCACTCTCCTTGTTCTTGTTGCTGCTGAAATTTGAACTTCTGCAATGAAGACTTGCCTTTATAGGCTTTTGTTCGTTTCTTTCTTCTTCATACTTTCGTCACTGGAGAAAACAGTTAGGAGAAATATATGTGATTCCTAAGGTGATATAGTTTTGCAGGAAGCATTGGAAAATAGTAGACGAGAAATAACTGGTGCCATGATGAAGAAATATCCGCAGCTTTTACACAAATATATAGCTGACAAAGCAAAGATCTCACCTTTGGTTGAGATTGTATTGCTTTTGAAACTTGAGCTTTATTCTTTGAAAAGGCAGGATCAGGTTGATTTTTTGTCTTTTTGAATGTGTGTATTCTTCAATATTACTTAAATATACTATAAGCTGATTTCTATTATCTGCCATTTCAGAATTTTAAGACTATTCTGGAACTCATAACTGATGCTTTCTTCAAACATGGCGAGAAGGATGCTTTGAGATCGTGTATTAAGGCTATCACTTTTTGTTCTACTGAAAGTCAAGCTGACCTACAAGATTTTGCACAAAATAAACTGAAGTATCTTGAAAATGAGCTGATAGCAAAGCTAAAATCTGCGATGAAGGACGTAGCGGTATGTGTAAGTTCTCTCAATATTTCCTTCAATTTTGCCAAGGAAAATATAATGCATGAATGCTTGCAGGCTGGTGATGATGAATACTCCCTTCTGGTTAATTTGAAGCGGTTCTATGAGCTTCAACTGACAAAATTTGTTTCAAGTGATGGCTTATATGAAGATATGGCCAACATCCTCAGGGATCTGAACGATATGGATAATGAGGCATGTAAAGAATTGTATGAAGGAACCTCCTTTTTTTTTTGTTGTTCAGATATGTTTGATGATATTCTTCACTTCTTTTCAGGTAAAAAGCTTTCTTCTTCTCAACATGTATCTGCATGTAGCATGGTGTCTGCAGTCTCTGGATGGTGAAAATCCTCCAGAGGCATCTGTTACTGCACTTTTGTTAAAGCGAGATACCTTGTTTGAACAACTAGAATACTTCACTGAGACCCTGCCTGAAGTTCAAAAGGAGGGAAGAAGTTGGGGTGTGCTTTCCTCAAGAGTAAGTTTTCATATACTAAACAAACTTCAATAACCACATTGCTCTCCAACCACAATGCACTTATTCTGATGGATCTGTTTCTTTTTAATTTTACTGAAAGGATGGTCTATTTGATAACTGCATTGTTCAATTATAGGTTTGTATCATACTAGCAGAGATGTGGTGTCTATTCAAAAAGTCAAAGTACTCTTCTACAAGTCTTGAAAGTCTAGGATATTGTCCAGATTTGCCTTTCCTTCAAAAATTCTGGAAGCTTTGTGAACAGCAGCTGAATATTTCAGGTTCTTTGTAGTCCAGAAGCATTTCTATACTGTAAATATATTATAATTTGTCCCAAAAGATAACTTTGTCCCTTTTTTAATCTGTAATTAAATGTTGAATTCAGTTATCTTTGTACCTTGCAGATGAGACTGAAGATGAAGATGCAAATGAAGAATACATTGAAGAGACCAACCGAGATGCTGTTATGATTGCGGCCGCAAAGTTGGTAGCCACTGATGCACTTCCTAAGGTAAGCATGATCATTTTAAGATATGGTTAATGTTTTTTTGATCTCAGACTGTGGAAAGGGCTGAATTATCATTTGTATTGGAAGGACAATGAGCAATGAAGTATTTTATTCATCCTTTGATTTAGTTGTAGGAAATAATGTATCTCAAAATAGCCTTTAGTGAGTGGTTAATGCCTTGTTTTAGGTAGCATTGTTCTTGCAGAGTTGCTTGCCAACAAATTACATGGCTAGACATGTCTGGTTTATAGCTTGTTGAATAATGACAAAGATGGTAGTGATCGACCAGAGTTGTACCAACCTTGTCCCGTACAAATTGAATAGTGTAAGGGTAGACAAGTATGTGCTGCTGCCTGCACAAATGTTCTCTTTTTAATCATAGGTTATTGCAATGGTTATACCACCATTGTCAAATACCAATTGAATAGTCTAAGAGTAGACAGGTATGTGCTGCTGCCTGCACAAATGTTCTTTTTTTAATCATAGGTTATTGCAGTACATGGCGTGATTTTGTCCCCCTCGAGGCACCATATGATGCAGGACAAAGTCTATTGTGATCCACAAATTTAGAAAGGACAATGTTACTTCAAAGGTTCTGTTCTTTCACTTGAATGACAGCAATTCCAGTAAACTGGGAATGGGTTAGTTGACGTGTTGAATGTTGACAAATTTCTTCACATTTATTTATTTGCTTTTAGTCAAATCCTGGTTGGAAAACTTAAATTTATACTCTGTTAAACCTTGATCTAATTAGTTGAATAACTGAACAAGAATGGCACTCTTTTCTTAGGGAACCACTTATTAACTTATGGTCTGGAATGCCATAACATTTTGGGTTCTTGCAGGATTATCTTGGTCCGGTGATTATTTCACACTTTGTGATGCATGGAACAAGCATTATGGAAATAATCAAGCACCTTGTTACAGTTCTAAAGAAAACTGCCAATGATGACATCCCTACTATTTTTCTAGAGGCATTAAAAACGGTATGTACTAGTTTCTTTTTTATGCTTGTTAGTTATTTTACATTTAACGATGCAGATGTTATTGATAATTTACCAGGTTGACCTGGACCTCAGTTTCAATGATGAATGACCATTATGCCATTGTCGGTTTCAATGAGAAATGACAAACAACACATGCACAGAGATGTGCATGCACACACGCATGTGCATGCTCATATGCATGCACATGCACATGCGCTTAGCTGTACATGCATGCACTTATAGGCACAAGCACATGCACACACAGGTATGCATACAAGCACATGGTCTCACTCTCTTTTATCCCCTCCATTGCACGCTTCAATCATTTGTTGTTTCTTTGATTAGGCCTATCAGCGGCATGTAGTAGATCTTTCCATGAGTGATAATGAATTGTTGGCAAGCAAGTCCTATTCAGATTGTAAGGATCTGGCTACCCGGCTCTCGGCAATGTTCATGGGTGCAGCTCGCAACAAGCATAAATTGGAGATCCTAAAAATAGTCAAGGCTGGTATTTCGTTTGCTTTTGAGGATTCTCCAAAGCAGTTGTCATTTTTGGAGGGAGCTGTCCTCCCATTTGTGACAAAACTTCCCACATCCGATGTCCTAGACATGTAAGCTGTAGTCCTTTTACTGACTCATGTGCTTTGTAAATTATAGTATGTACTATATAGAGCTATGCTTTGACCCGTAATTTGTTTGCAAGCAGCCTGAAAGATGTTGAGAAGAGATCAGAGAATGTAAACACAGATGAAGATCCCAGTGGCTGGCGCCCCTACTATACCTTTGTTGAGCATTTACATGAGAAATATGTGAAGAATGATGCTTTGCAAGGTACTTACACTAATTGTCAATGTTAAACAAAATATGAGCTTATCTATGCCACAGGACCTGTGCCAGTCTGCCTATTAGTTCTTTTGAAGGTTTCATGTTCAATATTAAAAATGTGGTATTTATTGTTTTGAGACTTGAGAGATGGCACGAGTAAATTCAGTTACTTCCTAAAAGATGTCAAATAGTAGTATGTTAAGTTAGCTGTCTAATGATCTGATTCAATACAGCAGTGCCAACCTCAACAAAACCCAGATAAATGGACAGCTGATTTGTCCAGTGTACATGAAAGGGCTCTACTCTTTAGACACAACAGAAAACTTTATAGAGGATCACCATAAACCTAACATCTCATGTTTAAATGAGATCCTATTTTTTTATTTAATGTGGATTTCCATATACTTGAAGCTTTTAAGGCATTTGCATTTTGTATTGTTTGTGCCAACAGTCAAAAAATGGAGTTAACACTATGAATTCAATGCAGATGAAAAAGAAGGGAATACGGCAAAACGCAGGGGCCGTCCAAGGAAGGCAAGAAATCTGCAGGGCAAGAAACTTTTTGAGGGGCATACTTCCAGTGAAGAAGATTCTATCAGTGAATCAGATCAAAATGATCAAGATGAAGAAGATGAAAGACAGCCTCTAATACATGCATTTAGGTCTTCTGCAGCCAAGCTGAGATCAATGAGACTTTCACAGCAGGACGCCTATGGGCAAGCAGGAACTTCTAGGACTACAGGTATAGGTCATGGGTTTTGATTGGCTAGAACCTGGTTTTATATTTAGTCCAGTGGACTAAAAATCAACAGCTAGTTTCCCAAGCTGCTTCTGAAAACTTGACATCCACTTGCAATTGCATTGAAAATTCAAATACATTTCAAATTTGGGAATAACACATGAACTTATCTACTGATCTAATAAAGAGGAAAAGAAAATCCTGCCTGCCATCCTAAGGCTTCTTGCCTCCTGATTGGTCTTCCTTTTCTTATGTTTCCCGTCATTGTTGTTTATTGTTGTGAAATATTCATATTCGACTGCACTGAAAAGCTTTGTAGCTATTCATTCTTTTAGAGCAACAGGTTTTTATGCGTAATAGATGTAAATTCATGGGAACAGCATGTTGCTAATTCGTGGTTCAAGTCCATTTGTGAGGGCTGAGTGATTATTTTTGTCCAATGACATCTGCATTGTATATCCCCTTCATTTGCTAGAACAGCTCTATTTGGGGTTCACATTTCCTATAGGTTTGCTTATGTTTCCAAATGATTTGATCATAACTTCATATAATCGTTCCCTTTTGGGATGCAGGAAGCAATGCCTGATCAGGACTACTTTGGTAGAGAGAATTATTGGGATTTGCAAGCTGTTCATGGAGTGGAGGCATTACGCAAGTGCTGTCTGTATCTTTTTCATCTGCTGGGGTTTCACAACCTTTGCATTTTGTATGCTTTCACGTAATCTCTGTATTCCTTGCGTGCATGTATATATATATTCGAAGCTCTTCTTCCTCCCTCCCTCCTCCCCGCCCCCCTTTCTCTCTTTTTCACTGTTTTTCCTTTTAGCTTGGGTTGGGATGTTTGGTACTCGTTTTGGTCCATGAGCGGAAACCTAAATCATGCCAGTTACAGTGTCTCACAACAATGACCTGTTTAAGTTTGAGCCAAATCCAAAAACCCAATTTGGGTCAAAAATCCACGGTATTTGCTTCGACGCTGGCCCACGGTTACCTGGTTCGTTTGGTTTGGATTCCACCTTGCGATTCACAATTCTTGCTTATGATTTTATTTTACTTTGTAAGGTTTAAAAAATTTATTTTTTTAATCTTGTAGTTTAGAAGAAAGATGTGGGAATTAAGTGAATTTAATTGAACAACTGTTCTAAGGTTGCCTGCCTTGGTAATTTAAATTATCGAAATAATTTAGATTATCTGTAATCGTTATTATGTATGATATATTGATATATTTGATATTTGATATATTGATATATTTGATATGATAATTAGGTTATTAATAATGTATTATTAAATTTTAAAAATATTTTTAAATTAAATTTATTAAAAATTATATTTCATACATAAAATATAAATATTATATTTTAATATATATTTATATTTATAATATATATTATAGTATATTATTATAATATAATATAATATTATTATAATATATTATAATGTTATTATAATATTATTATATAATATAATGTTATGTTATAATATTATTATAATATTGTATAAATATATATTAACTATTATTTATATTATTATATATAATATATTATAATCTAATATATATTTATATTTATAATATATTATTATATTATTATATTATTACATAATATTATATTATTATAGTATTATTATAATATATTTTTGTTATATTATCATATATTATACTAATATTATATAATATAATATTATGTTATAATATTATAATATAATAATAATATTATTATTATATTATATATATTATATTTATAATATAAATATATGTATTATATATTATATATAATATATTTTATTTTAATGTATATATATAGATGAGGATATTTTTATTTAAATATATTATTATCAAATTACATATTTATTAATCTGGATGGTCATCCTTCGATTGTTTCATAAAAGATAATATGTATTATCTAGTAATTTATATTATTAAGTTAAAAGATGTATCAAATATGATAATTTGATGAGATTTTTTTAAATTATCAGGATAGATTGTTGGTTATCAAATGCAATCTCACGAGAATTTTAAATGGTATTTCTAAGTGATTCGGTTCATGTGCTAATTATAATCTATGCTATTTAAAATTTGCTTATGAAGCAGGTTGGATTGGGAATTGGTACATCCCAAATTCAAACCATGGTTCAGGTCAAAAATTTAAATCAAATTTTAATACATTTCCTTTTGGATCATGTAAGGTACGGGTTAATAATTATTTAATGAATTTTAGGGTTAAATTGGGTCTAAACTTGTGTATGTCTGTGCTTCATAGGATTGAACTCTTTTCAGTTACGTTATAGAGGTTAGATGAACCCGCATGCGGTCCTAGCTCAACTTATTGACATCCCTCCGTTGAGTTCAATCTTGGATGGTAACCTTTCCACCCTGTTCCTCTACTCAACAAAAGAAAGGAATTTAACGCAAATTAGGCTAGGGTGCACTCCAAATGAAAGAGGCTTTCGATTTATAATTTCAAAGAGATGGAGAGAGACTGGCCATCGTTATTGCCCGGGTGAGATGCACGTGAATAAATGTAAGTTTGCCCTCTACACTGAATTTTTTTCTCCTTGCCATCGCGAATCTAGGCTTACTTAGTACAGGGTGAATTGTTTTCTTTGGGGGCATTAGCCTACTCTTGGTTAGATCCATTGCACAGTTGAGGAACGGGAAATCTGACTTGCCCCTTCTTGTGGCATTGCCACTAAAACCTTGTTTCATTGCAAACCCTTGTAAATTGGTGGTTGCAGGTAGCTGTTACTGTATATTCTTTGGCAACTATGGTGTGCTTGTAATCTCTAAGTATTATTCCAGAAGAAAGAGCCCTCCATAACTTGGGCTTGAATTGTTTGAGGTTGTCTGCTTCATGTTGAAAAATCCCATTGATCCAAACTTTAGGTTAGTTTTTAATTTCAAAATCAGGATTCTATCCTTTTTCTTGATTCAGAATCTTTAAATTTTTTGGAAGTTGATATTTTTATATGAGGCAGGGTTTGAGGTGCCGATTTCTATGACTTGACACCAGCTCCATTTTAGCAGCAGGGAACTCGTCCTCGATGTGCTTTAGGTCATACCAACGCAATATAGCTATTGTATCATACCATTACTTAGAACCCTCGATATGGAGGATACAGCTATTGTATCATACCATTACTTAAAACCCTCCATATGGAGAAAGATCTAGAATGGAAGGTAACAATATGATAAGACACGATGGCAGTGTGGGATAAGGAGATGATATTGAAGATTGCAGCAGTTGCAAGCATACCAAAATGTCTGGATGACTGTACTACATCCTTCATGCACCTTGGCTGTTCTTGAGTGTGTATCAAGTTGGACCTCACTAAAAGTATCCATCCAGATACCCGACTCTCAATTCATAATGAAACACTTCGGCAGGAATTCATATACGAAGACTTGCGGATGTAGGGCCATTGGTCTCACTTTAGAGAGCCGTCCTAAATGTAAAGGCAACAGGGATTCATCAGCCAAACAGCTTTTGGACCCTGGATCCGTGTGGCTCGGGTATCTATCTCCACAGGGGCAGGGAACGCTAGTCGCAAGCCCTCTAAATACACAGAAGCTGGCCAACCTGCAACTTCGGACTGGGTTTTTCTAAAGAAGATAGCTTCAAAAAAGTCCACGGCTCAGTCTGCAGCTTCTACGCACCAACAAGATCAAGTTGCAACTGGTTCCAGGTTTGCATCACTTGATTTTGAAGATGCTCTGGACTCAATGGCAACTTCTCTAATGGAAGTTACTCTACCAGAAATGCAGTATCATCCGGGGCAAAGAGGGGGCTTTCCTAAGGGAAAGCGAAAATGCTTTCCACCTAAACTAAACACCTCCAAATCTTCTGGATCACAATCCCCTCCTCAATCGAAGGTGATCGTTAGAGAGAAACCCATTGCAGAGAATCTGAGCCAATCGTCGTCCATGGCTCTAGTAGTTTACTCGAAAGGTCCAGCTAGAAAAGAGGTCAAGAGAGCAAAAGTGACCACTTCTCGATCCATGGGCCAGCAGGTAGAGCCTCTTATTGAAGCCCCTCCAAATCAGCAACAAGCCCCTTCAATCTTCAATGCAAAGACTCTAATCCACCCAGCATAAGAAACACATTAGTCTTAGTCTCCATCTTCTGGTATACACCACTCTAGTTATTTACATCTTTTCAATCAATTGCAATCTGCTTTAAGGTTAGATAGGCCCTTGGACTTTTCGATCAAGTCTACTTGTATCTCACAATTTGAGACTACTCATGAAGTCCAGTCGCATGTCCAAGATAGCTAGACTTCAGCTAGTGGGGGAGGGACAACCTATGGCACCACTTAAGCTCTATGAAGCTCTTAATGTGGAGCTATCGGGGTGCTACCAAGCCCCCTTTCTTGAAATATACCAAATCCTTAGTCCGCTCCTTTGATCCAGAAATATGTTGCTTTATAGAAGTCAGGCTGGATGTTCTCTCATTTGCTCATATCTAGCGCTCTATGAGGCCCCGATGGGATCATTATGTGATCCTTGTCGAGGAAAGGTCAGATGGCATTGTCGTCATTTGGCGGAAAGGGGTGGAATAACTCATCTTTACACATCAGGATTGATAGGTATGTTTTGGGCTCTTCTCACCTTCGAATGGGCCAGCCTGGATGGGGTCATCTATGCTAGTACCAATGGTATTCATCGTAGATTGCTATGGGACTCCGTTACTTAGGTCTCCTCTTTGGGGTTACCCTTTTTGTTGCTTGGTGATTTTAATTGCCTTCTTCAGGCCCGAGATAAGAAAGGAGGACGACCATTTCAGGTGAATAGAGACATCAGAGAGTTTCGGACTTGTGTTCGAAGGTCTGGCATGATAGATTTGGGCTTCGAAGGGCCTCATTTCACTTGGTGTAACAATCAACAAGGTCTTGCTAGGGTTTGGGAGAGACTGGATCGAGTTTTTCCTTCTGAAAGCTAGCTTAATTTTTATCCTAACTCCAGAGTCAAGCATCTAACTAGATTCGTCTCAGACCATTGCCCTATCCTCCTCATGGCCCATCGATCCCAGGGCAGTCGACATTGCCCCTTTATATTTGAAAAGTTTTGGAATCTATGCGATGGGGTCCAGCAAGTTATTGCCAAACCATGGAGAGGGCATGATCACCTTCAACCGGATGCTAGATTGGCTGCTCTTCTTAACAAGGTAAAAAATGAGGTAGCAAAATGGAACAAGTACAAAGTTGGCATATCTTCAAGAAGAGGGATCAGATATACCAACAAATTCTTGCCTTGCAGACTTTAGAGGCCCAGCAAGGTGGTCTTGATGAATAGACTCATTTGTCTCTGCTTCAATTGCTTCAGGAGTTCCACAAGAACTTAAAACTATAGGAAATTTATTGGAGGCAAAAATCAAGAATTACTTGGCTTCGGGAGGGTGATTCAAATACAAGGTTTTTTCATCAATCAACACTCCTTAGGCACCAAAGTAATCATATTTTTACTATTAAAGATGAAGCTGAAAATTGGATAGACGGTGAGGGGGAGGTGAAAGAAGTGTTGCTTTCACACTTCCGTCGATGATGGGATCAAATCAATAACATCCAAGAGCTTTGGCTGCCTCAAGCTCAAAATAGTATAAGTGAAGCTCAAAATGCCAAACTTATCTCCCCAGTGATTGAGGAGAAAATTGTCCAAGCCATTAGACACTTGCACCTTGATAAGGCCCCTGGTCCTGATGGATTCCCCTCCTTTCAGAAGTATTGGCCTATCATCGGTAAGGATGTAGTAAAAGTAGTTCAATTTTTCTTCCACACTGGCACCATGCACCCATTATGGAATCAAACCTACCTTGCTTTAGTGCCAAAAATCAATAACCCCTCCACACCTGGTGACTTTCGTCCAATAAGCTTATGTAATACTATTTATAAATCGGTTGCTTCCATTCTAATATTTCGAGTGAAACCATTGATGGAGGGCCTAATCTCTAAGGAACAAGGTGCATTTGTCACTGGTCGAAACATCATGGATAATATTCTAACTGTCTAGGAGATTATGCACTCCATTCATGCAGCTTCAGGTACAACATGTTATATGATAATTAAGGTAGACATGGAAAAGACCTTTGATAGAGTCCAATGGCCTTACCTTCTTCAAGTCCTGCATAACTTTAACTTCCATCCTCAATTCATAAAGTGGATTGAGGGTGTGCGACTTACCCTGAGTTAGGCCTTCTTTTAAATGGTCAGCCATTGCCTTGGTTTCCAGCCAAATGCGAGCTTCGACAAGGGTGCCCTCTTATCTCCATATCTATTTATTATGTGCTCCGAAATACTCTCCTTCTCTTTACATGCAGTGGTTCAATTCAAGCTCCTAAGAGTCTATCAACCGCACTCCCATGGCCCTCAAATTTCTCATATTTTATTTGCAGATGACTGTGTTCTCATGGCTTGAGCAACCATTCATGATGCTCTAATCTTGAAACTCCTCCTTGAAGCATATTGCTACTACTTCAGCCAAAAGATTAACACTTCCAAGTCCTACCTTATATTTAGCCCATCCATACCTTCACAGGTTAAAGACATGATCACTTTTCTTTTTTAGATGCAACAACGTACGGGTGTCTGAACTTATTTGGGAGTCCCTATTACTAGAGTTTGACTACGTGTAGCAGCTTTTAATTTTCTTATTGATAGATTGATGACAAAAGTATCGGAATAGAAGTGGAAGGCTCTCTTTCTCGTAGGATGAGCAATCCTTTTTCACTCAGTGCTGATGTCTATTCCTATTTACTCAATGTCTTGCCTTCACATCCCTACCACTGTCATTAATGTGATTGAAAGAGAATTCCAAGCTTTCTTATGGGGCCATAATTCATCCCAAAAAGAAATTTACTTGATTTCTTGGGAGGCCCTCTGCTCTCCAAAATCTATCGGCGGTTTGGGTCTTCGATCTCTTCGTCTTACGCAGCACGCTCTTCTTGCCAAAATGACAGTCAATCTTCTTCTCAAGCCCTCTTCACTGTGGACACAATTGGTCTCAATTAAGTATCAGTTTTCAGGTAATTGGACATCTTACAAAATACCAAAAACTTGCTCTCCCGTTTGGAAGAAAATATGCCTTCAGGAAAAGAAAATTCAGGATCATTTTATTTGGCTTATTAGAAATGGCTGTTCAATTAATGTTTGGTCTAACCCTTGGATCACCAGCATTCCTTTCAATCAATGGCCTTCTTACATGATGGATTCATATAATCTTGCTCAATATAAAGTTGTTGATTTCATTGCTCCTAAAAATCGATGGAATTATGATACTTTATCTAAATTCTTCTCTGCTGAAATAATGACCTTGATATCTACTTTGCCCCTTGCGCAGGTTCAATGGTCTGATCAGTTTGGCTGGTGTGTAACTCACTCTTCTTCAATTTTAATGAATAATCTCAATCACATCTTTCAGACTCCCACTTCTCCTATGGATTCAACAAATTTTCTCTGGATATGGAAATTATCTATGCCCATGAGAATTAAGTTTTTCTGCTGGAAACTTCAATGGTTAAGGCTTCCCTTAAAGAAATTCCTAATTTCTCAAGGTATTCTCCATTAATTATTCCCCATGTGTGATCTATGTCCTACTTTCATTGAGGATTGTCAACATGTTATTATCCTCTGTACCTTCGCTGATACGTGTCGGACTCTGTTTGCTGATTGTATAATAAGATTTAAACTTTACTCTTTGTCTGATTTACAATATTTCTTAGCTGATTCCAAAGATACTAAAGAGGCTAAGGCCTTGACTGCCTACATGGCAGCTCAAATATGGGATTCTTGGAACATGCGTCTATTTAAATGTGACCAAAGAACTCCCAATAACCTGCTCAGGCAATGTATATTTTTTCATCAAGATAACTTTATACGCATTCCATCTAGTCTTAATGCCTATCATGGCACTTGATCAAGGAACTGGGTTACTTTCCTACTGAGTCATCAGCCTCCTTCATCCCAAAAACTTATCTTTTGGGTACCTCCTTCCTTTGGAGTGTTATGCTTGATTTTTGATGAAACTGTCAAACACAATTCTACTGCAGCAGGATTCATTATTCGCAATCATGATAGAGAACTATTATTTGCTGGTGGCAAATGCTTATCCTACTGTGCTGTCCCACATGCTGAACTTATTGGTGCTTGGCTTGCCCTCCTAACTATTATGTCCTTAACCACAAATAGTCGCATTCTGTTGCAAGGTGATTCAACCACTGTTGTTTCTTGGTTAACCAATTTATCTGAAGCCAGGACTCAGTTCTCTTCTTGCCTTAAAAATATCCAAATGTGGATCCATGCTTACCTTAGTTTTCAAGTTCGGCACATTTGTAGGGAGGATAATCAAGCAGCTGATTGGGCTGCTAATTATGCCTTGCAAGGAGACTTTTTATTCAGTAGAGATGATAGGCTGCCCCCATAGTTAGCCAGTATCCTGACTGCTGATGCTCAACAAATTGCTTTTCCAAGATATGGCTAGATCTCAGGTCAAGTATTTACTGCACTGCATCACCAAAGCTTTTTGTTCCCTTCACATAGCCCTCACCACGATCGAAGGCCTTATCTTGGACATATTGGCTTCCCCTCTATAAATGCTTCAAGTGGTGTTTTCTGCACTCAGCATCTTCTTCAATACAATGTTGGTTGGCCATCATTTATTAGTGATCTTCATCTTTTTTATTGCAATGACAAGCCTATGGATATGGCTCAATGATCTCTTTTATTAACCTCCTCACACCTTGATTTGCATGCTCCATTTATGACCAGTTTGCAGCTGAAACATGCCAGTCATATTTTCTTCTCAGAAGTGGGATGTAAATCTACTCAATCTCTATGGGAAAGCAGCGTCCGTATCAGCATAATATTGATTCATTATGGTGAGGGGTATCCTATATATTTTAATGCTATCCTAGAGACTTTGTTGTATCTGAATGCCATCCAACATCCTTCAGTTGACCAATGGCTGTTGCAGTAGAGTTCCTCTTTTCTGACTTCATAGGACTATAATTTTAATTGGCTTTCTAACGAGCTAATTTGGTTCTGTATCAAGATTTGTTGGCATATGTTTCTAAATGTTTATTCAGTTTATATACTTTCCAGCACAAAGCTTATGATACTTTGTTTGCACCAAGGTTCAAGATCCTGTGCTACACTTATGTACATATCTAACCAATTCTGTAAGCTCAGGTGCCATTGCTGGAATGCTTCATGCTTCCACGACTGCGGCTGTGAAGTCTTAAAAATGACGTGTCACCTGCTTCTCATCTAGAAAGACTCCAAAAGAATCTTGATTATATGGCACTCCATTTAAGAGAGCGCCGTGCAAATCTTATGTTTTTGTTTTCCATTTTTCCTTACTTTCTGTTAATGCTCTCAGGTGTGCTTGCTTGTTCTTATTCTTTACCTTGTTATACTTTTTGTAAGACCCACCTGAGAAGCTCTATGTTTGTTTTTGTACAAATGCTGTTTTCACCCTCTTTCATTTAATAAAGTTTTTCTTTACCAAAAAAAAAAAAAAATGATAAGACACGATGAAGTTCTTATAGGAGTCTCTAATTCCATTATATTAGGGAACTTTTGGATTTGACTGCAGAAGCAAACATATAAATTTGTGAAACCATCATTTGTTGTTCCAAAATTTTAATAGCACATCACAACTCACCTATCTTTGTTCACCTATAAAAGGTGTTATTTAAGTAAAACATGGTAATTTTTGAATGACTGGTATCAGTTTTATTAACCTGCAAGCTTTGAATATCATCAGCAAATTGGCAAACAAAGTACAAAAGTTCTTTGGAAGCTTCTCTTTAGTAACTCCAAGATAGATGAAAGTATAAAAGTTCTTTGGAAGCTTCTCTTTAGTAATTCCAATATAGATAAAGAGCTTGCTAATGCTAACAAGCGTGAAGTTCCACATCAATTTAAATTTCTACATAATAGTCGTTGTTCTTTAGTTGCTGCTGTCTTTCACAGAAATTAATATGAGTTGAAACAGGAGCTTGGTATGTCAACATAAATCTCAGTATTGAAGTTTTGGGACATAATATTCTAACCATTATACCTTCTGGTTCTAGGAGGGTACGGTTTAACACCAAAAGATTCAAAGGCATCTTTTGAGATGAAGAGTAACTTGAGAAAAAGAGAGGTGAAACAGGGGATGAAGAGGCTGGAAACCTTGATGAATCCCACTTATAGTTTCCTTTCTGCCATTCAAGAGGCACTTGATGAAATGCTCAGCACCTAGGGCGAGGGAGTTACTTGTGTTCTTGGAGCAAATCTTCTATGGCCTCGGCATGCTTTTCCAATGGGAAATTTGACTTTGGAAGTGCAAAGGAGGGTGCTAAAAGCAAATTTGCTGCAGCTCTTTCAAGAAAGATTAATTTCTTCCATCATGGAAAATGAGTTCCCTTTCTGTTAACTTTGAACCATGAACAAACTATTTGAGCCCTAATATCAAGTGGTGCAGGAAGTTCTTCGCATGCAGCTCTTTCAACAAGAAGCTTGAGTTGTAGAATTTATATGCTCATACCCTCTCACAGTTGAGCATCCATCGAACTCGCCTCATTTTGTAGCAACATTACAGATTGCACCATTCAACTTGCATATAGATTGTTTCAAGATTTGCAGACCGGCTCATCAGGGATTCAAACCATGCTTAAAAAGGTTGTAACTTTGGAGTTACTGTTGCATAATCTAGATGTGTTTGTGCAGTATGAGAATTCTTTTTCCTTCCAGCAACTTGGACTAAATCAATGAGAGGATCGGCCCTTCTACACTTTAGAACCATGGTGACATCTTTTATGTTTGCCAATGGAATGAATTTATATGCTCTTTGGATAACAGAGGCAAAAGCAACTCTTGCACTTCTAAAGAAGATTAGCCTTTCAAAACACATGAAACAAAATCTAATTTCAAAACTCAAAAGTTGGAAATCTTCGATACGACTTGTTCCCAAACGGTGGCTTGTTAATATTAGTGTTCGTGACCTCTAGGCATAATAGCTCTATCTTACAACAGTGACCTTGTTAAATTAGTTGATCGTTACTTTTATCTCTTTGAACGACAAAAATACAAATAATTTTAACTTTCAATAATTGGATGTTGAACAAGATTTTTTTTTTTTTTTTTTTTGTTGGATAAATCAGATTTATTATACTAATTTAGTATAATAATACTTATAAGAATAAAAAAAATAAAATATTTTAAAAAAAATAGAAGAAACAACTGTTACAAAAATCATCCAGTCCGCTTCTTCGTAAATATATTTAACATGGAGTTTCTCCTAAACCATATAGTCATCTATATATATATTTTTTCTTTTTTTAAATTTGGGTATTTGTGAGGGGCGGGGCCCGTCGTGGGGTCCGTCCCGGGATCCTCTCTGACGATGGACCCAAAACCATACCCTTCTCAGGTTAAGTCCAAACTCATGTATATATGACCGCAACCCAAACCCCAGCGGGGGAGGAGCCAAACCTATAAAACCCTCCCAACCCTCATCCCACTGCGAAGGGGAGGACTTTGAGAGGAAAGGTGTGAGCTCCAGGGGAAGGGGCAACCGAAGTAAGATCGCCGCCGGCGAAGATGAAGTTCCAGATCGAGGACGTTACGGTGTACTTCCCCTACGACTACATCTACCCGGAGCAGTACGAGTACATGGTGGAGCTCAAGCGTGCCCTCGACGCCCGCGGCCACTGCCTCCTGGAGATGCCCACCGGCACCGGCAAGACCGCCGCCCTCCTCTCCCTCATCTCCTCCTACGCCCTCGCCCGTCCCTCCCCTCCCCTCAAGCTCCTCTACTGCACCCGCACCGTCCACGAGATGGAGAAGACCCTCGCCGAGCTCCGCCTCCTCCATTCCCATCTTCCCCCCACCCATCGATCCCTCGCCCTCGGCCTCTCCTCTCGCAAGAACCTCTGCGTCAACCCGGCCGCCCTCTCCTCCGCCTCCCGCGACTCCGTCGACTCCGCCTGCCGCCGCCTCACCGCCAGCTGGGTCCGCGCCGCTGCCGCCGAGCAGCCCCCCGGCGCCGTACCCACCTGCCCCTTCTTCGAGGCTTACGACCGCGCCGCCTCCTCCGGCCCCGACGCCGTCCTCCTCCCACCCGGCGTGTACACCCTCGGCGACCTCCGCGCCCTCGGCCGCGAAAAGGGGTGGTGCCCCTACTTCCTCGCGAGGCAGATGATCCGGTATGCCAATGTGGTGGTGTACAGCTACCAGTACCTGCTCGACCCCAAGGTCGCCGGGATCATCTCCCGGGAGATGCAGCGGGAGTGCGTCGTCGTGTTCGATGAGGCGCACAACATAGATAATGTCTGCATCGAGGCGCTCAGCGTCAGCGTCCGCCGCCAGACGCTCGACGGGGCCACCCGCAACCTCCACCGCATGGCCCAGGAGATCGATAGGTAAAATGAGCTGGCTCTTTCTTTGATATTAAGAGGACAAAAAATTGCATCTTTTCAGCTATTAGGGCAGTAAAAGGCTTCCTTTTTTGCCTCAAGTAATGGGGATCGGTTAGGACACCATGAAAGATGCTTCCTTTAGCTCAAATTTGACTAGGCAAGGCAAGAAACCCCCGGAATGGGGATTGATAGAACTCAGCTTACAAATTCACTGACACTCTTCGCTAGTTCGTTCCAAGAACAGTGTTGTTATAAAGCACAACTTGTCGTTAGCGAATCTTGCTTATGTGAATAAATAATCAGAGAACTGGTTTCTTTGACCGATACTTTAATGTTATATTATTCTTGATTTGTCTCTCTATTTTTCGAAATGAATGATTACGCACTTTAATGGATGCTTAATTTGGTAGGAAGGTTCAAGGCCACAGATGCTAGCAGACTGCGTGCAGAATACAACCGGCTTGTAGACGGTTTGGCACAAAGAGGAAATCTTGCCTGTATGTACTGTTTCTTACTATTCCAATTTCTTGCTTGGATGCTTCTTTTTCAACTTTACCATCGGCAGCTGATATTATCCATTTATGTTATGTATCGAAAAGTAACGGATGCATGGCTTGCAAATCCTGCCTTGCCTGATGATATTTTGAAGGAGGCTGTGCCTGGAAATATCCGGAGGGCTGAGCATTTCCTGTCTGTCTTACGAAGACTGGTGCAGTATCTGAAAGGGCGCCTGCAAACTGAGAATGTTGAGACGGAAAGACCTGTTGATTTTATTGCTTCAGTCAGTTCACAAGCTGGAATAGATCAGAAAATGCTTCGGTTCTGCTATGACCGCTTGCACTCTCTCATGCTTACGCTTGAAATAACTGACACAGATGAATTCTTACACATTCAAACAATCTGTGACTTTGCAACACTTGTTGGAACATACATGCAAGGTTTTTCTATAATCATTGAACCCTTTGATGAGAGAATGCCTCATATTCCAGACCCTGTGTTGCAGGTGTGCCATTGAGCTGTTCCAATTATGTTGCAATATATCATCTACTGATGTTTTTTTCCTCGGCTTATTAACTCATTACCTTTGGGTTGCAGCTTAGCTGTCATGATGCCTCACTTGCTATAAAGCCTGTTTTTGATCGCTTCCAGTCGGTTATTATAACTTCTGGAACTCTAAGCCCTATTGATCTCTATCCTCGTCTTTTGAATTTTAATCCAGTCATAAGTCGGAGTTTCACGATGTCATTGACAAGGGATTGCATCTGTCCCATGGTTCTGACTCGTGGGAGGTATTACACAACAAGCTCAATTTTTTGCTGGGCTTCAATATCAGCAAGTCTAGTATATCTGAGGCTAATCTGCCTATAAATTGTTGCTTCTTTTTGCGAAACTTTGCAACATATGCATATGCACAGAAAAGCTTTTTTTCATAAAATTAGTGTCGACATGTTATCAATTTTGTTTTGCGCATACATATTACTATGCACGCAAGCATTCTTCTTTGGGTTACTTGCTTTAATATTATTATGCCAATTTCTGAAATAAGCTGCATTTGCTAATTTTCAGTGATCAGCTACCTGTGAGTACTAAGTTTGATATGCGTAGTGATCCTGGTGTTGTGAGGAACTATGGACGGCTCTTGCTGGAAATGGTTGCTGCTGTCCCAGATGGCATTGTCTGCTTCTTCGTCAGTTACTCTTATATGGATGGAATTGTCAACAGTTGGAATGAAATGGGAATTTTACAGGTAGTTTTTTTCTCTCTCGGCTATGAGTATACTCTTTAGCTTATTTGTCACATGGTTTTTGACAAAATTGTTCCTCAGCTTCCTCCTTTCAGCACAAAGACTATACTGGCTTAATAATGATAGGGAATTTTCACATGTTGCTGCTTATTAGGGGTTTCTGCTGACATCAACGAGTATAAACAGAAAATGGCAGACCTTGGGATTGATGTAACAGATCCTCCTTACCAATCAGTTTCCTCTCCAAGGCCAAAACCTCCAAAACAAAAGAGTGCATCCAGATCCCTTTTTACTACTCCTTTCCAAGTCTTCCCCCTTCTCTCACATTTATTTTGATCCATTTAATTGTATATTTATCCCTCCTCACGGTAGCCTGTATTTTTTCCTTCTTTTTTTTACAATTTTTTACAATGGCCAACCATCTCCAATGGTTTGCTACTTTTTTAAGCTTTGCATTTAGCTTTATCTTACCAAATTTTGCAAAACACCCACATTGAACTTCTTACTGAAATTGCATTGTCTTATGACCTTTCATCATTGATGTTGCCTAGCAAATTGATGGTAATAGCATTGTTGGTTATATAGTTGAGTATTATTATTTAAAACAGATAGTAAATCAACAATTGTGAACACCTTGAAAACACATTGCAACCTTTTAAAACTCTTATTTTAGACATCCTTACCCATCTCTTTATTTTTTGAAAATAGAATCTAAGAAGTTAAAAGAATCTGTTGTCTGCAAACATTCATTGGACTCTCCACTCACCTGGTAATAGTGGACAAGAAGAAAATAAGACCTTCCATAATATCAAAATATGGTTCAGTCTTAGAGATACTTGTTCTTCTGCTAGCCTGTATCATGCTTGAATGTTATTTTAAGAATATGAGATTTGAAAAAATTGTGTGAGCTTTTATTCTCAACATAGTTCAATGGCAGGATATTACAATTTTAACAGATCTTAGTGATGGATCCAGCTCTATTTTGTAATGGAATGCTTTAGTGAGGTTATCTCAACTATATTCTGGCTCATGTCAATTAAACTAGCATCTGGGAATTGTTTTAAGGAACCTAAGATTCCTTTTGATTAGAAAAAGGGCAGCCTAGAGCATGAGGTTCCTGTGATTGTGGGGTTTGGGGAGGGTCATATGAAGCAACTTGGTGCGGACACCAGAGCCAACAAAAGTCGGCAACATAATTTAGATTCAATTTGGATTGAAGAAGCCATATCAGAATAACTCTACTTCAGTTATTTTGTTCTAGTCCTTTTGATTTAATCAATTAGCTCTTTTAATGCATTTAGTTTTCGGTCTATAGGACCATACTTGGGTTTATTTTGGATTGAACCTTATTTGGAAAGAGACCATCATAAAGAAGCAAGCTTGGTCCACGTCATCTTTGGAGCTACCACCCTCCACACGCTCAGTGAGAAAATACACATGCTAGCATGTGCCATGCCCAAGAATCCTCATGCCAAGTTGTGCCAGGCATCAAGCGCCCACATGGAGTTCCTTTTTTTTCTTAGGATTTCTTAAGAGTTCTTGATTTCTTACTTATTTTGTTAAAAGGCTGATTTCTTCCCTATGGTTCCATAAAAGATAGATATGATATATTATTATATTTGGAAACCATACATAATGTTTTACTTTTTTGTTGGGAGGGTTGATTTTTTCTTGTAAAGAAAATAGGATTTCTAAAGAAATAGGACCCCTTGAATCCTATGTAAACCCATGTATCTTTCATGAATGAGATAATGAATGAATGAATCAATTTACAATTCTCACAAACACTCGTGTTGGTCGCTTCGAGAGGGAGAGGGTGTGAGACCCAAAATCGCCCCACAAGAGGAGGGTGTGAGGCCCATCTTTTTCTATCTCTTTAATCTTCATTTTCTTGAGATTCAGTGTTCCTACGACTCCGATTCGTCTTCACCATTTACCTACATAAGTCTATTCCACCAAAAGAAGATCTCTCCTTCAAGATTTTTATCTATCATGCAGAGAGAGAAAGAGTGATCTATTATTCTATAGATCAAACGTTGACAAGGACCTCCGTTCCTTCTCAACTGATCTTTGATTTTTTTACTTATTTTTTTTTAGATCTGATGTTGGTAAAGATCTAGTTCTTTATCGATATATCTGCTTGGTTAAAAGATTAAGAGCCATAATTAGGGTAGTTTCTTAACTACCACGATCCGGATTCTTCTTATCTTTTTTTGGATTTCTTGCGGACTTAATTTCTTGCTATCCTTCATTCCATTTATATATTTTTTTGTAATTATTTATGAGCATGTTTAATTTCTGCTATCTGTCTATTTACTTTATTATTGCTAGTTATTTACTGATCTCTAAAATGACATTCATCAGCATCATTTAGATTGATCGTGCTTTAGTCCCATGTCAATCAGTCACGCCTCCTGAGCAGAGTATAGGCAATTATACTGTCTGTTCTGGGAATAATGTGCTACGGCCGAACGTGATTTGTTGTTGACGAACGGAAGGAAGCTGTGTTTTATTTTATTTTCTTTTCTTTTTAAGACTGTCCCGTATCAATTTGGTATCAGAGCCGAATTGGTTAGGGCTTTAGTTTAAATTCTGCAATTTAAAATTCCTGCAAGTTAAATTTTCACAATTTAAATTTCATAATTTACTTTTCAGTATTTTTTTTTCTTTTTTACTGCATCTTATTTCTGCATGCTGGACTTGCATGACCACTAGATCAGGTATCCAATACCAACGTCCTACTTTCTCACCCAATACCAACATGGATTCCAATACAGCAGCCATCATTAATGCCCTGACTGAGAAGTTTGATGATATGAAAGATTTTATGAAAACCATGAGTGAAAGAATAACAGTACTAGAAGAAGCTAGGCAAAGACAATCTGAACCTGAGTCTCCCCAACTACCTATAGGATAGAGAAGAAGGAACCTCGACCTAGATCGACCTATAGCAGCACGCCTCCATCATAACCAGTTCGATCAGGATGAGCATGTCCTTAGGAATGTAAAGATCGAAGCCCCAAGTTTTGATGGTTGTCTAGATCCGAGAGAGTATCTAGATTGGAAATCGGGCATGGACCACTATTTTGGATGGTACGAAATGTCTGAAGCAAGAAGAGTTAGGTCTGCTGAGATGAAGTTGGTTAGGCAAGCCCGACTTTATTGGAAAAATGTTGAATGTCTTCTCAATCAGAGAAGACAAGATCCGATAGAAACCTGGGATGAAATGAAGAAGAAATTTAGAGAAAAATACCTCCCCACCTCCTACCAATAAAGACTTTTAGATCAGTGGTAGAGACTCAAGAAAATAGATCAGTTACAGAGTACATTACGAGATTTGATGAGTACCTCATGAGATGTGGAGTAACTGAAGAGAGGATTGTTATCTTGTCTAGATTTAGAGCTGGATTACGAGAAGATATCCAACGTGAGCTCTTTTTGCGAGAGTTAACCACGTTAGAACAAGCTTATCAACTTGCCCTAGACTTTGAGAGATTTTTTAGGTATTCGACCATCTGTTATCTTGAACCTTGCCGAGTAACCCCTTCTGGATTGAGACCCAATACTTCCCAGACTCCTAGTAATGGACCTCCACCTACAAATCCTATTATGAGAAAAGAAGATAAAGGAAAAAGAGTTGCAGGAGAGTTATCTAAGGGAAGTAGTTCTCGATCCCACTGCTTCAAATGCCATGGTTACGGTTATTTTGCTGCACAATGTCCCAACCGATCATTATTTATGGAAGAATTAGAAGAGGAAACTCTAGAAAATATTGAGGAGGAAGTTTATGAAGCTGATCCAGACTTAGCCGAGCAGTTTGAGAGTACTGAGGAAATCTTAAGTTTTTTTGCACCAGAGTCAGACCTTAGGCTTGGAGTCATTAGGTATGTTCTAGCACAGACTAAGGAGAGTGAAGACTGGCGTAGGACTTCTATTTTTCATATCTTCATAAAATTTAGTGATAAAATTTGTAAGATGATCATTGATAGTGGTAGCTGTATTAACGCCATCTCCACCGACACGGTTAGGCGATTAGGATTAACTCCTATAGATCATCCCAGCCCATACTGTGTGTCTTGGATAGATTCCTCCTTTATTCCCATCAAACTTAGATGCCGTGTTTCCATCCAGCTCCATTCTTATCAGGATCATGTTTGGTGCGATGTCTTACCCATGAAAGTCGAAAGTATCATATTAGGTCGGCCTTGGTTGTTTGATAATGATGTTACGATTTATGGCTGAACCAACTCCTGTAGTTTCACTCATAAGGATAAGAAGATCACGATCAATCCTTTCCCACCTAAGGCTATCAATAGAAAGATAGGTGATGGACTAAAAGAAAACATCAAAAAGAAAAATCTCCATGTGATAGGTGCTAAGGAATTAGAGATGACCGTGAGTAAAGGATCACCAGTTTGGATGATTGCTGCGAGAAAAGTTCGTGAGGACCCTAAGATAGATCATCCCAAGGAAATAGTTCATGGATATCAACCTACAAAATCAATAGACTTTATCCCACTGCTCATGCATGCTAGAATTTTCGAATCTACAGAGTCATTTGCACAACATGTCAAGAGTTTACATAAAGAGATCAGTAAAAAAAATAGTATTAGTAATAAAGTTTATAAACAGAATGCAGATTCTCATCGACGTGTCCAAGAGTTTGTAGAAGGAGACTATGTGATGGTTCGAATGAGGCCTGAACGATTCCCACCAAGAGCCGTCAAGAAGTTACATGCTCGAGGAGCAGGTCCATTTAAGATTTTAAAGAAGATCGGACCAAATGCGTATGTTGTGGACTTACCTTCTGATTTTGGGATTAGCTATATTTTTAACGTTGCAGATCTCATCGCCTATAAAGAGCCAACTTGGATATCGAGTGAGTCATTTGAGCCTGAACCAACCTTTGAGAGAGAGTCTATTCCTGAATGTCCACCGACCAAAATGTCAAAAAATGATCAGATTGAGAGAATTTTGGATGAGCAGATCATCTCCATCCGAAGTCGAGGCTATCAGCGGTACTTAGATGGCGAGGTCGACCGAAGTCCGAGGATACCTGGATCACTCGAGAAGAGCTGCAGCGTATTGATCCCGATTTGCTTGAGCATCATCAAAGCAAAATCGACCCCCACTCGATAGGATCGAGTTCTCCCCATCCCGAGAGAATTGGTGCGGATACCAGAGCCAACAGAAGTCGGCAACATAATTTAGATTCAATTTGAATTGAAGAAGCCATATCAGAATAACTCTACTTCAGTTATTTTGTTCTAGTCCTTTTGATTTAATCAATTAGTTCTTTTGATGCATTTAGTTTTGGGTCCATAGGACCATACTTGGGTTTATTTTGGATTGAGCTTTATTTGGAAAGAGACCATCATAAAGAAGCAAGCTTGTTCCACGTCATCTTTGGAGCCACCACCCTCCATACGCCCAGGGAGGAAATACACACGCCAGCATGTGCCATGCCCAAGGATCCTCATGCCAAGTTGTGCCAGGCATCAAGCGCCCACATGGAGTTCCTTTTCTTTCCTAGGATTTCTTAAGAATTCTTGATTTCTTACTTATTTTGTTAAAAGGCTGATTTCTTCCCTATGGTTCCATAAAAGATAGATATGATATATTATTGTATTTGGAAATCATACATAATGTTTTACTTTTTTGTTGCAAGGGTTGATTTTTTCTTGTAAAGAAAATAAGATTCCTAAAGAAATAGGACCTCTAGGATTCTATATAAACCCATGTATCTTTCATGAATGAGACAATGAATGAATGAATCAATTTACAATTCTCACAAATACTTGTGTTGGTCGCTCCGAGAGGGAGAGGGTGTGAGACCCAAAATCGCCCTACAAGGGAAGGGTGTGAGGCCCACCTTTTTCTATCTATTTAATCTTCATTTTCTTGAGATTCAGTGTTCCTACGATCCCGATTCGTCTTCATCATCTACCTACATAAGCCTATTCCACCAAAAAAAGATCTGTCTCCTTCAAGATTTTTATCTATCATGCAGAGAGAGAGAAAGAGTGATCTATTATTCTACAGATCAAACGTTGACAAGGACCTTCGTTCTTTCTCAATTGATCTTTGATTTTTTTACTTATTTTTTTTAGATCTGATGTTGTAAAGACCCAGTTCTTTATCGATAGATTTACTTGGTTAAAAGATTAAGAGCCATAATCAGGGTAGTTTCTTAACTACCACGATCCGGATTCTTCTTATCTTTTTTTGGATTTCTTGCGGGCTTAATTTCTTGCTATCCTTCATTCCATTTATATATTTTTTTTGTAATTATTCATGAGCATGTTTAATTTCTGCTATTTGTCTATTTACTTTATTATTGCTAGTTATTTACTGATCTTTAAAATGACATTCATCAGTATCATTTAGATTGATCGTGCTTTCGTCCCATGTCAATCAGTCACGCCTCCTGAGCAGAGTATAGGCAACCATACTGTTTGTTCTGGAAATAATGTACCACGATCGGACGTGATTTATTGTTGACGAACGGAAGGAAGCTTTGTGTTTTCTTTTCTTTTTCTTTTTTTTTTAAGGCTGTCCCGCATCACAACCTTACCCTTATATATGGAGAAGCTATTTCCATATTTCAAACAAGTAACCTTCAGGTCAGTATGGATCAACCTTGCCAACCTGCCAACGCTTGCCCTCTATCATCCAAGGGTGGGGGTAGGGGCTGGAAAGGAAGGAGTACCTTTCTTTTTGCTTCACGCCAAATGAGATGATTATTATTAAGTCATGTCCAATTGCTCTTTATCACGATCGCTAAAGGGGCGGGCTCATTGGGCTGCCTTTTTCAATCAATCTCCAGCTACTCAATCCTGCTATTGATACAAGTTGTAAGGAGTCTTGGTCCTGGGTCAAGCGATCACGGTCGGTCTAGCTGCATCGAGACTTAACCAGAAGGGAGAATGACATCTGTCTAACTGTAGCTAGGAATTTGGCTGAAACCACCAACATCCAAGTTGAGCAGAATCGCTTTCTTCCAATTAACCATTATCTGCCAAAGCAAAGGAATTCCTCTTATAGGATCGAAAGTACTATAAAGAATAGGAGGCCCGATGGAAGACTCAATTATGGGAACAAGAGGATTAAGCGAGAGGAATAGACACATAAGAAAGATGCCACATCATTTGGGGTACCTGGGCTGGTTGAAAACTTGAACCTAGGATTTCTTGTCAAGTCTATTGGGAAAATTCCTGAAATTAATTTGGGACCCAAATACTTGAGGGATAACACCACTCAAAACTCAAACCCCTGACCCTTGCTTACAAGCAAGGAATGTGACCACCGAGCTACCAGTTAGTTTGCAATTTGAGTAAATTATTGATTTTTAACATAAGCTAAAGCTTGAAAGATTATTTGGGTGCCTTTTTTTTTCCATATTTTATTTTTAATCATGCACGCACTGTTACATAATGTAAGGTTTCTATGTTGTCTTCCTTTTTTTTTTTTGTTTCATTGACTTTAATTTATTTTTCTGTTACAAGAAATTGTTAGTTTCTCTCCTTCAATATATTTAATGTGATCATGTCAAATATTAGTGGAGATGTGAGACTTTAGTAGGCTAGCCTAACTATTAGGTTACCTAAGTTTTTGTAAGCCAGGCAGGTTCATCTGGTTCATCCATGGATGCTAGAATCTGTTTTGGGGAACATATAGTTTTAATAGCCTTCCAAGTTTTATTCATTCCATTAATGTTCATGGGACTGGTTATACATTTGTTTTGCATGTACATTATTTCCTACTACTTAATTCTATATTTTTCACCCCTTTATCTTGTGATATTACTTTCTTCATTGTGGGCCTTCATCTTATTGTATGCATGTGATACTACAAAAAACCCATGTTTGAGTATAACATTTATGAATTGTTTTTGCAGGATGTGATGCAGCACAAGCTAGTTTTCATTGAAACTCAGGATGTAGTAGAGACAACCTTGGCTCTTGATAATTATCGTAGGGCTTGTGACTGTGGGAGAGGTGCAGTCTTCTTTTCTGTTGCCAGGTACTGGTTTTGTCTTAATAACATTCTTTCTGAAATGCATCAGTTTGGCAGTCAACTGATCCGAGAATGGTTCTGCTGTTCTTATATCATCATTATAACCAATGTGGACCATGCAAATGTGCAATTGTAATTCTGGATTGCCAAACAAGGGGATTGATGGGAGTATGTCAGCTGATTGATGTATGTTCTTTGGTTCAATGAGTAAAAGCCTTTTATCTGTGCAAAATCATGGTTCTTGTGCTTCAGACTCTGATGCAGTTGGAATGACATTGGTTGGCATTGTATCTGCTCCATGAAAAAGTTGTGTAGCATGACTCATGTTTATCACTCGATCTTACCATTGATTTTTTATCTTACCACAGTCGAAATTGATGCTGCTTTCATGATCTGACTGTATAACCATGTGATGACATGAGCTGGAGTTGCTCAATTCAGTCATGTATATTTATGCATTCATATTAAGAAAGTTTCTTCAACCTAAGTTTCTGTCATCATCACCTTGTTTGTTCTCCTAACTTCTGCCACCACCAAATATCTCCACTTTCTCAGATAAATGATGGGTTGGAAGATAATTATCCATCATCGTGGGCGTTTACATGCTTGAGATGTTTTATCAATGCATGGAGATGCGTGAACATGCATAACAGGATCTTTGTAGTAATAAATGTCACATTTCTGGCCCATGATCATGAGCATAATGTTGATTGAAAATATTAAAATGGTGCTTATGAAAATAATTCATCTTGAATGTACAACTGTAAGGTAAAAGCAGGAGTTTACTTCCTGGAGTCTGACTTCAACGCAATGTCCTTCGAAATTGATCATATTGCTTAAAGAATGGCCTTTCCTGCCATTAAAGATGGACTTGTTTGACTAGGGCAACAGAACCTCATAGTGTTGCTTTTAAGATGCAGCATGATGCAATGCAACTATTTTTCTTTCATAACCATGTAGAGGACTATTCTGCTTTTGCCATCTGTTCTTGGACATTCTATTACTCTGACTTGCATATTCAAAGTTAGATCACTTTATAACGCTGCCAATCTTTCCTTTCTATTTCTTAACCTTGCAAAAATGACTTTTTCCTAGCTGTCAATTGCAATCCCTGTTTGTCATACATAATACAAGATTATTTCTAAAGAAAAAGCTTAGCATGAGGAGCTAGCTAAACGTATGTTACTTAAACCTGCTTAATCTAAGCATGTATTCACCATTTCAGGGGAAAAGTGGCTGAAGGTATAGATTTTGATCGACATTATGGCAGACTAGTGATCATGTTTGGTGTTCCTTTCCAGTACACTCTTAGTAGGTGAGCTTCTGTTTTTTCCTTCCAAGATCTGTTTTTTGTTCCATTTTGCAATTAAATATTTGACCAACAAGCCTAACTCTATCTAGACATGATCTGCTTCATGAGTGATGGTATGATCTATCAAATTCTCTGTAAATTATGCAAGCAACACTTTATTGGACTTGAATTGCATAAACTGTTTTGTGCAATAGAGGGGCCTACTGTAAAACCCAGAACGCTTGGGAGTTAAAGAGACCTACATTACTGACTGCACAGTTTAAGGTCATGGAACTGAGAGAAATCCTCCAAGGTTCCCATAGATTTGTGAAAAACCCGGGTAAGATAGGAACACTCTCGAGATGGAGAACCATATGCATCTCCAAGGCAAAAAATTTACAAGCTGAAATGATATAAATGAATCTCTAGAGCTGTGTTCATATCTTATTTAATTCTTTGCACTTGCACTATTGAACATGCTTAGCTTGGCGTTATGGTTAAAATCAGGGCTTTTTCCTGGTACATATTGTCTAGATAGTTACGATCTTTAGGGAAATATGGCTCTCATGTTTAAATTTTTTGTTTGCAGGATATTGATTGCCAGGTTAGAGTACTTACGCAACACTTTCCAGATAAAGGAGGGTGATTTTTTGACATTTGATGCATTGGTATGGTTGTCCATCATTGATTTTCATTGGGAGGCTACAATCTTGTCACTGTCATTTATCCTTTCCAGTTAACTTATCATAAATTATGGCATTCATCTTTTGCATCTTGCTCTGCAGAGGCAAGCTGCACAATGTGTTGGCCGAGTAATTCGCTCTAAGGCAGATTATGGGATGATGATATTTGCCGACAAGAGGTAATGCTGCTTTAGTTTACTTAGCTTGGGAAACTTAGCACCTAGTCCTTTGTTTTGGTGCCATATTGTTTTTACCCTGTACAGAGGGAGCATTTTTAGTTTAGCCTTGTCCACAGGCTTGTGTTTTGACGTTAACTTGTTTTTGAACACAGTTATTTACGGTTTTTACATACGAATATGCCAGGGATTAAACATAATATGGCCATGAAAATTCAAGAAATGGGTATAAAATTTTCAGCCGAAAGATGTCAGATGTAAAATGACAGTCATTCCTGTGGGGGACTCAATTGACCCTTCCAGTTTTCTTTGTCAACCCAAAAGATCGCCTAAGACTCTCTCTCTCTCTAAAGAAAAAGTTGCCTAATATTTCTGATACGGTTCACTTTTATAAGATGAAAACAATAAACATCTTGCTAAACGCATCAAGGTAAACAAAACTCGTATGTGGTTGGAATTTAATTGTATCAATTATTTCTGAAAGTAAGGATTATTACCCAAGTCTTGCGTCAACTAGAACAGGTAAAGAAGAATGGAGCATCCGTTGTATTATCTATTAGTCGATCTTCACTAGTGTATTGCTTAATGTGTTTGTATGAGCATTTAACTTTGAATTTGCATTAACTAAATATTATCTTATGTCCTGTGGTAGGACCAAAAAATAGAATATTGACTATTTATGGTTTCACTTTTGTATTAAAATTAGTATTCTCATCAGCGAAAGTCTTAAATTGTCATATATACACATGCACACGCACGCACACAATAAATAATACAAATTAAATATTATCTGCAGCATTTTGTATAGGTGGAGGGATATTTTGTAATTGAGAATTAATTTTGATTCAGTTGTCAACAATAATCATGATGATTTGAATCCACTAAGAGAACCCTTTAGAAAGCTTGCTTGTTTATGGCTAGTGATTTAAGTATCTTGACGCATTCAAAATTTGAGATCTGTGATGAAATTTAAGAGTAACGTTTCTGCAAATCCTGATGTTTAGATAAGGATTTTTTTTTTTTTTTTTTCAAAAGAATGCTGTTCTCTGAAAATGTTCACAACAGTTGTTCGCTATTTTTACATGCAGGTATAGTCGCCATGACAAACGCTCTAAATTGCCTGGGTGGATATTGTCGCACTTACGGGATGCACACCTCAACCTTAGCACAGACATGGCTTTGCATATAGCACGTGAGGTGTGTTCTTTGGGCATAACTTATGCATTCAATGGCATAAATAAACAATATCATGATTTGAACTGTGTTAGGTAATCGTTGTGCTGGTTCATGCTTTCTATATTCACTAGATGATTCTTTATTTAGTCTCTGCACTAGCTCGTCCATTTATATTTCCAAGCTAATTCCTGCTTGCATTATTTGAATTTTTTAAAAAAATCTATACTTATGGCATCAGAGCACTTGGGTTTTGATATTTGCTTCTTACATTAGACTAAACATTTTAAGAAAGCTTAGACCCTCGTCCATATCAGATGTCCCACACCCCCCTCCCCCAAACCCCCAACCACCACCTGATTTGAAAGAGCAATTTTCCCTAATAATGTCTTAATCTCATGGTCCCCAGTTTAATAGAACATAATCGTATACCTGTCATCCATTTACTTAATTAATTTTCCATCTGGAGCAATTTATGATGTTCTCTTGGATTCTTGTTTAATGAACCCAACTAGGGATGTCAAAAGAGTTCAAGTAGCAGTGAGATATAAAGCCTCTTATAGGCTTTTCTCACTCTTTAGATGGTAAGTCACACTCGGCCGTGATGCCTTTATGGTTAGGTGGATGGAAGCCTTTTCATAGCCTTGAGGTGTCGATATACTTGGAATCATGTTGAATAATTGAATTCATCTGGAGTATCTAATGGTCTATGAATTTTGTATCTATTCACGAACAATTTGCAAATTATTTAAGAAAAACTTTTGGATGGTATGATGTTAATTATTGTTGTTTGTGATGATCTCAGTGCCGTCGTTAATTGTTATGGCATCTCGTGAAGATGAATATATGTTCATATTAGCAATAATTTAACATTCTTTAGGTCTTTTTTTTTTTTTTAATATGCTTTTGCAAGATTTCTGCTTTATTTTTGAAATTCGAGTCTTTGCTCCTAGCCTAACCATTCCCAATGTCAAACTCATGGTTATAAATGAGAGTTCAGTTACCCTCCACTGGGTGGTGACCTTTCATTGTTAAATTTGTGAACTCATGGTAGTCTTTGATTGTTAAATTTGTATTTCCATTAAACCGAACGCCCTTTCAAAGAATTTATTAACGTCTTTGCCGTTATTCATTGTTATTCAGCGGTTGGTTGACGAGTTAAAGCTGGCTTGAATTTGCATTTTCTATCATGCATAAATATTCTTCTCTGAAGAGGAATTGATTGCTAGCCTTCTTTCATAGTTTGATGTCAATGAGGAATCTTAAAACACGTGATGGTGGGTCCGTCTTATTAATTATATTTTATAATACTCAATCTTATTTTTACTTTGGTGAAGTTCCTTCGAAGGATGGCCCAACCATATGATAAGGCAGGTACTGGTGGCAGGAAGACACTCTTATCACGGGAAGACTTGGAGAAAATGGGGGAGGGCATTACGGATATGTTTTGACCGTTGCAAGTGCGGCTCTTGATACAAGTTTCATGAATATTATAGTTGTCCGTGAGATTTATGCGCGGACTGCTTCAGTTTTGTACTAGTAAATGCTTTAGAGAGTACTGGCAGAAAATTTTGTATCCTACGTGCTCTTTTGTTCTGTTTATATTTTACATTATTTATGTACTTTTTTTTTTATTAAAAAAAAAAAAAAAATCTTTGTAACTGTATGCAAACTTATATCTGTGATTCTGTAAAAGAACTCAACCCAGCCATGGAGGCTAGCAGAACATCGTATTTTTCACGAGTTTTCTGCCCCTGTGCTCTTTCTTACGTTGTGGTATCAAGTTCGGTTCTAAAATGCGATGTAATAAGCTTTCGCATTTATTACTTTAAGTATTCAGTGATCCAGAGACAGAGGAATCTATTCCTGTTAGCAAATGGAAAATGACGGCAATATTTTTACCTAGAGTTGAATGACCAGAACAACATAGGGCACAATTCGGGGGTCTTAAGTACCCAGGAATCTTAAGAACCTTTTCTTCCCGAAAAGAAAAAAAGATACTGAGGACCGCCATCCATAAGCCGCTCTTTTACATGATATCAATTATTCTCCTAAGAGCTTTCTTTTTGGCTATGTCTTCATAAAAAATTGCATCACTGGACGCGCCATGCGGTCATGCACGGCCTGTTTCCAAAAGAGGTATGGCCTTGCTATGTTTTCTAATGTAAATTCTAGTGCAGGCATGTTATTATATACTTATTTTAACTAAAAAATATCAAGAAAGCTGTTTTAATTTATTTGAGGAAATCAAAACCTTTTATTTTTAGCTTTTAAAAAAGATGCTTGGTTTAAAAAATAGATCAGTGTTCTAAATTATTTTACTTCATTCGGGATTCATTCGGGATTGATGAGGTTATTTTGATTTATTTTAAGATAAAAACCATTTTATTTGAAGTTGTATAAAAAGTGTTTCATTTAAAAAAAAAAATTGGTGTCCTTTATTTTTTTTTTGAGAAACATTTGATTTAAAAATTTAATCGCTAGAGGAAGGGCTTGAACCTTCGACCTTGTGGTTAACAGCCACACACTCTAACCAACTGAGCTACTCCAGCTCTTGCATCTACCACAGACGGGATCATCATGCAATGTAATCCACTCGTACAAGTGACTTGAGAATACCATATATTAGGCTATTTCTTGGCACTACCCTCTATTGAGAGTGCAATTACAGGTGATAAAAAAACACGCTTCTCCTCACGTACATCCCCTATGCACATCTCTAATGGTTGGCACCGTGTGAATCCTCTTGAGTTCTCTAGTTGAATATATTTTGTATTTGCATTCATGTCAAACTAAGACCAAATCCAAGCCCATCTACCTACAATCCCGAAGATGTTCACCTCCTTTCTAATTCAGGTCAACAAATCGGATTCGACTTAGTCGACCAGCTAACAAGTTCTAGTCAATCTTTTTCGACCCGATAGGGTTCAGATCCAGCTTCGATTGAGGATAAGTTCCGAGTCAACATGACCTAAACAAACCCTTGCCAACCCCTACTTATAAATCACATTAGTCTTTATATAAGGAGTACTTACGTATGCATAACATTATGAGAGGAATCTAATCATAATAGCACTATAAAGCTGTTTGCCAACAATTGCTAGCTTAAAAAACAAAAAAGAAAAAAAAAAACAGAGAGATAGAGAGAGAATAAGTTTTTGGTCCGGCATAACTGTATATTTCTTTTTAATTTATTGACCCCAAAATATTAGTTTAGATATAAGATATATGAACAAGCTAAGTTAGGCTTTGGATACTTACTTGATCTAGACTAATTCTCGGGAAACAAATCCAACCCTGCATCTTACTGGGCATCAGATTGCCGGTTTGGTTTGGCGAGGATTTGTCCCATTGATGTCCCATTCGTCTCATCAATGGCCCGATAAACTCAATTTTATCTCCATAATGCCCAGCAGTGATCGCTGTCCTAGAGAAAACAAGAATTTAACACCCAATGCTATTTAACAACTTTTTTACAGCAGTATACGTTCAATGTCTATAAATGCAATTATTCTGCACGAAGTTTATATTCAAAAATAAATAAATAAATAAATTTTCTGCACAAAGTTAAGCCTATTTTGATGCAAAAATTGTGTATTAGTATGCAAAATTGTGTATTAAAAAAAAGCTAGAGATCGCCCATCAAATAATTCACCATCTGGCTACCGTGCGAGCGGTGTGCAGGGCTCGGCTAACACCACCGACCTACTCATGTCGTAATTAACAATTTATTTGGCATCAGTTTTATTTCATATTATATTTTTAAATTTTAAAAATAAAAGTATAGAAATCAAGATAAAAATATATCTAGTATTACTATTTTTATTTTCTAATTTTTTTAATATTTTAAAAATAAAATTTTATATTTTTATCATCATCAACAATATATCATCATTATTATCGTCATTGCTATTAGTGCCAACATCATTGCCTCCTCTTGGCTACCTCTGGCATTATCATATCTCCATTTTTACCATCAATATCTCACTTTCACCATATCACTTTCATGATCATTGCCATCTTTATTTTACCACCATCATATAAGCCACCAACACCATTATCACCTTGCTCCCGCTACAAACCTTAAGCTTCCACGTAGTTATAAATATGTTAACTATATTGAAAAATAATTAACATTTATAAAAATTGAATAAAAGAGAACCAATTTTTTTTATTTTTTATTTATCAAAATATAAAAAATGTAAAGCCATGTCGAACGGTACCCAACCCGGTTAATTGCATGGTAATTGACAGGCAATTTAGGGCAGCGAATAAAATTTTCAGTCACAAGATTAAATATAGAACGATGGGCCCTGACCCGGACCAAAGACACAGCAACTATTAGCCCAAGCCCAAGAAGTTGTTCGGAAGGCAGAACCCTTCTACCTGATCTCTGTGCGTGGGAGAGAACGTTTGTTCCATTTAATCCGACCCAGGTAACCACTCTAAATCTCAGATCAGGTAGGAGAGAAGGGAACTGGAATGGCGAGTGCGGTGGATGCTGTGGGGAATCCGATCCCGACGTCGGCGGTGCTGATGGCGTCGTCGAAGCACATCGGAGCGCGGTGCCGGTCGGAGAACGCAGCCTTCCTCAGCTGCAAGAAGAAGGACCCCAACCCGGAGAAATGCCTCGATCAGGGCCGGGAGGTCACTTACTGCGTCCTCAATCTGTGAGCATTCCAAGAAAACGCCTTTTTGCTGTTGAACTCAAATTTATTTGCGACTTTTAGTGGGGAATCATTTGAATCTCGCTTTCGTTCGTTCTGATACTTCTGTCGGATTTATATTGGTAGATGAAGTTTTGGTATCATAAAGTTGGATTTTTTTTATTTATTTTCTCAGACCTTTTTTAAAATTTCTTTTGCTTTTTCATTGCTATTTATCTGTATCTGAGTATATGTAATTTAATTTTGATCAATTGGAACTCAATGTTGGAAGCGTTTCTGAATTTGTCTTACAGTATAGGCGGTCCAATTTAAACTTTTTGATCTTCTGGGGACAAATTATTATTCTTGCCATTTGTTAAGATAAAGTAACGATTAGGGGCTAAAATATTAACTTATGTTTCACTCAGAGCCATTTTAATGAAGCATCAGATATAAAGCGCTGGTTGAGCAAATAAACTGGCATGATCATCCACAAGAATTTTTCAGCAGCAAAAGATAACCCGAGGTAGAAGGTAAGGAACAACAGCAGACCTGTAGTCCACTTAAAACGCGTGACATTTGCTCAAAGTAGCCCCTCTGAATGACTGAAAATGTTCAGTTTCAAGTGAATTTGGGATCAGTTTATTAACTATCATGAGACGTGCATGGTCTAACTCAAGCATATGCTTTTTGCAAGTGCAGCCAATCAAAATTTGTATTTTGATGAATTTTTCTTTTAATCTTCAAGACTCATGTAATTGACTATTTATGAATAAAAGGCATTTTGTTTTATCATATGCTGCATCTTATATTTGTTAAGATTACAATCAATTCTATAAATTAGAGCAAAGATTTTAGGGTTATGATGAGATTATACTAGTAAGACTTGAAATTCTAAAATTTTAATCTAAAATATTTTCAGTCATTAGATCATTGAGTCGGGGATCAATGTTTCCAATAAAATTGGCATATGTATGCTCGAGGAAGAGGATGATTGATCTTACAATCATTTGTGTGTGGCATTAATACAAGAAGATGGATGCTTATTAGAGAATAAGTTCACTAAATTGATCCGACTTGAGATTATTTTATAGAATCTTACTTATTTGTCAGAAGATATTTTTCTTAGTGGGAGTTATGCAAGTAATTCTTTGACCTGAGACCACCATAAAATCTTATATACTTAAATCCATATTTTGGTTCATGCTCATTCATGATTGAGTCATGTACAAGGTGTTCTAGATATGGTGGATTGTGTATGAAGGTTGTAAGTAGGTCAACATGAAATCGATCACTCCTAATAAGAGAAGATCGCATCCTACTTGCTTCAATCATATGGTGATTCAAGGAGACTTTGATCAAAGCAAAAATGAAAATTAGAAAGAATTTCTAATGTTTCATTAATCAAATCATCTTTATAAGATTGAGAGGGACATGAATATAATATTGGATTTGACATTATTTCATGTCCGAAGTCATATGTGGGATGTAAGATGATCGCATGACTGAATTGCATGGTAACTTACCACTGAAGGATATTTTTGGTATTTCTATCAAAATTTTACATCTTTTGGATAGATATGATTTGTTGCTAGACGTTAATCTTATATTATAGGTTTGATTGAATTAAAGAGTTTAATTCGATTGCCAATTAGAAAGAGTTCTAATTGTTGAATTCGGGTTAGCTCGAATTTGACCTAAATTGATTAGAAAGGATTCTAATCAAAACTGGTCAACTTACACCCAGACCTACTGCTGGCTAGATATGAAATCCAATGGATCATACATAAAGAGAATTGATCAAGAGTCTAATTGGATTAGATCATGTTTGTAAATTAAACATGCTAGCATGCGTTGCAAGCCCTATCCCCTAATTGAATCGGATTTATGTTCGGTTCAAGTTTTGGTTCATGACTTGGCAATTTGGCTAATCAATCTTTATGTGGAACATAAATTGGTTTGAACTACTTTGAGACAGCCAACATTGGGCGCCTCCAAGCCTTAACCACGCCCCATAGGTTATTTGAATTTGTTATATGGTGTTGGTGTGGGGTTTTCTTAGCACAAAGAAGTTGTGCACCGTATGAGATATGGCGTGCTTTCTTCCCTTATCCATTTTGTTTCTCGCCAATTTCTTCTTGGGCGTGTACTTCTGGTCCGCCATGTGGAGGGTGGATAAGAGGATGAATTTTGAATTTAAATGGATAAGTTTATCTATCCTAGCTATCCTAGCCTCTTATCTTTGGTGCCACTTGGACTTAGCCTCCAAGTGGTTAGGTTCTCTTAAAATTATCCTGCGCCATTTGTTCCTTGCACCATTTCTGAATTGGTGCCATGTATCAAGGCCATTGGATGGCCATTAGATGGTTGGAAGCCCTTTGAGAAGCCTCGCGACACTTAGAAAAACATTATGAATTTCTCTCTTTGAAGAGTCCTCTGCCAAGAGAAGTCTCTTTGAATTAAATTCCGTTGCTTATCCATGTGTCACGAGATTCATCTAAGGGGGCATGAGAAATTTGGAGGGCCGTGAGACGGAACCTTAGATGGGCATGGGATGATTGGAACACTCCCCCTCGCACACTATAAATAGGGTGGTGCACCGGGGTTCTGATCTATCCGAGAAATCCTATCTCTTCTTTCTTAAATAAGTCTCCCATAATTATCCAATTAGTCTCTTCCTTCCCTTGTTTAGACAAGGTCCTAATTAGGACAAGAAGTCTTGTTTAAGAGAAGGGTTAGGAAGAGAATTAAGGAAGATAAGGAAAAAAGAAAGGTAGAGAAAATGAAGGCTAGGAGGAAGGAAGGCCGGGGATTGTGCTGCCTAAAGGAATTATTGGAGAAAGAATTCAGTGGGAGGAACCATATCTTAAGGAGCTTGTGTCTTGATTAAGATCCTATGCGGATCAACATTAGAGGGCGAACATTTGGGCGCTTGATGGAAGTTTTGCTGAAATTTGGGTTTAGCTATACAGGTATTCTTCTATACCTACTGTTGGGGATAAACCCCGCTCCTGTCGAAGTTCAATTCGATGCCCTGCCTAATACAACCGATAGCCGTGGAAGAGCTTCAGCAGACGGGTCTTGGCCGAACTCTTACAATCGGTCGAACTATTAGCGGCCGAGCTCCTTCAAACTGCTTAGCGGCCGAGCTCCTTCGGACTCCTAGCGGTCGAACTCCTTCGAACTGCTTGGCGGCCGAGCTCCTTCGAACTGCTTAGCGGCTGAGCTCCTTCGAACTCTCAGCGGTCGGGCTTTAGCCGAACTCCTACAGCTGACCGAGCTTCAGTCGGACTCCCGCAAGAGTCGAACTCTCTCTGCGCCCCTCCAGCCAGGCGCCTATGAGAGTCGAGCTCTCTCCGCACTCCTCCAGCCGAACTTCTTCCGAGCTTTCCTCGGCCGAACTCCTCGGAGGGTCCGAACTTCTCTGAAATAGATACACACCGAAGTCCACCGATCAATGCCCGCTTTCTCAGAGCCACGGCTATCAAATCTGAACAAACTGTCGCCATCAGTCTGCCATAGGCGATGTGATCGGACGACATGGCCATCATTACTGGCGACACTGCTCTCTCCATAATCGGCCCCATGCAGCCCACGACCCATCAGCATAGCCGTCACTATCCGTCTGATGATGCCTTCCCCTCCGTATCGAACTCCATGCGGTCCCGAGTGGCCCGCAGCAGGACGATATGGCCACCAACATCAATCAAACTCGGCATATAAAAAGGATCCTCCAGATATACTAACTCTAATCTCTAATCTCTAAGCTCTCATCTTCTTCTCCAAGCTCTGTAGAACTCATTTCCGAGCACTCCATTCTTGTTGGTCAGAGCTGACTTGATCGTCAGAGGGTCCTGTAGGAGCTATCTCCCACCGGCTCCGGACGGAATTTTGTTTTGCAAGTCCCGACGGCGACCTCGTCCACCACCGCTCCAACCGATTCCGACGACGACCAGATCCTGCGTCAACAGATTGGCGCTAGAAGGAGGGCTCGAACCTCTGAGGTCCCCTTGTTCTTAAAGGAGTGCTCGACGACGATTTCTCTCTTCCCTCTTCGGAGATCTCTCTTCTTAGAGTTCTTTTTCGAAGAGAAAATGCCTCCCTGGAGAGCTTCGACTCGGTGATTGGCGGCCTGCGCGTCAGATCCATTTGCTCCCGTTTCAGCCCCGGCAGCTCAGGTTCCACACGAAGCCACTGCAGACGTGGAGCAGTTCAATCTGCTGGTCAGATTCGTGGCCCCGTCGAGATGATGCAGGCCGTGCGACAGCCTCCGGTAGAGACTTTGCCAACAAAACCCATCATGAGGATGCGAGGAACCGATCTTAAGGAAGAGCATTTGAGCATACCAATCGTCCTTAGAAAGGAGAAACGGAGAGCAGAAGTTTCCCGCAGAAGGTCTCGCAAGGAGGCGGAATGAAGTTCGGCCACGTTCGCGACCTCCCCAGCGCAAGCGAGGTCGAACTCCCCCTCGAGCTCGTCATCAAGGAAGTCCCAACTAAGAAGCATGAAGTTCTTCCGCGAAAGTTTCACAGGAGGTTCGGCCGCGCTCACGACCTCCCCAGCGCAAGCAAGGCCCGAACTTCTCGAGCTTACCACCAAGGAAGCCCCGACAGAAGGGCGCGAAGAAGTCCTCCTCCCGAAAGGTTCCGCGACTACGTCCTCCTCAACGCTCCTCGAACTCAAATTCTCATGGAAGTTAAGAACCAACCACCAAGATCAGAAGGACTACGACCACGGCCACGACACTGAGGAATAATATCCCTACCATCGCGACCACGGCCACAACACTGAGGAATACATTCAGCTCCAAGACGAAATTAAAGAGCTCGTCAAAAAGGGACGGTGGGGTAAATTCCTCCGATGCCAGCCTGAAGTAGGAGAAGATCGGCCAACGGCGCTGCCAGAAACAAGAAGGTCGGCCGCCTCACGGTGTCATCAACATCACCCCCGAACGGAGCTTGGTACATCGGCGATTCATCATCTTCCAACGTCAAAGCTAGGGCGAAACTTGGTACATCGGCGATTCATCATCTCCCAGCATCAAAGCCAAGAGAAGCATGCTCCAAATTGAGGAGGCCAGCATGAGACAGAGGAGGTCGTCCGGATGGGACTTACTGCCTGAGGGAACTCAGAGGAACAACGCCCCCACGACCCTGAAATGGGGATGAGCTGCCCGTAATTTTTCTTCGATAAAATTTTTCCCTTCCAATAATATTGTTTCTGGATGCAAAAACTATGCGATGACAGGAAAGAGGCGGTCAATAGTTGCCGTATTAGGAACAGGAGAAAAACCTCGTCCTAACATGAGCAGGTCAAAGACCATCAACCTCGGCTAGAGATAAGATCTCTCCCGAGCGACCAATGACGACCTCGGCTAGAGATAAGATCTCTCCCGAGTGACAATCTCGGCTAGAGATAAGATCTCTTCCGAGAAGCAACCTCGGTTAGAGATAAGATTTCTCCCGAGCGACAATCTCGACCAGAGATAAGATCTCTTCCGAGAAGCAACCTCGATCAGAGATAAGATCTCTTCCGAGCGACAACCTCGGTCAGAGATAAGATCTTTTTCGAGCGACCAAGTCTACCTCGGCTAGAGATAAGATTTCTCCCGAGCGAAGGCCTCGTTCACAAAGGACGAAATGGGGGGAGAGGCTCTGACAACGGCCCTTACGTGCCCCCACAGCCCATTAGAAATAGGAAGAGAACCTCGTCTTAACGCGAGCAAAGTCTCACCAACAGAATCCCGTTAGGAACAGGAGGAGAACCTCGTCCTAACGCGAGCAAAGTCGAAGGCCTTATTCACCTTAGATGAGATGGAGGGAGACGGACGACGGTCCGAACGTGCCCCCACAGTCCGTTAGGAACAGGAGGAGAATCTTGTCCTAACGCGAGCAAAGTCCAAGTCCGAGCTCCGAAGTCTACAGGAGATAGGATCTCCATCAACCTCGGCCAGAGATGAGATCTCTCCCGAGCTTCCGTATCAACCTCGGCCAAAGATAAGATCTCTCTCGAGCGGCCACCTCGGTCAGAGATCAGATCTCTCCCGACCGGCAACCTCGGTCAGAGATAAGATCTCTTTCGAGCGACGACCTCGGCTAGAGATAAGATCTTCCCCCGAGAAGCAACCTCGGTCAGAGATAAGATCTCTTCCGAGCGATTACTGACAACCTCAGCCAGAGATAAGATCTCTCCTGAGCTTCGAAGATCCTTGTCCGCTGCCCGTTAGGAACAGGAGGAGAACCTCGTCCTAACGAGAGCGAAGTCGAAGGTCTCGTTCAACTTAGACGAGATGGAGGAGAGACCCCCACAGTCCGTTAGGAACAGGAGGAGAACCTCATCCTAACGAGAGCGAAGTCGAAGGCCTCGTTCAACTTAGACGAGATAGGGGGAGAGGCCCCCACAGCTGTTAGGAACAGGAGGAGAACCTCGTCCTAACGCGAGCGAAGTCCAAGTCCGCCCTTATGTGCCCCCACAGCCCATTAGGAACAGGAGGAGAACCTCGTCCTAACGAGAGTGAAGTCGAAATGCCTCGTTCAACTTAGACGAAGATGGGGGAGAGGTCCCCACAGTCCGTTAGGAATAGGAGGAGAACCTCGTCCTAACGAGAGCGAAGTCGAAGGCCTCGTTTAACTTAGATGAGATGGGGGGGAGAGGCCCCCACAGCCCATTAGGAACAGGAGGAGAACCTCGTTCTAATGCGAGCGAAGTCCAAGTCCGCCCTTATGTGCCCCCACAGCCCGTTAGGAATAGGAGAACCTCGTCCCTAACGAGAGCGAAGTCAAAGGTCTCATTCAACTTAGATGAGATAGGGAGAGAGGCCCCCACAGCCCATTAGAAATAGGAGGAGAACCTTGTTCTAACGCGAGCGAAGTCCAGAGTCCGCCCTTATGTGCCCCCACGGTCCGTTAGGAACCGGAGGAGAACCTCGTCCTAACGCGAGCAAAATTTAAGTCCGAGCTCCGAAGTCTACAAGAGACAGGTTCTCCATCAACCTTGGCAGAGATAAGATCTTTCCCGAGCGACCGCGACAACCTCGGCCAGAGACGAGCGACTGGGCCAACCTCGATCAGAGATAAGATCTCTTCCGAGCGATTGTGACTACCTCGGCCTGAGTCTACCTCGGCCAGAGATAAGATCTCTCCGAGCGATCGTGACTACCTCGGTCCGAGTCAACCTTGGTCAGAGATAAGATCTCTCCCGAGCGACCGTGACTACCTCGGCCCGCGACAACCTCGGTCAGAAATAAGATCGGAGACAATCTCGACCGGAGGTGAGATCTCTCTCGAGCGATCGAGACAACCTCGGCCAGAGACAAGATTGGAGACAACCTCGGTCAGAGATGAGATCTCTCTCGAGCGACCGCGTCAACCTCGGCTGCAGATCAGATCTCTCCCGAGCATCCGTATCAACCTCGACTGGAGATGAGATCTCCCCCGGACTTCAATTTCAGCACCAACTTCGTCTGAAGATGAGATCTTCCTCCGAGCTTCGATCTGAACCAGCACAGAATCCGGAAGAAAACTTCGGCAGTCGCCTTTTTTGCACTCCCTTCCTTCGAGTTTCGAACTCGGGAGTGGGGGGACTATTGTTGGGGATAAACCTCATTCCTGCCGAAGTCTAGTTCGATGCCCTGTCTAATGCAACCGGTAGCCACGGAAGAGCTTCAACGGACGGGTCTTGGCCGAACTCTTACAGCCGGCCGAACTATTAGCGGCCGAGCTCCTTCGAACTGCTTAATGGCTGAGCTCCTTCGGACTCCTAGCGGCCGAGCTCCTTTTAACTGCTTGGCGGCCGAGCTCTTTCGGACTCTCAGCGGTCGGACTTTAGTCGAACTCCTACAGCCGGCCGAGCTTCAGTCGGACTCCCGCAAGAGCCGAACTCTCTCTGCGTCCCTCCAGCCAAGCGCCTATGAGAGCCGAGCTCTCTCCGCACTCCTCCAGTCGAACTCCTTTTGAGCTTTCCTCGGTCGAACTCCTCGGAGGGTCCGAACTCCTCTGGAATGGATACACACCGAACTCCACCGATCAATGCCCACTTTCTCAGAGCCACGGCTATCAAATCTGGACGAACTGTCGCCATCAGTCTGCCACAGGCGATGTGATCGAACGACATGGCCACCACTACTGGCGACACCGCTCTCTCCGTAATCGGTCTCATGCGGCCCACGACCCATTAGCATGGCCGTCACTATCCATCTGACGATGCCTTCCCCTTCGTATCGAACTCCATGTGGCCCCGAGTGGCCCACAGTCGGATGATATGGCCACCAACATCAATCAAGCTCGGCATATAAAAAGGACCCTCCAGATACGCTAACTCTAATCTCTAATCTCTAAGCTCTCCTCTTCTTCTCCAAGCTTTGCGGAACTCATTCCTGAGAACTCCATTCCTATTGGCCCGAGCTGACTTGATCGTCGGAGGGTCCTGCCGGAGCCACCCCCCACCGGCTCCGAACGAAACTTTATTTTGCAAGTCCCGGCGGCGACCTCGTGCACCACCGCTCCAGCCGATTCCGATGACGATCAGATCCTGCGTCAACACCTACTATTATGCTATTCAAATATTATATATATTTATGATTATTAATTATCAAGGAGGTCCTGGATTAGGGTTTGATAGTTAGGATTTCATTGTGTAAAAATTTTTGAAATCCGTGCTTCCGTGGTGCTTATTGAACTCTACAAGCCATCCACCACATATTTCCAATTCTTGCAGTGCTTATCACCTTGATTAGATCTTTTGGATACTGAATGTATGTACATACATGTTTGTGTATATATGTGCTTAAATACCTACCTGTGGATGGATGGATGGATGCATGCATGCATACATGCAAATTTAAAATTTTAAATTCTGGTATGTCAAATTTAACCCCCATATTCAAAGGTGAAATTTTCTTTGAATCTTATGTAACCCATCTTGCATTGGTCGAAACTAAATACTTCACTGTGGTCCATGATCACCTTCTTTCTTTTACTTTGTGTTTTTAGATGTTAAGCTAGTAAGGTGGACATTCTGGAGGTCTGAAGCATTTCCTAAGATGTTCCTAAGCGCCCTATAGAAAACACATTAAAGAATGGCTTGAGAGTGTATCTTAACAGATAAAGAAAGGAGACAAAAGAGCTTTTCTAAGGACATGGACTAAAGCTGAAAGAGATGATTCTCCATCGATAAAATAAAATTGAGCATGTGCAATGCATGCGAGGGGAAGTATGGACGTCTGTAATCCTCATTTGGTTATTGTTGTTGTTGTTATTGTTCTTATTATTATTGTTATCACTATCATAATCATCAACATTATCACTAGTATGTAAATGTGGTCCCTCCTTGGCTGGTGCAGTTCTCTTATTTCTGTCTATGTGAGGGTTGAAAAAGTTGAATCATGTGTAATTATGAGATGGGAGTATGCATAGCAGTGAGTGGAAACATAAAATGGCTTTGTGAAACATACAGTGATGGGGGAAAGCAGGGACGTGTGCTTTGTTAAGAGAGAGGGTTGCAAGTTCCTGCAGGAATAAGAGGAAGAAAGTCAATAAATAATTGATACAAGAAAATATTAGGACATATAGAGATGACTTAATTGGAGAAATCAACAGGATCTTACAAAATACAAGATGCAACTACATTGGTAGATCCTTGAGTTCAATTGAATGGCCGGTTAGGAAATACTGACGTTATTGCTTGGATAGTGGTGGCAATCATAATGGAGTATCCAAATTATGGTCTGAAAATGTTTGAGCAGCACAAATGAGATTTCCTCTGGGTTAAACTCAATACCAGTTGACCATTAGAAGGGATGAAGCAAGAACTGATATTGGGGAAGTGTTAAAAGATTGTTCTGGGAGTCCTATCCTTATTTATACAAGATCAGTGCTGGCAGCTAGTTCTGTAGGTATGGAAGCACTGGCTGTACAACAGGATCTGCTGCTAACAAATCAAATGGGAGAGGATTGATGCAGATTTTGATTGAGGCAGGTTTATGTACCCTTGCTCAGCATGGTCAATGATGATTGGCATATTTGGAATCAAGAGTAGCATATTAGGACTCAGGAAGTTGAGTAATAGCTATACTTATTCTGTTTTTAGATACGGTTTTAGAACCAAGTGGCCAGTTGGCTTGCAAACCTTGGATAGATGCTTAAGGGCAGTAAATGTGGAGTTCAGATTTTCTTCTTTTTATTTTCTAATTTGGGGAGGGAAGGGGAGGAGATAGGTTCTATCTCTCCTGGGAGCAGCTGGGTGCCATGTAATTCTTAAAAGGCTTCAAAACTTCAGTCCTTGTCGCATATGCATGCATGCATTGGTGCGTGCAATTGTTTTTATCATTAAAACATCTGAATATGAGAAATACTAGTTTTAGAATTAAGTCATCCCTTATCTGGCACTCTTTACATCAGTTTTATGTCCTTCTGAAAAAGGTACCACATGCTGTCAGCAAGAAGTCTGTGATGCGTGGTTTGCTAAACCGATGTTGTATTCAGTGATAGGATGTCATTAACTGTAAGAGAGCGGTGGTCCGGACTCCAAATGAAGGTTTTGTTGTTTCAACTGCAAACAAATGAGATAAAGCTTGTCGATCTCCTCATTTCCATCTGAAATTCCTTTGCTAAATATGCTGCCGCATCTATAAATTCTTCCTGTGTATTGAAAGAAAAGAAAGAGAAAAAAAAAAAAAAGAAGCTACTTTATTCCCTCTTATAAATGTTTGCATTTTTCTGTGGAAATTCTAATATCCACATGTTAATTCAATTTTATAGTGACATTAATCAGATGATTAATAAAACAAGGAAAGAACCACAAGTATGTTATTAGCAATCCTGTTAGTTCTATGATTAAGAAAACTATTTGCCTTTTGTTTTCTCTAGCGCACCATTTAATCCTATATTTGCTTTGTTGAGTTCTACTCTAGTTTTTCCAACTTCCGATATTCTGAGAAAAAAAGGTTATCCATCACCCACTGAAAATATTATTAAAAAAAATTACTACAGAAGTCAGAGGATGACAGATTACAAGGCAGGAAGATACATTACGTTAAAGTTCTGCAGATCACTCCTATTTTGTTATTGTCAAGTTTAATTTTCGCATGTGTCATTGTGGTCTGACCATACATTACTTCTTACATATCCATTTTATGGCTATTACCTGCAGGCTGAAAGGGCTTCACCAGACATGTTCAAAGGAAATGGATGCTTATGCTGGTTGTATGTACTACAATACCAATGAGTTTGATTTGTGCCGAAAGGAGCAACAAGAATTTGAGAGGGCGTGCCGGTGGTCTGAGTAGCCTTTGAAGATGCTGCATCTCCTGATTGAGTGAATAATATGAGGAGAAATGCAAGCTTATGTTCTTTATGTTTTCCCTTTTTGGCAGAACTGTCTTTTTTTAAGGTGGAAAGTTTTCCTGCAGAGAGTATGGGAATTTGCAAAAGCAAATAATGTTTCATATCAAACATTTGCTGTTAAAATTTGTGATGCATTGAGATATTTTTTTCCACATTCCCCTCCATATTTGGAACATGTTAGGTCTCATGAACGGATGATGTTATTTTATAATATCAGAAGTATGTCTTATCCTGTGAATGAGTGAGTCTCAGGCAAGGGATGAGCGGATATAAGAAGGCCCGTCGAGAGCTAATAAATCCACATTGTATTATAGATTCTCTTCTACCTCAATCGTGTACTTTTGCAGATTCATTCCTTTAGCTGCGATCTACTTGCTATCTATCAAACATCTAACTTAAGTGTGAGGTCAACCTCCACGAACGGTCCAGCTTAACAGCTGCGGATCTACGCAGCCTTTGCATCTCTTCGACCTGCTATTAGAAGGCAAGCAGCAGTAGTCGGTGCAGGCAAATTAGCAAGCATATTGATCAAATAATATACATCAACCTTAGGCAACAAAACCAATCTAGCATCTCGTAGTTATGGGTCTCTGGAACACCAAGAAGATATGTGGCATTTTTCTCCTACAGCCCTCGGTTGGTTCTACCATCCTGAACTGGAGCCCATTTTTCTCCTACAGCCCTCGGTTGGTTCTACCATCAGCCCTCGGTTGGTTCTACCATCCTGAACTGGAGCCTGGATCATGATAAAACTTTGATGGAATGGTGAGGGAAGTTTGGAACACCATGTAGCGGTGCACCACCCTAATCATGCATCGTGGATCCTAATCATGCATCGTGGATCCTATGTGCTTGATTTATCATGTGCTCGTCTCGGATCGTCACCTTATGCATCTTGATTTATCATGTGCTCGTCTCGGATTGTCACATGTGCTCGTCTCGGATTGTCACCTTATGCATCCCGTCTCAGTTTGTTCTAGTGGAGCACTGCTGATGTGGTGAACATTATGTAGGATATAATTTCTATTCGTATAGGGTTTGATTTCAACCATCACTAGAAGAGTTGTTAGCTGTAGCCACTCAGCCTGCTGTTAATCATAGCATCGTTGGGTTTTATATAGAAACAGAATCTACTAGAGGTTATTGGACTATTTGAAATCTGTCTTATACTTAATTGTAGGAAATTCGTACAACCAAGGTTGTACATGACCGACTACCATCTGAATGAGGCACGCAGAAGGCCCTAGCAACAAATAATTTTTTGGATTTTTTAACTAACAATTAATCTCAATGGTGTGTAAGGCTTCGGATTTGCATTGGATCCAATGACTTGCCTCTTCCAACATCACAATCTTCAGCAGGTTAGAATTTTGTTTTTCCAAAATAAGTTTTACTGTATGTTGAGATAGATTACTACTTTAACTATGCCTGAGACTAGCAATCGTTATCAATTGATGTGACTGCAAAATTATTATTTGCTGTAATTAATTTAGTAAGAGGTTAAATTTTTTTTATAAAAAGAAACTCATCAAAATTCGTCAAAACCTCCCCTATCACAGTCGTCGTGCTATATATATACGGCTGTGATTGATGAACGGATCCCGAACACTTTTCTTGTACGAAATAACTCAAGGTATAATTAACAATAAAAAAAAATCATCAAAAAAAAATTAAAAAAAATTATTCGACTTCTCGCGTTAACGTACGCAACCTTCCGTCCCTTGACTCTTCCAGTATCCACCCCGGCGCCAAGTGTGAATTTCTTGCTTTCGTCCGTGGCCCGCCCACTGGCCCAAATACCACCACGGCCCTCGCTTCCCTCTCCCTTCCCTCCCGAAACCTCACCTCGCCGTGACGTCTCCACCGTCCGTTCCGCCCGCCGCGCGATCGACACCGCCCATCTCATCCTCGCCGGTCCTCCTCCAACTCTTCGGCAGAAAATCCGTGTATTTTGTAGTCCCAAACCATCAGCTTTTCGATTTTGGTTTCCAGAGATGAGACATGTCAGGGATGAATCCTCCTCCAGCAAGGATCAGGTTCGTTCCGGATGGCGACTTCATTTCTTCATTCATTCTGGTTGTGGATCCTCTTTTTCTTGAGGGAGATTATCTGTGTTACGAAAAATCCCGTTTACCGATGTTAGAATTTGGTAAATAAAATCTGATTAGGTTAAAATAGGAAAAAAAAAAAAAAGTTGCCAAATTTATATCCATGTTTGGCACATTATAATTTTTGATGTTCGGTAACATGGTTTTAATTTCACTGAGTTGACTGCTGTAGTCCCTTTTCCATAAGCTTGTTGATTGTTACTTTGGTTAGCAAGAATAGATCATCAGCTCTCGAAAAAGTAGACGCAATAGACAATAAGTAGTAAGCTTATAATTGTTGCTTATTTACACATTCTCATCATGAAACACTTGTAATAAGCTTTTAATCCGCACCTGACTTGAGAAATCTCAAATCTCTCACCTCACGCCCCGGTTACACCTGAATTCTTAACACTGAATTTCATTTGTTTAAACAAATATAGAGATAATGCAAACTCGCCATCACATGCACTGGACTTAGAACCTCAACCTTCATGTCTAAGTCGAAGATGAATAATAATCCATAATTCACAAGCACGAGCTTCCAATTCCATTTTAGCTAATCTCGGTTGCCCCTTCACAACCATCTGTGTTTTAGTAATTCATATTCTGCTAATGAACTATATAACTTCTGACACTTAGCTAGAACTGGGAGTGTTTGTACACTTGGAGATGTGTTGCGGAATGGCTGAGAGTTTAAGTATTCTCATATGAAGTGTCCAAGTATCTACACTTTGAAAAATCTGAAAAGAAATATAAGTTACACGGGGTTCCCCATCTCCACTTGCCCGTATTATGCTCAATTGCTTTCTTATGACTCAACATTCCCATTCGCACAAATGGGTTTATTTTAGAACCTGCAAGTTTTTAGTGTATTCAACCATCATATAGTGCTGTAAAGGCATACCTACACTTTATAAGCTTAGCTTTAATCATTTTTGCTTGCCATTTTTGTTTTTCTTTTATCCTTTCGTGAAATGTAATTAAGGCATAAAAAACAACCAGTTTGGGACATTACTTGTTACTCACTCCATCTGCTTGTTGGGCATCACAAATCCACAAAAGCTACATGCCATTTGTTTTTTATTCAATTCAATTGATTCATTGATGCAGAACAGGTCAAAGATATGTTTATTGTTTGAATGATCACTGTCGATCATGTGATGTATAGGGATTACAAATCCAACTGGCTGTTAGACTCAGTCTTGTATATAATGCTTAATTGTTGATATGAGTCCCTAAGAGGGCATGATTCTACATGTTGACATTCACTCTTTCGATTTTCTTATTAACAGTATAATATGCAACTAATATGCACTGAAAGGTTCAATTTATGTAATGGCAGCTAGTGCATAGATATTATTGTTAAAAAGTTTACTTGTTTGAGGTCATCTAGCTAATGGGAGAAACCATTTTCAAAAGAAATTTCGGAATTTTGTTAGGCTCAGGTTCCTTTCTTATGTAGTTTGCTTTGAAGTTTGTTTACCAAATGGGCTGCAAAATGTCCACTCAACTATGAGATTGTCTTCCAACAAAACTAGCTGCAAGTTACCTAGATAATTACTGAAACCATTGGCAAACCTCTACTGTTTTGGTTCTCATTGCTTCTGGAAAATAAGATCTTTTTAGTACCTTGAAAAAAAATATATGTGAATTCTCGTTCTATGTGTATATGAATTCTTATTCCAAACAAGCAGTGTTTTCAAAACTGTGATGTCAGGCCACTTTGTTTGCATTTTGTTTTATCATCTTGTAGTGAGTACAGTTATTGATTATTTCATTAGAAATCGAAAGGGAATATATTATGCTTTTTGTAGAAATTTTATCACTCTGTAGTAGACCTTCATTATGGTCTAGTTAGCTGCCTGAAACAATTAACAACCTGAAAATCCTCACTATTTTCTGACAGATCATTGACTTAATCTTAGCCATTAGAGAGTTAAATGGACTAAATTCTAGAGAGCTCAACAAATTGTTGAAAGAATCTGAGAATTTCACCATTCAATGCAAAACAGAAAATGGATCTCTGAGACAGGTAATTTCCTCATCACTTTATTTCTTATAAATTTATACTCAAATGGTTCTACCTGACATTGTTTTTGGTTTCAGATTGATATGGAAAAACTTGCATCTTCTCTCCCTCTGCACCTTATTGCTGTACTTTTGTCACCTGAGAGGGATACGCACATGGGACATGTGCTTTGTGGTGTTCGGCTTTTGCATACTTTGTCTGATCTGGCAATTCGCCATGCTAGACTTGAGCAGGTTTTCATCCTTGCTGTATCTCGTCCTCTGTTGAGAATTCTCATGAAAATGGCATATATTTATTGCATGATCTGCTTATTATTTGATTTCTTTTTATCCCTTTATTTTGTTTTTTGAGAACAGCCTTTGGAAAAGGGATTTGAGAGCCATTTGAGAAGTTTTGCATTCTGTTTGTGCAAGTGATTGGATATTTTTTACTGTATTTATTTCTTAAAGATGGATATCATGCCTAATGTGCTGAGCTCTGATTCCTAAAGAACTTGGTATATGATTGAGTGCTGCTAATAAATCCTACATATCAGGAATATCAGTATGGTAGCTAACAACACTTGTCATTGTAGTTATTATTAACTATGATGCTTAGGATCTTTTTTGATACATTCTTTGTATGTTTGGTGCTCTAGCAGTTACTAGCATAGTGTTGGATGTACAAGCTAGTTCAAACTTTTTCCTAAAATCTGGTGGGATTATCTTTGACAACTATAAAAGGATGATGTCTTCTTTTCTTTTCTTTTCCTTTCTTTTTTCTGTGCAAGGAAAAGGCCCATAGATCAAGGTTCGCTATCTTGGTACCAGACCCTGAACCAGTGAAATCCCACTATAGTGTCACCATACCATGCGGTACGTCTGTGTTGGTACGGGATGGTTCGTCGTACTAGTATGGTAAGGTACACCCTATACCGCCTGGTATGGGGCGGTACAGCGAACCATGCCATAGATATTTAGAATTGTTTGTTCAAAAATTTAGTAACATGGTCAGCTCCAACAGGCTGTTAAGCTTTAAAAAATGCTGATCAAATGATACCATACACATTACCATCTATTCTCTCTTGCTTCATTTGCTAACCAAGTAGATGGTTTGTGGTTACATCTTCTTAGGGTTTGCAAGCTGTCCCAGTAGAAGGGTTATATTGAAGAGTAGAGTCTCCAAATGCATTTGTGATATCTGTGCATAGTTAATTTGAAAGAGATGTTCCTGCAACTGAAGTCTTTCTACATTACCATTTCTTCTTTCTTGCTTCATTTGCTAACCAAGTAGCTGGTCCATGGCTACATCTTCTCAGGGTCCGCAAGCTGTCCCTGTGGAAGTGTTATATTGAAGAGTAGAGTCTACAAATGCATTTGTGGTTTCTGTGCATGGTTAATTTGAAAGAGATGTTCCTGCAACTGAAGGTTTAATAGATAGTGATCCCCCCCTCCCTCCCCCCTTTTTTTTTTTTTTTTTTTTTTTTTTTGCCTTTTGCATTTATAGCATGCATGGGGAAGGCTATAGGGTCAAGTATTAGATCAGAATCTATATAGTACTTGTGTATACAATTTATCACCTATGTTCTTTGGCAGGTTTGCTTACATATGGCTTGATGGCATTAATTAATTAATCTGGAGAGGTTTACCTGTTTAGCAACTCTAACATTTCCCATGTCTAGTCTGATGCTCCCAGTTCTTAAAGAAGGGCTTTGGGCTGTTTGATTACCATAATATCAAAAATAGTTTTCCTTGGTCAGGCATTATGCACACTCCAAAAATGCTTTCCATTATTATCAGTTGAATAGAAGGTCTGGTCTGGCATTTTTGTTTGCTGATTCTGCAAGTGGTGGGCCATAGTAGCACGCACTAATTATTTGACAAATATCTCACCAGAGCTTAAGTTTTTATAGTTATTGCATAACCTCCATGTTTATCAGTAAATACAGGTCAGAATTAGAAGCTTTGTGTTTTATTTTAGCAATTTTATGATATTCTGCTGTCATCAAGCAGGTTCCTGCTGCTGCAGAGTGTGGCTACTAAATGCTTTGCAATTCACTTGTATAGGTGTTAATTTCCTTTAATTTATTTTTGTATGCTTAAATAAAATTTCTTGGAAAAAAATGATGCCTAGTTTCTAACATTTGATCTTCCAGATTCTGCTTGAAGATGTAAAGCTGTCTGAACAAATACTGGATCTGGTATTCTACACGTTAATTGTTCTTGCACATCATAACCAGGTTCAGCCCTTCTCAACCACCTCCTCATCGTAACTACCAATTGAAGGTTTTATTGTAACTTTTTTTTAAAAAAAATTTGAATTAGGCTAAACATATTAAAAGTTCCACCCTTCTGCACCCGGTGCTTGTTGCCTGCAGTCTTCATCTTTTGACAGGTTATTGTTCATCCCAGTGGCATGAACTTGTGCTTATTCTGAATGCACATCCCAAGGTGCAAGATCTTCCCATTATTCCTGAGTCTTATTTTCTTATTTCATCATCAATGTCCATACTTTGTGAGTCTTAGCACTGGTTATCACATTTTTCTTGTGCAGTACCTCTGGTTGTTTTGAGCAAATTTCTCAATCATCAGTAGGCTACTGCCTTGACAAGTCCTATTATCATCCATCAGCATGCATAGTAGCATTAACCTTTCAATGCATACGTTGAAGTATTGCTTCTCTTTTTTATTATTTTGTGGACCTATTTCATGAGTTAGGAAATGCATAAGGTGATGCCATCATTTATGCATGTACTTTTCTTCTCCCTTCATCTTTTTCATCTTCTATAAGTTTCTTTTAACAATGTGCTCAGATTTACCCTATAGACAATTTTATTTGACCTCCCAGATAGAAATTTTTGTGCAACCTGTATTTATGTCATGTATGCTGCATGTTTCATTTCAGACCTAAAAACTAATTGGATGCCTTGTTGTAAAAGCATTTTGCCCTGGTTCAGGAGAACTAGATCCATGTTCTTTGCTATGGCATTAAATGTGAATTATGATGAAAGCCACCAACATGTAGTGTCCTCTAACACGTTGCAGAACAAGTGGAAAATTGCAGTATGATAAGGAAATAAAGTGCATAGATTACCTAATTGTAAGATTTGATGATCTCATCACCTATTTGAAGGAAAAGGACAAAGCAAAGTTTGAAATTTTGCCTTTTTCAGATTTCAAGGAGAAAAGTGGCTTGGTCTAATACGTAACTAATATTTTTAAGTACATATTTAAAAAAAAAAGAAAGAAAAGAAAAGTAAAAGAAAAAAAAAAACTAAAGGAGATGGGTGGACTTGTTTAGCTTGTTGTGGTGTATTATTGCATATTTGCATGTGTAACAAATGCATGCTTAAACAGACATTAGGTGAGGAAGTTGAGTTTCTAGTACTTGTAGGCTTCGCATTTGAGTTCTAGGACTTGACATGAAGTATGGCAACTAGCATTTTACCTTTACTATAGACTTATGATTCATCTTATAATGTACTGGATAAATTCTACATATTGAGCACGCTTCTGAAAAATTAATTAGCTCGAGCCATTGTTTATGTTTCAGTGTGTAAAACTTTGACAAGGAATTATTTTTTTGCAACTTTCCATATGTATCGTTTTCAGTTTATAAATTTGCATTCATATAAACAAATCTATGTTTATGAAATATCTGGTTTTCCTGGTATTCGAAGATCTGCTTCAACTCCAATGCATCTTGATGTGTCTTGTATTGCACATGGTGTTGTGTCACCACCATCGCTTTCAATTTCAGGTTGATATATGTATTGATGCAGCTTTTGCTGCTGTGCATGAAGACATTAAGATATTACACAGCGAGCTATCTGAATTAAACAATGAAGTTCTATACAACAAATCCAGTCTCCCTGCTGCTGAAAGAACAGCCCATTATATTTGTCAACAGACTGAGGCTTCATTGCAGTTTCTTTTATCCTTGTGCCAGCAAAAGATGATCCGTGACCGTGTGCTTAAACACAAGGTAAAATATCTTAACAGAGTGCATATTTCTTATATGCATGCAACTCCCCCATCAGCTGGCATGTATAACATACTCTAGTTGGGCACCTCACTGACCATGATGAAAATGGTGGCCCCATCATTTCCACCACTATAGTGCCTCTTTTGGAATGCTTATGGCAAGGGTTTGATCTACCCTACCACCCTAGTATTCCACAATTGCCTGCTGACACAGTGCTAATGAAGTGTGTGCTACATGTGTTAGCTTATATCTTATGTATATTGAATCAAGTTCAGATAGTAACCTCTGTCTATTTCCATAATATGCAGCCCTCTGAGTGTTGCTTGGGCTCTTGTAATATCTGTTCTGTTGCTTAGACTTCTGTAATATCTATTCCTTAGCAAATTACTCAAGTCTCAATGCAGGGATTATGTAAAAATGGGGGCATCCTTTTACTGGCTCATATGATTCTAAAGTTAAATGTTCCACATTGTTTTAAGGAGTCTTTTGACATAGTGGCTACTGTATCCAGGCTGAAGGCAAAAATTCTGTCTATTGTAAGTTTGATTTACCATGTCTACTTAATTTTGATCTCTTTAACTGCTTGCCATATTTTGGAGTCTTTGTATTGCTGTCAGTCATCAATATTTCTATATGCAGTTGCTGCAGCTATGTGAAGCAGAGAGTATTTCTTACCTTGATGAGGTTGCTGGTTCCCAAAAGACCATGCACCTGGCAAAATCGGTTGCATTAGAGGTGAGTTCTGGAAGGGAGAGTAAGTGCCATATTTATTATGTTCACTTTTTACTTTGAGCTGTTATTCATCAGTTTATATCTCACCAATGCAGTTCCTTAATTTGCTGAAGAGTGCATCCAGACGAGAAGCCAAACAACTTGGCGATTCTCATGACAAGAGTAGCCGGAAGGGCCTAGTGCTTCTTAATGCATTGTGTCTAGCTGATATATTTTCTGATGATTCAAATTTTCGGTCTTTCTTTATGGCTAATACAGTATGCTATCCGAAATTCAATACCTTAGTCCTTAACAGATATATTATATGCTTTATGTCCCAACTCTTTTGTTTTTTTTTTGTCCAGATTCCAGTTCTTGCTGAAATTTTAGCGATTCCCCATGATGAGTTCTTATCAAGTTGGTGCTCTGTCAATATACCAATAATAGAGGAAGATGCTAATCTTGAGTATGACCCGTTTACTGCAGCTGGTGTGGCATTGTTGACTCTAAATAATAGCTGTGAGAGTGCTCGATCAGCACTTATTCTTCTGACTGAAACTAATTATGCATGCCCAAGCAGTTTCAGTGGCATGCCTTCAGTTGCATATGCACAGCAAAGAACATCATACTTGGTCAAAATAATAGCAAATCTGCATGTTTTCGTTCCTAATATATGTGAAGGTGACATATTCAATTCATCATTTTAATGTATGTAAACTGAAATGTTGTTAGGTAAGCTATCTATTCCCAATATATGAGTTCTATGCTATAATCAACAGAAGAAGAAAAGGATTTATTCCTCAACAAATTTCACGAGTATATGCTTATGGAGATCCTTCAGTTATCCAAATACCCCTCGAGTTCTTGTATGCAGAAGACTACCACAATTTGTAAAAACTTACGTATACTTCTTCTCCCGGTGTTTTGGTTAAGTTTATGAAATTTGAGATTCCTAGGAAATGGAATACTTTCTGAACCTTGCAAATCATTAGCATGGATATGCAGGTTCTTTATCTGACTATGCAAGATCTTTGACTCCCAACCTATTGAATGATGAGGATGTGCACCTTTTAAGGTAATTGAAATCACTTCCTTTAAGAAGTAATGGTAGTTATATGTATGTATCTTTTTATTTCAACTCACTAACACCTTGGAACTCATATGCAATGTCAACACTCTAAACTTTCATTTTGCACTTGGATTGCAAATTCTGTTCGAGACTTCAAATGCTCCAGAATGAATAAGTTGGAAGTAGAGTGATTAGAATGTGCTTGCTAATGTCTAGTAGCATGCATAAATATGGAGTTTTATGTATTTTTTCTCAGATTTGTTGGGAAAGGTCATCATATATTCCTTAGCCTATTGATTCATGATTGCACTTTTTGTAGGAATTCGTACCATAGAGTGTGCATTTTACGTTCTGTGTATTTTGCATGTTTTAGACCATTTGGATTCATGATTCGGTTGAACGAGACAACAAAAGATGAGATTTGTTAATTATGATCGCATAAAAATAATCTAGATTGATGTTTGAATAGGTTTCTACAAGCTTGGTTTTGTGTGCATTTTTTATATATTTACATATTGTGGATCAATCAGATGCTTGCGAGTATTTGGCATGTCTTGGTATCATGCACTAGCCATTTACTGGCCCAAAAATCGGTGTTATAGTCTAGTAGTTTATTTTCAATGCCCAGGTAATCTCTACCTTCGAGGTAGAAGGCACTGCAGAGTTTATCTTCCCTATCCATCCAACTCTTAAATAAAAACGCGCCACAATAACATGGATTCATTTCTTGCTATACTGCTGTATTTTTATGATACAGTGTAAATGGACCACCTAGCATGTTATTTGCTGTATGTTTATCCTAATACAAGACCAACTTATGTTACCAGTCCCCCTTCAGGGGCTTTGTCTTGTCATCAAATGACTGGAAAGGGAATAGACTAGCATAAGTAAAGAGAGGAGGTGAACAAAAAGGAAGCATTCCGTTGGCCTCCGCATTGCATCTCTTCTTTGTATCATCTCTCATCTATCTTCTTCTCTTGTATCTTCTATCTTCTTTTCGGTCTTCTTATTTCAGTTATCATGAAAGCATATTTGTGTATTTGGCTGCTAGATGAGATCTAGATCATAGAGTGGTTGATCAGCAACAAGGACGAAAATTTAAATTTGAATTCTTAAAACCCTACGTTTATCCTGATTTGAGTTTTAGAAATCCTTTCTATTGATAAAAATGAAACTGGGATTTATATTTCTAAATCGAGGCAAGCAGGTACTTGCATCACTGGCTTTCCCATGGGAAGTGCTCTTTTCTAGATCCATATTTTGATTCATCTGAAATTTAAATCACAGAGGATCCCAATATTTTGTAGTCAGCCATAAAATGGAATTAATTTGTGTTCACACACCATTTGATTGTTGTTCTTTGGCTCGTTATGTGATTACCATCATCCAACCTTTCTCCCACTAAAATAGGGTCAACCATAGAGCATGACTCTTCTTGGATGATGATGGGGAGAGATGACTTTAGGCAAAATCAGATGAGATGACTTTAGGCAAGACATGGGACTGCGATGAAACTTAGAAATCTTCTAAGTTTGTAGATAAACCTAGCTTGTCAGTTGCAGTAATCATGCAACAGGAAGCAACCTGTTGAAATTTGGATAGGTATGGTTACAGTGTAGACAAGGAGGGAGGGTGAAAAGGTTGTGTACAATGGAATTTGGTACATTTCTCAGTCACAATTGTATGCCAAGAATCAAATTGAAATCTAAAATCTCATCCAGGAACTGTTGTATGTTTGTGTGTGCAGGCATGTTCATGCATGCAGATATATGCAGAGTTGAAATTCAGATCAATATGTACCCTTGATTAGGAGATAGATGTTTGGTGAAAGTATTTTGGGCAAGTTGGATTTATTACATTTTCTTGCTGTTATATTTCCTTCATTGAAAATGATGGGTGTTTTTATTGCTTAAATTTTCTTTTGCAGTATATTCTCTGATCAACTGCAAACATCAGTTGAACCACATATTGGAAACAATTTGGTTCAGGTAAGTAACAGCACCCACCCTCACCCCCACACACGTGCACCAAGATACAAATTTGTAAGATAATAACACTCAACTCATAATATTATGAAATTTTCTTTTTTATTCTTTAGATTTATGTTTTTGTTTTCTATTGGTAAAATGAATTTGACTTTTTATATTTGCCCTTACTTGAATGATGGCTTAGGCACTGCTTCTCAAAGATGAAGGTACATCAGACAACAAAGATGGATATCTGACACAGCAGTCTTCACTTGATTGGACTCAGGTTTCAAGTCCCTATATCAACAAATGCCAGAATGTAATCTCTCAAACTTCATGTTGCGAAATAATCAGGTAAGGTTGGTCTTGCTTCCTGATAGCGTAAAATGAAAATCAATTGTTAACAGGATACTCAAAATAACGGGAGGACTGCATCATCTCTAACAAGAAAAATAGATGCAAGTGCTCAAGAAGAGGCTCCAATCTTCAATACTAATGATGTTAATGCAAAAGGGAGAACTCCAGAAGGTTCCCTTCAAGAGCTAGACCAGCTTCATGTTACAAGTAATCAGATTGAGAACTTTGAAACAAGAGGTATAGAATCAAACTCCAGCAAAATCAATCTTGACCTGTTATCTAATGATGGGGAGCTTTCTAAACCGGCAGAGCATGCAAAAGAAAGTGGCTCCCAGGAAGATGAGAAAGCAGAGAGTGTCCAGGGAGAAGAAAAGCAACCAAGAAAGAGAAAGCGAAATATTATGAACGAGAAACAGATCTTTTTAATTGAAAAGGCCCTCCTGGAGGAACCTGAAATGCAGAGAAATGCAGTTTCGTTGCAGTCATGGGCAGATAAGCTGAGTTGTCCGGTATTTAAAATTGCTTAGAATTTTGTTTAGTCATTTTTTGACACCAACTATCTAATCGTGGTTCTGACCTATTACATTTTTCCAGGGCTCAGAAATTACATCGTCTCAACTAAAGAACTGGTAAGAGAGCACCCTGCTTATCTTAGCATTTTCTTAATAGCACACCAGCATTATCATGTTAATGTAAGAGTCATTTTCCCTCCTTGACTTTGAGCTCTTAGTAGGAATCTCTCTCTCTCTCTCTCTCTCACTCACTCACTCTGTGTGTGCGCATGTGGTCGTGCTCACATGTGCGCATGCGTCTGTCGGTGTGTGTATATTTGATGAAGCATGGTATGTTCCCAGGCTACTTTCACCTTGTGGAGGCATGCTTGACTTTTACGCTACCTATTCCTCTGGTGACCATTCCCATTGTGCTGCAATGTTTCTTTTATATTTTGTTCCATGTCATCAAGGATGGGTCTCTGATATTGTGGCCTACTTTTTCTATTTTTACCAATGACTAGTTAATATTAGTATATAACAGTTACACTAAGGCAAACAAAGTCAATATCAACTCCAATTTCATAAAAATGTTCTTGCAGTAACATGAAAGTAGTTGAATATAACAATCTTGAGGTAACGGTTTTCATTAATCATGATTTCTCTCATAATCGTTTGCATTGAGATATTGTTTCCCCATAAAAAGGAAAAACAGAAGTCATCTATTAGTATAATGCTTTCTGGCTGTTTATTTCTGTTATGTTTTGATTAAGGCTATTATTTCCTTTTAGTAACTGATGGACATGTGTTCCATTAAGTGTTTCCAAAAGTCTAACATTTTACCCTTGGTTTCTTTCCCTTCCTTATTTTCATTACTTTCAGCAAATTCTCTGATGCATGTGTAACACAATCTATCTGAATTACAGGCTAAACAATAGGAAAGCGAGACTTGCTCGTGCTGCTAGGGAAGCCCGAGCTCCATCTGAAGGGGAAACTGTCTATCCTGATAAGTCCGGTGGGGCCAGCATATCCCATTTTTATGACTCCCCGGAGAGTGCTGGCGAAGAATTCTACGTTCCACCTAGCAAAGGAAGCAGCCACCTATCCGTTCCCAGATCTAGTGGGATCATGACGAGAGCATCAAGCACCGAGGATAATGACATGATGATCCCTCCAGATTTTGTTAATGGAGTTCAGCAAAACCACCCTTCCGCAAGATCTGTTTCATTTGAATCAGGCCAGTTTGTTATGTTGGTAGATTCAGAAGGGAAGGAAGTTGGGAAAGGTAAGGTGTTTCAGGTAGAAGGTACATGGCATGGGAAGAACTTGGATGATAGCAGCTTGTGCATTGTGGATGTCACAGAGCTCAAGACTGATAAATGGAAAGAGGTTCAACACCCTTCAGAAGCTGCTGGAAGGACGTTTGAGGAGGCTGCTGCAAGGAATGGTGGTGTTATGAGGGTAGCATGGGATGTCATCAGAGTTGTTTTGTTGTCTAGATAAACTGTCTTCTCTAACGCGTAACTGGAGGCTTCTGACTTTTGACGGTGTAGGAAGTTAGTTGATGTCAAGATTTGAGTGTTGTGTTTATTGAGAGATCCTGATCTGGTTAGAGAGCAGAGTAAAATTTCAGAAGACAGATTTTGTACTTTGTGACACAGCTCTGTCAATATTAAGCCATTGTGAGAAGTAGTTGTTACTGTTACTTCCAATACAAAGTTTAGTTTCTTGTCCATGGCAAATTCCAAGCTCATATAAAGTTAAGCTTTCTTTGTCAATGGTCAAATTTTAGGCAATTGCAGCATAGATATACACAGAAGAGCCGGCGTTTCACCACGGAACAAAGAGAAGGATAGCAGATTTTCTTATTCTTTAATTTTCTTTTGACATCAAAGTATGCAATACTTTTTGAGTTTCTTTTTTGAAATTTGGGTTCAGATCCTATCTGGTTTGAAGAATAACATTTTTTTGGGTAATAAATTAAAGAGTCCAATTGACACAATGGGATGGTGGTAGTAAGAGCTGCAAGTGGATTGTATTCATCTGCTTTTCTTCTCAACCATTCGAAATTAATCCAATCAATTTCAAATTATTGGGACTGGATGTGGATTAAAAAACATGACCCATTTCAAATATGGATTGAATTTGGATCACCATGTTCTCAATCTAAACCTGAGTCAACCCAAACCAATCCAAAATTAGTATATTGTGTATTTCAAAATCCTTCTTGAATATGAGAAATGGTTTCTTTCCATAACTTATTAACAGTTTATGTTACTGGTTATAATTGCAGACGGTCATCCAACAAAGTATATGCATAATGTGATATTATCCGCATATTTCTTACTCTTATTTTATTATATAGTATATTTACGATATAATTAAGTAATTAATTTGTATATATATTATTATAGTCTACGTTTGGATTATTTTTGACATGATTTCACTTAAAAAATTCAATGAATTGATAATTTTTATTACTCAAAGCAATCCGGTCCAGCCTGAACGGCGTTGGATTGGGTTTTAGTTCAATCTTTATATATATATATATATAACGTTGGACTGGGTTTTAGTTCAATCTTTATATATATATATAAACTGACTCGAAGTGGATTAGATTTAGATTGTGCTCATCCTGGACCTGACCCGCCCTGCTTGTAGTTTGCAGCCTGGTGATCCGAGGGGGTTGATTCGTCCAAGTTCAAGGTTTAAAAGTTCTCCACGGATGCTGCTAGCCTGCTACAATTCCCCGAAGGGTTAACAGAGAAGCCAAAGCATTGGGAGTGGGTTGGTCGAATGCTGCTACGTTTCCCCAAGGAAAGCACCCCAAGCGGTTCAAATCCGGTTATTTAAGCGCCATGCACGCGGTCGCAGGTTAGTTAAGGCCCAAAATACCAACTCTCAGCTCTGCCTTCGACGGGTCCCAAAGGAGCGTGACGTGAACTCATTAGGAAGGTCTTGGGGCGGCGAAGTATTTTACAAGTTTTGGTTGCCGTTTCCTTCTCCGTTTAGTTTACGCAAGAAGGTATGCGTGCTGGCTCTCTCTCTCAAGAAACACTTAATTTAACATCATCCTTTGTCGAAATCTCTTTGATGTCGAAAGATTAGGTAGTAAATTGCGGGGTGCGGGAGTTTCAACGAGATTTTTGAAGCCAATAATATGTTTGATTAAATGTCTGAGAGAGTTGTGTCGTTTCATCTCAACTGGTTCTGAGTACTACTTTCGAGAAGACTTCAAGAAATAGGAGATCTGAGTTGATTATTCTTTTATTAGTCAAAAGAATCTTAGTAATATCCATTAATTTATGTAGCGATTGTCCACATGCATGTCGGATATCAAATACACTCCATCCGTGACAAAATTCTCAGTTATTCGTGACATGTTTGCGATTTGGAGAAGATGCTTATTCGATTTCTCTTAATAAGAGAGATATGGGAGCTTAGTTGTTGAAAGTAGTGATGGGCCGATCGAGAGCGATTGTAACCATACAATTTCAAACTAGAACATTTGCAGTGTTACATGGGTAAATTTAGCTCCACTTGCCTCATCGAACAATAGTCATGCATCACCTGCCTCTTATCCTGTTATCAGATGGCACAAATCCATTGTTCATGCACGTCTTGTGATCATTTGTAAGAGATCTTAGACAATGTCGATGTTGATGAGTAAGAATTTTCACGTCGGATTCATTTTTCATTTGTATTGGATGCATAAATATAGTTCCGCAATGTTTCCATCATTTACATATATTATATGGTACATTAAAAATGTTCTGATCGGTGACGTCAAAATATTGTCCTGATTCATGGTAGGCCATAAGGGTTGAAACAAGGCTTTACTAAATTGTATGCTGCCTCCAGAAGTGGACCAACCAATGGAGCATCAGTTTCCATTTAACCATCCAATTCATGTAGTAGTTTCGGTAGGTCTTGGTTTGAATATCTTATTTGGTTCAATCAAACACTGTTCATTTGATCAAATGGTTAATATTGTTGGCAGGTTCCTCCATTATGGCAAACATGGTGCCTCTTAAAGACATAGCCCCTGCAGCCACCAACACCGTGAACACACAATTTATACTGCTGGAGAAGGGCAGCATAACCCAAGATGGGAAAGAGACAACATGCCTGACATTAGTTGCTGATGAAACTGCTTCGGTTCACTTCCAGATGTGGGGAAGCGAGTGTGAGGCCTTCGAGCCTGGGGACATCATCCGTCTCAGCAATGGTATATTCTCTTATCACAAGAACAATCTGGTGCTCAGGGCAGGCAAGAAAGGGAAGGCGGAGAAGGTTGGAGAGTTCACCATGTTATTTGTTGAGACACCTAATATGAGTGAGATCCGTTGGGCACGCGATCCCCACAATCCTAAGAAGTTTCTGCAGGAAGCCGTCATCTCGCCTCACTCCCGGATTTTTCCACCATCGCAGTGATGCATGACAATATTCTACTCATAATGTTCTGGACCTTTTCAAAAGCTGATGTGATAGCAGCACTGATGTTATCAACCCCAATCCTGATGCCTGGCCTTGTAGTTCTTGAGTTTGAATGTGTATATACTTGTCCATTTCACTTTCACTGTTGTCATATGCTAAATGCATGTCTAGCAATTTCATTCATCTATTTTTATGCCTGGCCTTGTAGTTCTTGAGTTTGGTGTATGTATCATGCTTCCCTGTACCTGGAACTGTCTGAAAAATAAATCTTGTGTATCAGTTTCATGAGCAGTTTAGCTCGATGCTCCTCACCTTCATTTCATTTTCCCTGTGTGCTTACCTGGAGGCCAATCTCTTCTCCCTTTTCTTCGCATCGACTTAATTCCTTAACAAATGACTTGTGATGCTTCTCTTGGAATGTTTTCTTCCATAACTCCAAGCTTCATTACCATTTTGGCCTTGCTGAGAGTTTATATCCAGCATGTTGCTCAATTTGCTGATTGTAAGTTGGTATTTGAAAATGATTTGCTGCTGTTAGGTTGCTTTGCTTCTTGGACTTGCATGGAAATTAAACCTCCTGGTGATGCTGAAGTTTATGCTTCAGTCGTATTAGAATCTCTAATTGCGTCACAACCGGTTCATTTTACTCAACTTCTCCAGCTGACATATTCTTATTCCAGCAGTCTTATGCAACATCGTTTCCATTACAGATTAGACTGCAAAGTAATATCTAATAATTCTTAGTTTTTACTAGTTGATGCTTGTTACTTTGATTTTCCTGCACGAATATTTTCCGTTTAATCATGTTTTTGCATTGAAAGGATTGCAATTTGTCTCCAAAATTAGAAGTTACCAACTAGATTTTGACTTGAATAACTAAGAGCTGCAGTTGAAGGACAACAAGATACCATCGCACATGAGTGACATCACACAACCTTGAAGCGGAGGCAAAAGAGAGAAAAAAGATAAGAGCATGGTGGGATCACCTCCATAGCTATTCGGTCCAACTACGGAATCTGTTTCCTCCCAGCTTAGGATGCGCTTGGGACTCGATCCAAATCGGATTCAGAATTGGGATGGTAATGGATTAGAATGGGAATTGAAATAGCCGTATTCCTTATGTGTTTGGCTTACGGTTGGAATTGGAATTAGAATCGATTGGGTTTTGAGAAAATGAAGTATTTGGGAATAGAACTTTTTACAACCAAACGGCTGGATTTGAAGGCACTCATTTGCATTCCAATTTTAGAGCCAAACTCCCCCAATCAAACATGCCTTCTTGAGTTCCCAAGAAAACCCAATTTAGAAACTAGTGAGATTCTTTCATGAAACTCTTGCAAGACCCAACAAGACCTGAATCGAGAAGGAAAGTTCTACGAACAAAACTCCTCCAACCCACCCTATAGAAATATAAACTCTAGATGGTTCGAATCAAAGGAAAAAATGGAAGGGGCAAAATATTAATCAAGGAATGCTTTCTTGATGGTTTTGATAAAGAAATCTGATCCATCTATTATACCAGGACAGCACCCCATCCAACCGAACAATATGCATCACATCCTTTTATCCGTTTTCATTTTTTTTTTTTTTTTAAAGAAAAGAATAAATAGTTAGTATAAGAGGAGTTTCTTTGTAAATATCCACAGGTTAGATCTGTAACCACCTGTCAAAATGATCCCAACTTAAGAAACCAATAGAATCAAATTATAATCATTGCATTAATGGCTTTTTCTTTTCTTTTCTTTTCTTTTTTTTGTCGTTCTTTTTTGTTTTTTATGTTGTCTCTCTTATGGATCCCTTAGTAGCAACTAGCAACCATGATTGAAGCAACCCATTTAATTTCTACCAAAAAAGGAAGAAAAAAAGAAAGCAACCCTTTTAACAATCCAAATGGTTTTTAAAACTTGGTGAATGTTGGGCATCCATGTGGTGTAATTAGGAGCATAATTCTTTAGGTAGTTTCAGGAGCACGTTTAAGGCATGGGATGACCCGTTACTTCATGGAGGACGGCATGCAGGACCCATAGACAAACGTAGACGAAGACCATCCAAGTGTCATGTGAACCACATTCGCATCACAAACCCCTCTTACTACATGTGTAAATGAGTCTCATGATTTAGGTGTGCCATTCACACTGCATGTAGGCGCCCATCATCCATATATGTTCTTCGTCATTTGTTAAAAAATTAGATCAGATGTATTGGTGGACCAAGAGGGATGGGACATAAACCATGCATCCAATGGAATGCATTCGAATACTTAATAGTCATTAGATGTTGGATACCAGTGATTTGAGTATGATTCCACTCTCATCCTCCCAAAGCACCAATCATTTTATCAATTCATCGTGTAAGTCGGTGACCCGTCGAGCAGTAGGTAGGAGACTGACCTGTGCAAGTCTTGCTTATTGCATCATTCTGGTGCTAATATACGATCGGTCGATGATGGTTATATTCTAAAGATGATATATTATAATAAGACGGCCCATTCATTGTATTGATCGCAGTGCTTGGTCAAAGGTTCGGATTGTATTTTTTATGGAAAAGAATGATTGATGTTGGTTCATAATGCTAACCGTTGGATCGTTCATGGATCTCAAAATATTTCGAACTTTTCTATCCATGCATGTTCACAAGTTTCAAAATGACTATTACATGATCCAGTGATGCAAAGGATGGTGTTCCTTCTTTGACGCCAAAAATGCAACCCCTGCCTTGGTCAAAATTTGACCGTGCTGGGTCCAAGGTGGCCGTTCGACCATGCATCGTCGACTTTCTGAACAAGCGTTTCAGCGGTGTTTTTTTATCGCCAATCCTGTACGTAAAGAGCAACGCGTCCATCATTGGCCTCAGCCGTTGTTGTTTGACTGGGACCCAAACAGCGCCTTGACGTGCAGGACACGCGGCAGACCATCTATGGTCAAAATTTGAGTTAATAGATTATTTTAAAGGAGCCCCCCCCCATTTGCATGGATGGTTTCCATTGATTGAAACCATGACCAACCACCTGTCTTTCCATTATTTTTGGTGGAGGGTGAATAAGCTCTGTTGGCAACTGACAAGTAGCGTATGTATATAAACATCATGGCCCTTGATGGATTAAGACTTAAGATAACAAAGTGAAAGGTCTATCACGCTGCTTCTTCTTCCGGCTAAGCTGAAGTCCCTAGCTTTGGATCTGAGAAGGCATGATGGATCACCAAACACTAATAATGTACAGCTGTCCTCCACTCCTCCCTTTATTATTTAATAGCTTATGATCAGAAAAGATCACCATGCAGCGATTTCTCAATTTGTTGAATCAATTCAATTTTCAATCCAAGGTCAATAAATTATATCTTGTTCTTCATAAATAGCTCCATATTTTTAAAAAAAATTAATTTTAAAAAAAAAAGAGAGAGGAGAAAACAAACTCACTAGTGCCAAAAGCATTAGCAACATGAAAATACTTGTGATGCAGTGGCTTAGGATCTATTTGGCCAAGCTATAAAAATTATTTTATTTTAAAATTATTTTTTTAAATAAAATTTTTAAAAAAATATTATACGAGAAAAGCAGTTTGTGTTTCGTAAAATCATTTGATAAGCATTTTTATCGATATTTGAGAAGCAGTTTGTATTTGATAAATCTTAAAAAAAAAAATACTTTTGACTATCAAATTATGAAAAAAAAATATGTATAGATTTACTTTATAATTAATATTATTTAAATAAATAAATAATTTTAAATATTTATTATGATTAATATTAATTTATTTTTTATTTAATTAAAATAAAATAATAAAATAATATATCAAAATTTTAATCAATATAAATATAATTAAATTAAAGATAATATATTTTAAATATTTTACATAATTTTTATACGATAATATACATGTATCAAAATACATCATTCACTAAATAATGAAAGAATTAGGTAAAAATAAATAAAAATAGTTATGATAAATAATGATTTTGAATAAGAATATTTTTATCTTAAAAAATTAATTTTCTGCTTCTACTTATACTTTTAAGGAGAAGTTCTAATTTTCTACTTCATTTCCGCAGTAGAAAAACTGCTTCTGCTATCAATCAAAAGTAGTTTATTTTTTAAAATAAGTTTAATTAAATATTCTATTTTTAAAAAATAAATATTTTTTTAAAAAAATATTTTTTTCTATTCAAAAACTTCACCAAACAGATTCTTATGATTGAGGTTATTATTCCACTTTAAATGTGATAGGTGCTTTTCAGATTTTTTTGGAAAGAAAGAGCAAGTCCAGATGAAGGTGGGCTTTCAACCTATGTTGCTGATAGAAGTATCAAGAGTGATTATCACCACACTTACTACTAAATTGCATAGGAGACAAACAAATAAAAAGTATCAAAGAATGTCTTGTTATTAATGATTGCTAATAAAAGTGTTATTTTTTAATTTCAAAAAAAATGAAAGTTTTTCCAAGGACAATGACTAATATTGCTGATCATAATCTTATAAATAAAAAGAAAAAGAAAATCTCATCTATAGAGGATGTTAAAACCCAGTCTTTGCTGTAATAATATTGTTAACAATTGGTAGCTCAATTAGTTCTCACCCATTTCTCAAAGTCAGAGGTCTTGGTCTCAAACTTAGTTCACATCCATTCCTCCAAGTGAGAGGTCCTAGCCTAAAACTTAAATATTTCATAAATCCTTTATGTACCAAGACGAATCGTATCATTTTTTCTATAACTATTTTAAGGACTCTGGTCCTTCAAATGTGTTCTCGATTAAATGATCAATTCACAAATATTTTAAAATAAATCATAAGAGTCCTAATACACCCCTTTTTCCTCCAATTAATCATGATCAGTGAACTCTCAGATAAGAATGGCATTAGTTATTCTAATCCATTTAACTTAATTCAACATGTCGAGTTAAGTTATTTTCTTGATAAAAGTTTAAGTTACTTATTTAATAGAATGTTTACGTTCGGTTTAGATTTTTGATAATTTTAATAAATATCCAACCCAACTAGACTGCCATCCTATCCTTATTTTTTTATTCAAGGGAACTGCCACCCATGACCCTGGACCAAAATAAATTAACAGGCAAAGGCGCGTGAATAGGGGCAGAATGGTTTCTTACCAAAAAAAAAAAAAAAAAAAAGGCAGAATAGTTCTGCTTTAACTCAGCCTCGTCCAACGTAATCTGCCACCACGGGAATATTAATGTTTTATATTATAAACCCAAAGGGCAAGGGGAAGAGGAAAGCAAGAAATTGACCCAAGAGCAGAAACAAGACGACTCTAGAGAATCCAGGGAATTCCTCGAAGAGAACCACCCCCTCGTCACCCCCTAAATCAAATGAGGCGGACGAGCAAGAAAAATTGACCACAACAAGGGACTCTTTCTTGGTAAAATCTCTGAATAGATTTTCTTAAAGGATCTGCTAAACAAACTCTCCTTTCAATGAAAGTTACACCCTCATGTCCCTCTAAAACATGGTTTGGACTTTATTGCACTGCTTATTGATAAAGGAAAAAAAAAAAAAGAAGCACATGTCCGCGTTTCCAGATTCCCTCTCCCCCAAGGACAAGGTGCAGATTAGGACACGTGGCATCTCCACCCACAGATTATGTTCTTGCAATAAAAAAACATATAAAAATAAGTCCCGTATCTTCTATTACTTTTTATGGAAAATAGTTTCACCCTTTTGCACTCCACCATCTTGCCGCCATTATTGTTAATAAAGATATAAATATAGTCAAAAATGGCATAAAATAATAGGTTTGCATATTTTATTTTTTATTTTTAATATCAAAAATATTATAAAAAAACATTATAGCCAATCGCCGCACAAACATCGTGGGCCAATAGAAGGGCACAACAGTAAAAGAGTGAAAACAAGGCTCCCACTGGGGCCCACACGGGTTGAACACGAGACTGCTGTGGGCGGTATGGCAAGGACCACATGCTTCCCCAGACCCCTCTAGATTCTTTCAAATATGGAAACTTAGTCTCCACCCTCTTCCTGTTTTGCCCCCATTTCCCTCCTCCAATAGAGAAGAAGAAGAAGAAAAGAAAACAACAGAAGAGGGGGGGTGGGGGGGAGAAAACAAGATTTCTTCCATTCCCTGTTCCATCCCCTCCTCTCTGTTACGTGTTTGATTTTTTTGGTCCCCGTAGAGGAAGTCGGGAAGCGTGCGCAGAAAGATCGCAAAATGGTCCGGCTATCGGCGGGAGTCTTGGGATTAATGGAGCTCTTCGTTAGCTCTCTCGTCCATCTTCTATACGGCTTCTATATATTTAGCACCGCAGCAGCGGGGGATCTCTCGCAGGCCCTTTCCGATTGCTTCCGGCCTCATACTCTTAACATCGAGGAGAAGGTGGTGCCTCTGGATGGGTCCGTTCCACCCATAGTTCTGGTCCATGGAATCTTTGGATTCGGCAAAGGGGTATGTGATATGTTTGTAATATGTTTTTGTTGTGCGTTTGGATGTCGCATTATTTGAACACGGAGAAGATATTGTGTGATGTTTTGATTTGTAAATGGAAGTCTTTTTTTCCTTTTTTTGGTGATTTTGAATGCATGGCAGAGGCTTGGAGGGTTGTCGTACTTCGCCGGGGCCGAGAAGAAGGATGAGCATGTTCTTGTACCTGATTTGGGCTCCCTGACCAGCGTGCATGATCGGTAGGTCTGCCAAAAGGATTAGAATGTGTTTCCTTGATTCAATTTTTCTTTTTTTATTTACTTCCTGTTTTCTATTTTTTAGCCATTCTTGTTTTGTAATATGTTGCAAAATGTTGATTTGGACTTGGTAAGACTATTGGGATGGATGGTTTCAGGGCGCGAGAGCTGTTCTACTATTTGAAGGGAGGGCAGGTGGACTATGGGGAGGAGCATAGCAGGATTTATGGGCATTCGCAGTTCGGGAAGGTTTATGAACAAGGTAGTAAGAGAAGCATTGGCCTCATGATTCATTCGATTATTTCTATCCTGTGAATGTTAATTTTTGAAGTCCATTGATTGCATTCTATAACAAAGTTTTGTCTAATTCTTATCGATTGTTGGATTTGGATTTGGTTGCAGGGCACTATCCATTGTGGGATGAACAGCACCCAGTTCACTTCGTTGGTCATTCGGCAGGGGCGCAGGTCATCCGAGTGTTGCAGCAGATGCTGGCTGACAAGGTCTGCCTATTTTCCACTTTGCTTTTGAATAATTCAGTAAGGTTGCATTTGGTTTTATGGTTTAAAAAAAAAGGCAGTAGGATGAGTAAGTATGATTAATTAGTGGTGATTCTTATTACCACTATTTCTTGAATTCAGGCCTTCAAAGGATATGAGAACACTTCTGAGGATTGGGTACTGAGTGTAACTTCATTATCAGGTGCACTCAATGGAACAACAAGAACTTACCTAGATGGAATGCAGTAAGTATGATTAAATTGAGTCATCTAGCCCGGTGTTTGACAACATTTTTCTTTCATGCTTCAGTCTTTTGCTGATCTGGAGGTTTTGTCTCAGACCAGAAAATGGAAGGTCTTTGAAATCTATTTGCCTGCTCCAGATCTGCCGCATAGGAGTCATAGTGTATGACTGGTTGGACATTGCCTTGCTCAAGAATTACTATAACTTTGGGTTTGATCACTTTGAGATGGGATGGAGGAAGACAGGCATTTCAGGTCTTGCCGATCTGCTATTAGGGAATTCGGGGCCATTTGCTTCTGGTGATTGGATCCTGCCTGACCTTACGCTTCAAGGCTCCCTGAAACTAAATTCCAGCCTGCAGACCTTCCCTAACACTTTCTACTTCAGCTATGCAACTAAGAGAACAAAAAAGATTATGGGTGTTACGGTGCCATCGGGTGTTCTTGGAATCCACCCTTTGCTCTTTATTCGAGTCTTGCAAATGTGCCAATGGCGGTTTCCCTCAGATGTGCCTCCACCCTACAAAGGTTACAGGTGTGTGGTGCGACCAGCTGAATTAGAACAATGTTAATTTTGTAGCCCTTGGCATAACATGTCTCTCGTGAATGTAAATGGAAGACTTATGTTAATTTCGATGTAACAGGGACGAAGATTGGGAAGACAATGATGGGGCACTGAACACAATATCCATGACACATCCTCGCATACCAGTAGAACACCCAGGCCATTTTGTTGTGGATGATGCGGACTGCCATCCCATGCAACCAGGAATCTGGTTCGTGCTCCTTTCATCACCACAATAATTATAAAATCGAAAAAAATTGGCATGTGAACAAGGATTCAGGCAATTAAGCTAAATTTCAAATTTTATCAACTGGGTCTAGTATGCCCTAGTCCATTATTATTTCTAATCCAATGAAAAAAATCGTTCAAGAAGCTTTTTGGGTGTCATTATCACCGATTACCCACCATACACCATTTTTTTTTTTTTTTACAGATTTTCTGAATCAAAGATGTTTACTTCCAAAGGATTGGTTCTTAATATCTAAAGATATCAATCTGTTGTTTTAAATTGTCCGTTATTCAAGATCAGAAATAGAGCATTTTAAACTGTGAAAGTCAGAGTTTCTATGTATTTTAGTTTAATTCAAGGACTTTTGCTTCAGAGCGGGACAAGATGTTGTCTTCAGATTTAAGACACCTAAGCTCTGAGGAATCCTACGATGTTTCTAATCACATAGTTCTTGATACACAGATTCCATTTTCCAATATAGTTCTTGTTTTCTTTGTCCTTTGAGAGTGGCCATGAATCTTTTCTGTAACTCTGAATATACTCTATGCATTCTTCCCAAACTTTTGACGCTATTTTATTCATAATATTTCCTTATCTCACTTTGTATTTTATAAATCTCAAGTTCACTAACAAGAAGTGATATGAAATGTAAAATTTTATAGCATGCACAAACCACACACCGCTATATGTTTGTTTTTGGTGTTGCAATGTTGCTGATAGTTATATCTGCCTTAGTATTTGCTTTGACCCACACATAGTTTTGATATATTTAATATGGTAGCTTTCATGACTCATGAGTCACGAGTGGCCCAGCTGCTATCATGAGGTAAGTCTAGCTGCCAGAAGGGATTATCTGTTCCTTTCCAACTATCACATTGACCTGCATTGTCATAAATTAATTACCATATTGGAGGTACAAATTATCTTTAAATTAATAATATGGCCAGTATAGCAGAACTCTTCTTGGTTCTAGCTTATACAATGCATCTTTAGTTGTCGTAGAAGAAAACATGAGTGCAAGGTATCATAGCCTCATATAAGGACATACGAATGCCAGAAATCGCAAGTAATGTTGAATGGGAGAGAGCGAAATTAATTGCTTGATGTATTTGAATAAGCTATCCATTACATAGTCTTGTCAGCAATTTGTTTGACAGGAGAATGAAGATTAAACTTTTGAAAAACTCTCCTGCCTGTAACAGTGCTCAATTATGCAACCCATGAGCATTAGGGTTTTTCTTTTTCATATGTACTTACCAGAAAATGTTCATGGGTGCACTTGGGATTCAGAGACAATCTATCTTTGAAATATCAGACTAGATTGCTTGTTTCAATTATTCTTCAAAAAAATTTCTTTCTGGAAAGGGAACATTACATTTGATGTTGTGATGATGATACCCATCATCTTTATTTGCAATGCTTCACCTTCAAGTAAGAACATACTGACATGAATGGTGGTGTTGGTTTCTTACAGGTACTACAAGATTGTGGAAGCCGATCACATTCTTTTTATAGTGAATCGGGAAAGAGCAGGAGTGCAATTCGATCTTATATATGATAGCATCTTTGAACGCTGCAGAAAGCATGCCTTTAGGACCACTCCGCCGCCCACACTGCCTAATGATGGCCACTCATAGACTTATTTTTGGTCCATTTACACATACACAACAGAAAAGTATCGAGAGAGAGAGAGAGGCTGGGTTATGGACTTATGGCTGGTCTCTGATTTTCTTTTTCTTCACCCCCTTCAGGCCTGGATGTAATATTGAATGGATATAATCTGAGTCTTAACAAGAGGCTCAAAATTTTCATTTGTACGCCAAGGTCATCTTCAATTTTTCAAACAGTTATCTCCAGGAATTTTAGATGTATATAGTTTTTTATTTCATCAGAAGATCCCAAAATGGCAATTACAATAATTTCTAGCAGTACTACAGTATTATATCAGAATTCATTGCAGCCTTGCCTCATTATTCCTTTTCTTTCATGGATTACTTTTGTTCTCAGATAAGATGGATTGGGTCTGCACAAACAGTTAAACTTGTAAACCTGAGCTCATCTTCTGGAAGATGCATCATTCACATATTATTAATCTAGAAAGCCTTCATAATTTGTGTCTCCAGAAAATCATCCGTTGCTCGTGTCCTCCAAAACATAAAAAAAAAACCATCAAATGCTCATCCCGTGGCGGTGCTTGTTTAGGAACATCTGTTCATGTGGTCCAAAGGTGCTTGATGGTACTGATCAACTCATGAATTCGTCCATGTTGTCCATACTTTAAAAAAAAAAAAAGCACCTTAAATTATTGAAAATTTCGTAGATGATTCCTGAGTGTTTTTGTCAGATGTCCAAGTGTTAATCAATCGTTAGCTAAAAGATTAAAGTTTTTTCATGGATTATTCAGAAAGTACTATATTCTGTAGATTGCTTATTAATGATGAATGATGCCGCTTGTTTAATGTGTTGCCGCTACTTGTTGGTGTGGCATGTTTTCCACATTTTTGTGAATCCTAAATGAGCTGTTTTCTAACTCAAATTTATCCCCCGTGGCTAAAGTTGTAATTATGGCATCATCCACGGTTGTCTGATGCTTTGGACACCAATAGCCAAAATCAACGTGGAAACACGGCCTTTGGACAGGTGATGACACGCTGGTAGATTGTCATGGCCAAATATGTCTCGTGTTACGTTTGATCCATGGAAGGCATGACGGAAGCGAATCAAATTAGGATGAAAGTTCTCATTCCCATGGTGGTTGTATATTTCGAATCTGTTCATATTCCAATTCTTGATGTCAGATGGCAAGGTTCCAATGGTCTGTGATTTTGTGCAGGTGCTAGTGTTAGAAACAGAAGTTGTGACCATTGGTAATTTTATAGGCTCGAGCATAGGACGAAAAAATAGCAATTTCTTGCTGGTTTCTGATTTCATATGCTAAGCTTTGAAGATGGCCTTCTAAATGGGTGATAACTTAGCATTGCCATGGACGGTAGCGTGTGGCTCTGGAAAACAATAGTTAGCATGGATCCTATGGAAGTAGGTAGGATGGAATTTTATCTACCACAGACTTCAATTCTTTAACAGCAGCATGCCCACAACTCTTAGGATTTGCATGCATTGTTTCAATACCTATAGGCTACAGATGTGGTTAATATCTTTTGTTTTGAGCCATGACCTTAAAAATTTTATGGAGATGGTCTGCTTTCCAATAGAATCATATGCTATTCCAATACAATGTTTTTCTGATAAGGTACATAATTGGCACAATGATGGAGCAAACTCAGTGGCAACAACACAATCATTTTGGACAGCAAGCTATTGATTGTGAAGCTAGAACCACCAAGCAACCTGAACCACATGGGCCAATCAGCATTCGACCGCATGGGGACCTAAGAGGATCTGAGCTTGCATGAGAAAATATGGTCAGTGAACAAAAGAAGCAATGATGGGGTTTTCTTTTGCCTTTTCTGTTGTGACGAAGCATTAATGAAGTTTTATGGTGCGGGTGTGAAGGGAAGGAAGAATAATTTGATGCTTGCAGAAAATGCCTGCGGCCATCTAAGTATTGGGCATGGGTTCATAACGGCACCATTTTTACAACCAAGACGATAAGACCATTTTGGACCGAGGAAGAGCATAAATTGATGGAAGATAATAAATTTTTTTTTTAAAAAAAAAAGGACAACTTTTCATAGAGTCTGAGAAATGACCACAAGACTGACCAAATCACTCCATTAGGTGATTGAATTATGCTTCTCGAAAACAAATTACACTTTAGCTGTTGCAGCACTAACCATGTAGAACACAAGGATTCACTTGCATCTCACTGTAACTCAAAAAAGTTTTACAAACAATAAGAATAATTCATTACAATTTACCCGCACATGTACATTGGAACTACTTCTGCACTGTGATGGTAGATTACATAGGACGAACACTGACAAATATTACACTGCACACGGTGGAAAGAGCAATGCTAAAACTAGCATTCAAATGCCAAGCAAAGGTGAGGTGTGCACTTTCTCCGCAAAAAGAAGATTAGTGTCTGTTTGGACATGATTCACAGGGTTTGTGGTCATATATAAGCAAGCGAATTCCGGTCGTTAGCAGATTGTGGCCTGCCTCGAGTAGGAGTAGGTGGTCTTTGAATGTTAAGTTCCTGAAGAAAACCAATATTCAGATGTCATGAATAGTAAGCAAACTCCAAGAATCTCATTTTCAGTGGATCAAAATATTAGTAATAATAGATTTTGAGGTAAATTAGGCTTTAAAGGACATTGTGCCGAAGAAAATAGAAATCGCTGATTCTACAAAAAAAATGAAATACATGATAGTGGTTTCAAGATACATATTTTATGAAGTTTTTGTTCATATCATGCCTCATGAAAATAGCCTACTTTCAACATCTGTGCTTGAGAAGGTATCAATAATTCACTTCCTTAAAGTTCATTAAAGCAATTTAATAAAAGATATATCCAGTAATTAAGACATTTTTAAAAGTTAAGAAGTTAAAACTTAAGGATAGATATTGACAAAAGTAACGCTCATGATGCTCTGGTGACTAAATTGCTTAATATGCAGGGGTAGAATGTGCAAAGCTAATCAAGTACTGTCTAAAATAATCAGAGCGAAATTCACATGATCCTAAGTAAAGAAAGATGCAAGTCCAGATTGGTTCTCGCCTGCATCCATGTGTCCTCTAAGACATGCTCAGGTGAAGATTCGGGTGAGCGAAGGGGTGGTGGAAGTGGATGAATCAACTTTGGAACCACGACTAACCCCCTACCAACAACAAGTATAGCCCCCGCATTGTTTGCCGTGCCTGATGCAAGATACAGCTTAACACAAAAAAACTATGTACCGATGAAATATATAATTAATAAGCAAAATCAAGTTCAAAGTTCAATTACCACAATAATTAGTTGCTGAAAATAAAGTTATCAACTGCCCCTGAGCAAACCTTTCAAAACCATCCATTACACATTCATGAGCTCTTATGATGAGCTGCAATTTGTTTCTCTTACAAAAATCAGTGACTCTGTCAGGCTGCACATTCCGAAAAACCTATGAGACTAAAACAATAGTGACTAAAAGAAAGAACAAATTACAGAATGAAATATGTAGCCTATGGTGCCTGGACAAATGAGGTCACCCAATCAACACCTATGGCAGTTTGTTGTGTGATAGCATCCAAAGGACAAAACGTTCAAAGATAAATGTTGCCAAAAGGAAGATTGAGAGCCACAATCATAAACATCAGGCCCCAGATATATGCAAATGATTCTTCCAAGTTAATGATGAGACATGAAAGAAAATAAAAAGGAAGAAACTAGAAACAAGCAAAAATCTTCATAGGATCAAGTAATGAATCACCATACCCCAAAAGTTACGAGACCAGGTCCCCTTGCATTTGGTCTTAAGCCCTCGATGCTATCATTCTCTGTTGGATCAGACCTGTAAGTTAAAAGATATTTCAGTCTGAAGGACTGAAGTCAAAGATGAGTGATCGTATATATGTGACAAAATTTTGAATTACCATAGAAGGTCCATTAGAATGATAGAACCAACATCCATGGTGATTGGCCTTTCAAGTTTCTCTATCTGCTCCAATGAGGTTATGGACCTTCCAATGCCACCATGCATGCAGATTATTTTCTTTTCTATTAAAGCAGCAAGTGGCAGGTAGTTGAAAAGTTGATTAAATCGAGTCCACGCCCATATACCATCACTTTCCCCCTGCAAAATCCTGTTATGAATGCTAAATTAAAAGCAAGAAACATACGCATTTGCCTTCCTGGTTCCTACCATTCTCTCGATGCATTCAAGACGAAAACCAAAAAGGGCATTAATGTCAGCAGCCTCATGGTTTCCCCGGATCAAGTGGACATTCTCTGGATATTCTATCTGTATAAATTGATTACATGTCAACAGCATAGCACATAATCACAGTTGCAGGTGCAAACAAAATTATGAGAAATTTCAAAGGCTAAAGCTTACTTTAAGAGCAAGAAGAAGTGTTATAGTTTCCAAACTGTGTTGCCCCCGGTCAACATAATCACCCAAAAAAAGATAGTCTATATACCTGAAACATAAATTGATATGAATGCTAACAAATGTTCATCACAGGCACAACCTATCTAGTAATCTAATAACTGGAAGACAGTATGCAGATCAAGGTGTTTTAGTTATAGTATGGAGGTTGAGAGATCTATTCACGAGGTTTAGGTCAGGCAAGAATGCAACCATGTCGTGCTCTTTGAAAGTATATATGTAATATTATGGAACTGCCATCCATATAAAATTTGTCATCCAAAAATCAATTTTCTACATCCTGCTTTGGTGTTTAACATAGCTGAAAGCCAAGCAAAGAAGCATGATTACCATACATATAAAGTTCAAAAAAGCGTGTAAGACATGAAATTAGAACATTTTGGATTCTAGATCTAGGTTACCCAATATGAAGCCTGGTCTGAGAAACAAGCAGACATTACTAATTTCTTTAGAAAGATAGTGGGTCAAGTCCCAAGCCCACAAGCAAACTAACCCTTTGTTTGTCTTCTTCCCTTTTCTTTCCTCTTTTGATAGCAACGAGGAGAAAGTCCCCCAGGTTACAATCTCTCAAACTTGGCTCCCATGGCATCAGCAGATGCGGGAGCTGAGAACATGAAAGTGGAACAGAAAAACTAACCTTCTACAATGTGACTATGTTGTAAATAATTGAACAACATTTTATTGAAGAGGAAAGCCAATCAGATCTCAGGAGAAGCAGTAAGCAAAAATCTGTGTTAATGAATGCTGTTCTCATTGTGCCTGGAAAGGCTAGCGCTAGCTGATGATGGTAACAATATGGTTATGCCTCGTGTCTGCCACTATTTAACTACTTAGGAATAGAGGTGCCTTTTCTTAATTAGGATTATTTAATACTTACAACCCTGATCAATCCACTCATCTTGCTAATGCATGTCCTTCATGAATTTAAACAAGGTACCAAACCATGGTTGTGCAAGCAAAAGAAATTACGGTTAACTTACAGTAAGCATGACTGTCATTTCATAGGTACTTCATTTTGCAATATGGCCATTAATTTATATGAATTGTAAGATTATTTTACCAATTGATTATCAAGCACTTTCAGCATTACTTTGAAATGTCACCATAGTCTACTGCATCTTCAGGTTGCTTGCCATTTACTATGAATTTCATTAGGCTTAAATCTTATGCCTTAATCTTAAGGTGAGCTACATAGTGCCATGCTTTGTCATCCACCTACTACCAAACCTATCTATTCAATCATCTCTAGAAAGTTTAACATTCCAGATGGTGCTCTAACTGGCTGCATACCCTTCTGTAAATTTTACTAGATGTAACAGCTTCTATAGAGAAAGCATGACATACTTAAAAGAAAGTGGGGGAAGGAAAAAATTACTATTAAATGAAGATAAGGCATAGCATTTCTATGACAAATTGGTAACAGATGAGATAAAGAATATAAAATCTAATTGCTTGAAAATTCAGTTGAGCTCCAGCTGAGCATGTAGGAACTAGGATGCAAGTGATTAAATCAAGACGAAAGCAAATTTGTTTTGACTGTGACCTTATCAAGCACTATTATTTGGAGTATGCTCCATGCATGTACCTCCCATTTACTATATGCATTTCTTTCTCGATCATAGTCATTTATTAGCAAGTGAACATGGAGTTATTTATTTAAAAGGAAGCATAATGCAACTTATGGAGAGTTGGCTCAAGTGAAGGATACAGAAAGGGCTCTTCCTAAAACCCACCTCCATCCAATCCCATATTCCCATGTTCTCACTTCAACAAAATTAGAATTTGACCGCTTGATGTCCATCTCTACTTTCTTTCTCTGCTATAGCTCATGGTTGGATGAGATCCACTTTCTTTGAGCAAGAAAATATCATATTAAGATTCGATATCATCCCAGTAAATCTTGGTAACCTTCTGCAAATGACAGATGTTGGGATTTGGTACAATGCAGAACTGTATCCATGACTTGGAACTCCTAGATTAACCATCCAAACCTATCCATTCATCTCTCACTACATTGGGATATCCTCAGGACATGATCATTTAAATAGCCAACCTACAGTTTGTTCTTACATAACCTTTAAGATCACATTAATTTTACACCATGGACAAATATGGCTGGTATTTAAACTTCTCATCCAATGCCAGGAATGCCCCTTGTGGAACTGTCTTTCTCGCTATCTTTGCATTCGTAAGTGCCCATGTGCCATCTTAAATAGCATGGGCACGTTCCTTTGTATGTACCCAAGCATGTGTTTGCTACTTGATTATTATCTGAAACCTGAACAGTTCTTTCTCTTTGCATGTAAAAACAATGCATCAAATCCAGATTTTGACTTACGTTATATCCCCAGCAGTCGAGGGAAAACCATATTCATCAAATAATCGCATAAGATCACCAAACTGCCCATGAAGATCACCGAATACTTTTACTGGAGCTTTTAATTGCAAAACTGTGGGTTCCTGCACAAATATTTGCTCAGCAGCATAGCAAAGCTCACCGACTTCATATGAATCAAGAAAAAAGCTCCGATTAGCAGGAGGTTTCCAATTTCTTGGTCTGAGAAGGAATGAAATAATCTGCAAGATGAAAACTGATAGTAAGACATTAATGTCTTTGAAACACATTAAATTAAGTCATATACTTGCCTTCTTATGCAAACCCTGTGGAGATTTCTGCCTATTCAAGAACTTCTTCGTTGGATGTGCCTGGTCACCATTTGAAGGATGCATTCTTCTACTCTCATTTTCAAACTGATCTAATGAAAGCTGCCGTACCAGACCACCCAGATTGCCGACAGCCTCTTTAGCAACCACTACCTGCAATGTCAGGATGGAATGCATCTGCTTACACAGAATGGAAGTTTCGCATAACTAAAATCAACAGAATGGTATCATACCGCTCGAGGGTGTAGCCGTACATCTGGTTCAAGAGGATCAGTATCATCTGATGAGTCCTCTGAGGCTGGTGATTTATCATTAACTTGAGACTCAGACTCATTTTCATCCGAAATGCCTTCTTCTGTGGAAACTGCAGATGCTTCCTTTGCAGCTCGCCAGGCAGCACTAACTGCTTCAGCTTCAGCAGCAGAAGCTTCAATCAGCTTGTCAATAGATTTTTGATCCATGCTGATACAAATAAACAATATTAGTCATCTAACAGAATTTAGAAGAAAAATAAATCTGATGACCAAATATGTAGAAAAAGAATGACAAAATTAGAAACCTCAAAGAGGCTGTCTCTGGTCCGCTATCCAAAGATTGTTGGAAGGATGGGGACTCAGAATGAAGACTTTGATTGACTTTATGGTTTGTTGCAGATGGGATCCTATCAGAATTGTACATGGAGGAAGTGACTTCAGATTGAAAAGGTGAATTCTCCGCAACAAGAAAATCATCGAGTAGCATATCTGCAAAACAGAGCATACAACAATATCAGAAGTACCGACAAAAGGAAAAAGGTGTTGGGTGGTGGTGGAGGGAGGATTCCAGATTGTCGGTGAGAAATTATTCTGATTCACACAGTGTCAGAGATCTTTTATATGATAAATTGTGCAGTAAGCATAACTCTATGGTGAATGGCTTATGTATATCAATCTCCCAATCTAGTGCTTACATAAAGAGGGTAAGACTGATCCGTCACAAATTTAAGGCACTTCCAAGAAACCAATATCTTGCCCGCTAGTGAATGGAAATCAGGTATGGCCACCATTTATCACAGCCAGATGGCAAACAGCAAGGTTCACAATATAATTCCAGTATCCATATTGATACAGCATCGGAATGGATCAGTTCGGCATACCAACACTCAGTACACCCCCTTACCGAGGATTGGTATGGGGCAGTAGACACTGGTAAGGCAAACCTTGGCAAACAATTCTTTTGCTTTTGCCAGGAAAAGTGCAAAATGAACATTTTAGCATGGATTCTGTACAGAAAAAGAAATGCTCGTTCAAAAAAGCTCATCACGTGCATCTTATCATCTGAGTTTACTTTCAAAGTCTCAATGGAACAGGGTTTAAAATCATTCACAAAGTCATCAAACATATATGATCTCATTTCCACAAAAAAAAAAAGAGAGAGAGAGATATGGCTGGCACCAGTGGTGATCCACTAATTTTTCTCTTTGTGCATTAAAGAACTATATCATAATCCAAAAATTGGCACTACTATTTCTAAGTTGCAGTATATTATTAAAAATCCACCTTGCAGACATATCAAGCATGAACAACCAAGAGGATTTGATGTCACAGAAAGGAAGCAACTGTCCTAGAAATTATAGGAAGAAAACATGAAAAGACTTAATTATTTTTGATTAATTACCATATAATTAATTTTTGATGGATTACCATATCATAGCAGAATGGCTTAAATCAAGGTGAGTCTAAAACTAGTCAAGAAGGTTCTTACAACAAAAATCAAAGTCAATATTCTTCATCCTTGCATTTTTTACTTGATTTTAAGCTGCTAAATGATAGACATAAGAGTCAAGTCCAATTACATGTGAATCAAAAGCATTATTCAAACTTTGTGGATTATTAATCTTTACCTCCTTTCAGACCGCCATATATATAAATCTGAGTGCCAACAGAGGCAGCTGCATGGCGGCAACGACGCAGAAGCTCCAAAGAAGGATCATGGTCATTTGAGGATTTGTGCACACGGGAGGAGGTCACAACACCATTTCTGTCCAACCACACCCCAGTAGCAGTATCCAGAACTTCAAAAAGGAAAGGGCAATGATTAAACAAGACTTGCAACATCAAAAAATAATATGCAACTTTATAAAATAACACACACACACACACACACACACACACACACACACAGAGAGAGAGAGAGAGAGAGAGAGAGAGAGAAGGAGAGAGGACTACTGCAATAGATCCTTCACCTTCAATAGTTCTCCCTCCCCTAAGAGCGCCTCCAGTAACATGCAAACGAGCACCAACAAAAACCTGTTTAACTTAGACCATCACAACAGGCAAAATAAATTGCAATAGAATATTGCAAGTACACAAGTTATCCTCGATAAAATATACAGATGACAGCCCAACAATTTACCAGCCAATATGCAAATTTCCCAAGCCATACAGCTAGAGGCCAATGCCTCGAACATCCAACTTTTGTGTATACAACAGAATGTAATAGCAATAAAGCCAGATCCTCTTGCTTGTTTTTTATAAGTAAACAAATAAGAAAAAAAGGATGATGCATTCCCACCCACTATGAATCACTTACCGCTGCATGCTGATACCTTGGTGATGGAGAGACACCAGGAGCTAGAGTCCACTCCCACTGGCCATTGGTATGCATTAGCAGTCCATAAGCATCAGATTGTGGCTGTAGATACATTTAATAGTTAGCAATTAGCAATCAGTAAACAGCCCTGTAATACTCACAATGGAAAAACCTCCGAATCTCCAAATCATGGCATAAATGTAACACATCAGTACCCTTTTAAAGCTTGCATTAAAAGTAAATATTAACCAAACTCACTGTCAATGAAGGTCTCTCTCTTTTTTTAATTTTTTTTTTAATTTTTTTTGGGGTGGGAGAGGGGGGGATGGAATGCAGTACAAAAGCATAAAGTTTTAAATCCCATGGGATGGGGTTATCCTAGTTTCTACATGGAACAAGACGTCCCACTGTCCCGCCCTATCCCGACGGTAGTCCAGTGGATATTCTTCATCTCTCTCCCCTTCTTTCTTTTCTTTCCTTTTTCTTCTTTTTTTCCTTCTTGTCTTTCTTTTTCTTCTACTTTCCTTTCTTTCATTTCCCTTTTCTATCTCATATCTCTTCCTTTTATTCCTTTCTTTTCTTCCGTCTTTCCTTCCTTTCTTTTTCTTCTCTCTTCCTTTCTTTTCTTTTTCTTTTTCTTCTTTTCTTTCACTTTTTCCTTTTCTTTATCTTTCCATCCAGTCTTTCCTTTTCTTCTTCTCTCAACACGTGGATGGATTTCAAGTCCCAACCCCATCCTAGTTCCGTTTCTCATAGGAACGGAACAGGATGGCTGAGATGCCCCTCGTCACCTTGCAAGAGCACATATATATAATAGATCTTCTGCTTCTCAAATGATCTGAATAACTTTTTGGTCACAGTATGCATTCCAACAGGCACGATGCTCCCATTTATGCATAGTCATAAATGATTGAAGTTCCTAGCAAGTTTGTAAAGAAAGAAAACTCTTTATTTAGACACTTAACTCCATAAAACATATATAAGTGCCCAAGCTTAGGGAAATAAAAAGATCCCTTGTTTATGTGGAAATCCTAAGCTAGGGTTGAAAATGGATTACATACGGATTGAAACTGGCTAATTCATATTAACATCCATATCTTTTAAGCGGATATGAATATATGGATACAAAAATTAAATTAATACCAAAATTTGCATCCATATTTATTCTAAATGGATACAAATATGAAACAGATATTAAGTATATCCACATTTGTTTTCACTGGATATGGACACAACTTAGATTATTTATATCCATAATTTTTCTATCACAACATGGATATAAGTTAGATATCAGTTGGATATGGATTTTGAGCAAAATTCAATAATGAAAACTACTATAAAAGATATAATTATAAGGATGGCAATCAATTGTCCACATCATACATGATGAATGAGTAACGAGATATGGGTCCAAGTCATAATTATCAAACCGGCACAAAGATTAACTTGGCCAAGTGTCTGGATCACTGGTCTAACTAGGTTTGTATTAAAAATATAAAAATAAAAATATTTAAAATAAAAAATAAATATAAATTTAATAATACTTTTCTACATTAAAGACCACCATTACTCTTTAATTGTAGTATAAATGAAAAAATCTTGAATTATCCATTTTTAGGGAATTTATTATGAATTTATGCAGTACTGATATTTTTTAAATGTTTTAAAAATAAAATTTTAAAATATCATAAAATAAAATAAAGCATGCTTTCTTTTCACTCATTATCAAAGGGAAGAGGATTGATTTTTTGATTTAAAAATTAATTATAAAAATATGAAATATCACAACATATTTCAAATGACTTTATATAATGATGTGAATAAGTTTTAAATAACAATCACTTAATATTGTCCTAGTGGTTGAGTGATTGTAGGGCTCTGGCTATTTATATTTATATGATCTTTTTTACTACATATTCAAATCCAAAATCTTTAAAAAAAAAATTGAATTCATATCCAGCAAATCCGATTGGATACGAGAATCACTTTCCAGATCCAACCCTAAAGAATAGGAAAACAAGTATAGTCAGACACTGCTCGACCCATTTTCAGCCATACCCTAAGAAGATTTATTTGAAAAGTGGTCTAATGTAGCGCCTTAGAAAAGCAACCTTCTCAAAAATGGTAAAACTCGAGGATAATCCAAGTGGTGGTTTTATTCAATGAATAATCAAATGTAGGGCCTTTTTCAACACCTATATTTATGGTCATTAGGTCCAAGTCCCAAAATTCATGTCAAATTCCTCTTCTAGTTAAAAAGAGATTTTTTTTTTTTTTGAAAAGAAAATTACATAAGAGTGCAAATCCTCCTGGAGCTAGACATCGACTCCAACATCATCTCTCTTCTATTGCATGGCCTAATTCCTCCTAAACTAGAAGATACATCCAATCAAAATTTTACCTGAAAAGAAAAGTTTTACCTTAACTGGCCCATTTTGGACTGCAATGCTATCAAACCCCCACATCAATGGGGTGCAATGAACACTTACAAGGTTGTCACACCCTCATAGAGCTTAGCAAGAGCTTTGTTTTGGCTCCTAGAATGCTGAAGATGAACCTACATGAGAAAGTAACGACCTCCAGAATTTACGATTCACAATTAAGCGTACCTTGCTTCTACACCCCATCTAGACCTATCCAAAGTGGCCAAACTTGTCCTCAATGAGTCCACTGATCCTCCTGGTCCAAGCCATGCAAAACTGCAAATCATATTGCCATTTTATAGAATTTTCTTGTTAATCACCAAAGTATGCATAGGTCATATGACAGACCAAAAGCACCTCTCCACTTCATATATATTTAACTTTAACTTCTAATTATATTCCATATATCTTCATCAATCTCTTAATTCTCTTTTACAATAGGATCTTTGTTGACAAAACCATTTATTGGTATTTCTTGTCCATAATCTTGATAGGGAACTAATTTTCATTGAAATTGCATTCCAAACACTCTGTTTTGAGTTTTGATAAATTTCAGCATTTAACTATATCCTTTTCTCATCGATCAACACTAAATCATTAGCAAAAGTCGTAACCTCCAAGGTAATGGCTAAATTTCATTGTAGAGTCCAAGGGTGTTGTGTAGGATCCCTTGACGTCGTGTTGAAGCTGAAGAAAGAGTGAGGCGTGCCTCTGTGCTTGGAGGTGCGCCCCCTAGGGCACCTTGGCATGTAAAAGACCAGAGAAAGAGATGTGGGAGAAAACGGCTCGATCGAATCTGCACGCATACACCTAAAAAAGTGTGCCGGTGAAAAAAATAGGCACGCGTGTGCCTGAAAAAAATTCAGAAAAAAAAGCTGTCTGGAAAAAAAAATCTGAAAAAAAACATAAAAAAAATTCAGAAAAAATCTGAAAAAAATCTTTAAAAAATTTAGAAAAAAAAAGGGCCCTGAAGGCGCCTACATTTAAAATGTAGGCACCTACAATTTAATGTAGGCGCCTTCAAGCACCTTTCTCTTTTTCTTTTTTTTTAGTGTAGGGATATTTTTTTAAATTAAAAAAATTAAAAAAAAAAAGCACCTGAAGGTGCCAACATTAAATTGTAGGCGCCTTTCAGGCACACGAAGGCGCCTACATTTGTAGGTGCCTTCATTTTTTTTTTTGAATTTTTCAATTTTTTTTCAGATTTTTTTCAGGCAGCAGTCTATTTTTTTTCTGATTTTTTTCAGACGCATGCACGCCTGTGTTTTTTCAGCCAACACGCCTTTTCAGATGCGTGCGCGTAAATGCACGTTGATCCGACAGTTGGAAATCCGATCGGATATGGACTGGTATCCGATCGACCAGAGCCCAGTCCATCTCTGTATATATATATATATAACTTCCTAGGCTAAGGCATGAAGGCACACCTCCTAAGGCACCTTGGCGACCAGAGAGAGAGAGAGATGTGGGAGAAGACGGCTCTATTGATCTCTATTTTCTCATACCTAGGGTTTACAATATACATGTGTATATATACCTGTACATAGATCTAAACCCAACCCATAAAAAACTTCCGAGGCTAACCCAGTGAGATTGGGCTCAACCTCACTCTCATGGATCCAAACCCGATCCATACATGAATTAGCCCCCTTGAAAACCAAATCTCTTGGACCTCAAGCCCATAGAGGTTGAACCTCCACCCTATGACTAAACCAATCCTAGCCCTAGGATCACACCTATCCTAGTCTTCCAGAGCCAACACCCTGACTGCTCCCGTGGCCTCCCAAGACTTGGGAGTACCACTAATCCTAACAATCTCCATCTTGGTGCCCCAAGCCTTAGCAAACCCCGCGTGAACCATCTGCACCACCTTGCTATCTCTAGAGCTGACACTGTCTCCTCGAAGCCATATCGCCTTCTTAGCTGCAACACCAATCTGTGCTCCACAACTCCTGGAACTCGTGCTCCATCACACCCCTTGGCCTCGAACTGATGTCCTCCTACTCTGACCCCATGGCTGCAACACCAACCTATGCTCCGCAGCACACCCAAACAGCTCCTTATGCAAACTCTAATACCTCCGCCAATCCTCTTCAGCTGTTGTACACCCTTGAAGACCTTTGGGATGACCATCTCCACAACTGAAAATCTGTGCTTGCTTCTTGGCACCATCCTGAATTTTGTAGGATCCCTTCTGCTTAGCTGCATCACTTTTCCTAAATTTTTTTGGAGAACTCGCAGCATTCCTGTACCGACACCCGTTGCATATCCGGACACGATCTCCTCAAAACTATGTCTATCCTCCTGCACACACCATTCCACCTAAAATTGTGTATCTCCGGCACTGGTGCTGGGATATCGCTCCTCCCTCTGCACCCTTCCGCTCTGAACTCGTATCAAATTCCTCTCCACCGGTGAAGCCACCTCTGCCCGATGCTCCATCTAAAACTAAAATCCATCTGATAACGCAGAAAAACTTGACTCTATAGCCGAGTCACCCGAGACCAACCACCCAATGCTATACTACTGAGCCTGCCGCTGTACCTTGATCACCGTCATTGTCCCTTCAGACTCTCCGCACTCCGCGAACCCCACCGAAGCCGTCTCGGATACACTGCACCCTGCAGGCTCCTCCGAAATACATAGGAGCTCATCCAACTCTAACTCAACGACTAAACCTTAGAGAATTCCACCCTAGCACTTCATTCTGTTCTATCCCTATACCAACCATCGCTTCAGTTTCACCCGAAGAAAGTACAGCTCAAACCCTATCCTGAGCTCAGACTCACCTATCTCATCCTGAAGCTTGACACCGTCTTCTCATAGGTATCCAGATCCTCTCTTGCTGCGCATAACCCATCCTCCACCTGAACCGTGACTCTCCCTAGTGCTCCTACAGAAGAAATCTGATTTAAGATCAACCGCCTAGTCCTGAGCTGCTGGGCTACTCCCATCTCGAATACTCCACAACCCCGAGGGCTCCTCCGAAACCACCGAAGACTTCCACCTCCTCTGAACCTGATGTGACTCTCCATGAATCAACCATCTTCATCACCCCAAGGCTCCAACCGATCGCACCGCTGAATGCACCCCAATCACTTTCCCAACCTTCCAGCAGACTGAATAGTTGCTTCTTCAGCTCCACCTCGATCCTGATCTCTTGAGTGATCTCTCCTCTAACACGCCAAATAAAAACACCAACAGCTCAGCCTTAACATTTTTTTTAACACCATGCGAAGCCACAACCAGGAGAACAGCCATAAACAAGAGAGAAGAAAATCAAAAACAAAAGTTTTTTCTTGCTAGAAGCTTCTTCTCTTTCCTGTTGGGAGCTTCCAAACTCCTCGGTTCCTTCCTGCTTCCCATCCAAAAACAGAACCGGCCATCGACCGCCTGCCTCCATGGACCACCGCCGACCGACCTCTGCCCGCACACCACCATTGGATCTAGGCATCGCCACTACCGGATCACCACTGCGGCATGCTATCACTGCCGTTGTTCGCGCCATCACCGGATCAGCGCATCATCGCCAAATCCGTGCTCCCCGATCGGCTCCCCAAGCTTCTATTGCACATGCACATCACCACCGCCGGATCAAACGCCACCGCGACACCCGCAGCCACTAGACCCCGTCGCCTACGCCACTTCATCGGATCTTGGCCACGGCCTTGGAGACGAAAACACCGATCAACCACCGCATCCCAATCGACGACATTGACGTCGGCGGCACCCGAAAGGGGAGAATCCTGATCTCCGCTGCTCCTACCTCCCCAGCTAGCTCCCGCTGCACGCACGCCACCGCTCACGTTCCACCAACCGCCGCCGCCGGCTCGATCATTGTTGCTCGCACACATGCACCACTGCCATCCTAGGACTTTCCCGTCGGAGAAGAAGACGGCCTGCTCCCTCCGGATCTCGCCCGTCCTGCATGCGATCACCACCGAATCGCCCGCCAACAAAAACACCTCCGCACGCCTCGCTCGGCCATCCACACGCCGCGCTCGGCCACCTGATCACTAGAACCGACCGCTAGATGCCGGGATCGGCGGCCAATCGTCGGCCGCCTATCGAGAGGAAGAAAGGGGGGCCTGCCCCCCCCCCCCCCCCCAAAGAAAAAAAAAAAATCTTGAATCTTCCATTGAATCCCTAATTTTCCTGCGCTAGATCTTGATCTTTTCTTTACTTCACGCCTCCTCGTTAAGAAAGCTCTAATACCAACTATTGTGTAGGATCCCTTGACGACGTGTTGAGGCTGAAGGAAAGGTAGGGCACACCTCCACCCACTCTTCATTCGTGCTTGGAGGCACGCCCCCTAGGGCACCTTCGCGTGTGAAAAACTAGAGAGAGATGTGGAAGAAAATGGCTCTATTGATCTCTATTTTCTCATATCTAGGGTTTACAATATACATGTATATATAAACCTATACATGGACCTAAACCCAACCCATAAAAACTCCCTAGGCTAACCCAATGAGATTGGGCTCAATCTCACTCCCATGGACCCAAACTCGACCTATACATGAATTAGCCTCCTTGAGACCCAAATCCCCTGAGCCTCAAGCCTATGGAGGCTGAACCTTCACCCTAGGACCAAATCAGTCCTAGCCCTAGGACCACACCTATCCTAATCTTCCGGAGCCAACACCCTGACTCCCATGGTCTCCCAAGACTTGGGAGCACCACTAATCCTAACAAAAGGTTACTAGTCTAGTCAAAAGGTAGTATATGGCTGAGATCAGACAAGATTATTCTGAGGTTTTTCTTAGAAAGAAATAAAGTAGGAAGGCTGGTAAGGCTGCTGTCCACTTCTTTCTAAGCTTTTTCCTTATTCTTTTCCATGCTCAAATTCTTCTTTTATCTTCTGCTTTTATTGCCCTGTATAAGGCCCTGTTGTTCAGATTTAACCAAACTTGAGTTGATTTCTACTCGTAACCCAAATAATTAATTCTCTCTACTAAAGCATTAGGATCTAAGAGCCCTAAGGACAACCACCCTTATTTTTACCCATTTTTTTCAATAAGATTCCTTACATATATGTGAAAACTCAATCTACATGCAAAGACCTAGGAATTATGATTATAAGCTCATCAAAAGAGAAAAAAACACAAAATAGAGGTAAGGGTAGTATTTTGGGTTTTCTAAACTATTGTATCATTCATGTTCATTGCTTCTTTTGCTGGTGAATGTACCATGTCCAAAATTGAACTTGTCTCTCTAAAGATTATTCCTCCAAGCAGATAAATTTAGGTTATACTATAGTTCATTTTGCTTTTTCCATGTTAAAAAATTAACAACAATGTCTCTATTTTTTTTCTTTTTTTTGCTTTTTCATGAAATATCATTCAACTGAGTTTGACAATATACTAAATCAGATTTTCTTTTTCAAAATTCAAAATAAGAACATACCATTCCAGAAGTGTCTCTTCCACCACAAAGCAAGAGCATGCCATCTGAACGAGCACTAGCAGTAGCATACCTGCCAAAATATTAAAAGAAAAGATTCATTTTTTTTGTGAAGCAGCAACTGTTAGAGTTAATGAAGTTATCATTTCAGCAGAAAACAGAATATAAAGGATTATAAGGTCATTTGTAGAATGAAAGATATGTACAAGCACACTCAAGATATATCTCCCCAAATGTATGCAAGTTATCATTAGCACAAGATATTCCAGAACTTCTCTAGCACCATATGCACCTCTCTCTCTCTCTCTCTCTCTCTCTCTCTCACACACACACACACACACATTTGGCATGGAAGATGCATTAACATTTTCTTTTTCCATTAAAAGGCAAACCAACCATAAGGCATTTCCATTCACTTTGGGGAGTTCATATTTTAAGAAGTATTACATGTCCTGGTGTGAAACTATTGTTCACAAACACCTTCACATACTTTAGCCAACAATTCAAATAAATTAAAAGTTCTTTCATACACTGGAGAGCCTCAATATACTATCACAGCTACTCTCTACATGCATTTTCTAACAAAGATTCAGTTATAATGACCATTAGCTACTCTTAATACACCAAAGTTTCCTGTCTTAAGCATTATAATTATCAAAGAAGCCACTCCTTCAAAATTTAATGTTATATTCAGACTTTAGTTAACTTGCAGAGTAAATGCTCTTAAGGGTCATTTGGTTGCCTGCAATTCCAATTACTATTGGAATTGCGGTTGTACTTGGAATTGCCGCTATTGGAATTGCAAATGCAAAAATTGTTTCTGTTCAATTGCCCATAACCAACAATTGCAAATGCATTTCCAGCTATTTGGAAGTATGATTCTAAAAGTGATTGGGACCCCAGTTCATGCAATTTCACTTCTTTTTACAACATTTTTACCCAATGTATTGGCGCAAGTGCATAAGACATGTAGAGCACGAGTTGTAGATAAAATTTCCAGGCAAAAAAAAAAAAATCTCTGAAGTACGTAGGCATGTTTTTACTCATTACACAGTGAAAAGTGATAGATTAGTATGCCTCTGCGAGAAGCCATGCTGCAGATTTCTAGCATGAATGAAAACAAGAAACGCTTTTGCCCAGAAATAACCTCTTGCAGCTAGGATAAATAGATTAAGCATATAATTGGCTATTGCAAATGACATATACAGGCAACAATGTGTTACATTTATCAACAGTTTCTGAACTTATAAAGTGTAAGCTCACATTCTTGCCGAAGGTCTGTTGCCTTCAGGGATGAGTTTCTGCCATCTGTAGGGTTTCTGTGCCGTATCCAAGGCCCAAGCATCAGATAGAACCCTCTTACCTACACCAAAAGATTCTAATCAGTTTCCATAGAACTAAATCGTCGTAAGAAAAAAGAATGAGTCAAAAATTTTGTGACCATGCTGTTGTCAATGAAAAGATTGAGGAAAATGAGGTGGGAATGGTAATTTGGGCTTCCGGCAGCCTACACGAAAAATTTGTGTGCGCTCCAAATGGTTCATCAACACACATAGAAATTGCGAGAAAAGATTTGAAAAATCTGGTTGTGGGACAAAGGTAGGGTTCAATAGGGGAAAAGAAAGATCCATGGATCCAGCCACAATTAGTAGGCAAAACATTGTTTGTATGGTAATAGTTGTGATAGTGTTTCAGAAATATTGTTAACTATTGTCATTTTCAAGCGAGGAAACAAGGCATTTTCCTGATACAGCAGTACATAGAAGCAGAACCCTTCTGCAACTTAAAAGTCAGGCTTTAAGAAATAATTTAGAAGGAAAAAAAAAGAATAAAAACGCGCAGAGCAGGAATCAGAAAGCAGTAAGTAACAGGGAACAAGTCATGAATAAAGAAAACTTTAATCGCCTTGAATCTGGTTCTGCTGTTTGGGTGCAAGGACCTGTCAACATGCCAGCAGCTCAGGAGAGCTGGAAACAAGAATTTGATCTCTACAAAGCTGAGCGCCTTCACTTGATGATTCATCTTCTTGCTCACGTGTTGGATTTGTGAGAATCAAGAGAAGAAAGATCCTCTGATATTATTTTTCCACTGGCTAATAACCAGGGAGGAGGTTTGTTTGCAAGAATTCTGAAAGACAGAGACGGATGGCTCAGATTGATTGCTAGAGGTCAGCTGCACTTTGGATCTGGAGCTGGAGGAAGTTCAGAATCCATCGACTATGGGAAGATGCAACTTCAAGGCTGCAATTATCCCCAGAAATAAAAAGGAATAAATTGTAGAGCTATTTGATGGAATTAAATCCTCGTTGTTCAAGAAGAATAAGTCATTTGGAATGATTTGTATAATTATAAAGCCCCAGTATGACAACATCAGCTAGAACTTGACCTGGTATGCGTACCATGTCATCTCGAGCTAATATTGTCAACAAACATGAAACATACAAAATATATTAAGATCACTTTTTTCCCAACTTAAACTATTTTGAGCAGTATTCTGATGATAATCTTCTGAGGAATTAACCATGATATATCTGATCCATGCATAATATCATGAAAAATCAATACAAATTTTTCACAGCAAACATGTTTGGAACCTTAGAATACATACTAGATTATTACGGCTACATCAAATTCCATGAATCCATATGGATATGCCTTGCTTGTTCTAACAGAATTATGTGAAAATACATGAACAATACTATATAATTATATAAATAATCCAAAACCACAAGCTAACATCCAGTTATCCTTAAACAGTGATAACATAGCTCTATGAAAGTACCATCATTTCCACTAACTGTCACAAGATAACGTTGAGCAACCAAATCCATGGCATGGCCATAGCGAGGTCCTGGTCCGGGCCCTTGAACCACCACCCTGAAATAAATTTCAGCAACGTAGAAAGATATGATCCAATCCAAATCCACATACGCAAACCAAAAGACAACATAGAATATAACATCACTTCGATCTTCACCTGTGCCACTTGAATTTATCATTTGTCAGGTCAAGCACATAAAGATCATCCGTGGAATGCCCAGCAGGACCTATGCCACCCTAGCAAGACAACATCACCCAGTAATTTATCATCCCAAAAAACTACTGGAACTCCAAGAATTCAGAATTTGGCAAACTGATTATATTTAACTCTTATCACCTGGAAAACAACCATGGTACCAACCGCAGCTGCAGCATGTGCAGCCCTCGGCGAAGGTGGCTCTCCGACTGGATGCAACCTGTCAGATTTAAATTATATTACTCGATTCTCATGAAAAATTATAAATTGAGTCCAATTTCATAAAAAAAAAAAAAATGCATCTTTTCCATCAAAAAAAGAAGAACAGTTCAAGAATGATCCGAGAGGAAAGAATAGAAATGAGAGAAAAATTTAAATTATATTACCTCACTCTCGTGAAATATTCCAACTTGAACTCAATATCACACAAAAAAGCCATCTTTTATCGAATAAATTCTATGACAGCTAGGTAGAAGGGCAGAGAAATATGGGAAAAAAGAAGACCAAGACCTGGTCCATTTCCTGGTCTCGACGTCGTATGAGTGAACCGAATTCGTCACTCCCGCCAGCCCTTCACAACCAAAAACACAATCAGCCAAATATCTATCCAACTCAAATCAGATCAAAGCAGCAGGGAATGTGAGAGAGAGAGAGAGAGAGAGAGAGAGACGAAGGAGGAGGGGGGATGGGGAGAGTAACTGATGCCCGGGACGGCGGAGGAGGCGCCACCCTCGATGGCGGTGGCGCCACCGAAGAGGATGAGGCGGGGGCCGTGAGATTTCGTGGCAGCCACGGCGGTGAGGGAATGGCCGCAGCGAGGACCAGGGGCGTCGTCGTCCGAATCCCAGCTCGCGTCCAGCGGCCGGTAGGTCGGTGCCGGAATCGTCCATGATTTCGTGCCCATCTCTCCTCCGCCGCCGCCGTCACCGCCGTCTCCGCCGGGAGACTTCGGAAGACGAGTAGGGACACACGGGAAGGGCGTCGCGGAGAGATCGGAGAAGAGGGGGGTAGAGAAGTCGAACGAGGAAACCTAAAGCCCTAAAAGGGACCCAGTGGGGTAGGATAAACGAGGTGGAGCGTTGGGTAACCTGTGGGGTGTCACTTTCTCGGTCTCTTTACTGAAAGTCAATTTTTTGTACTTAATGTGCAGGGAAAATTATAGACAAACCCTTCTACTTTGGGCAAGTTAAAATTAACTGCCAAACTTTCATTTTGGCTGTAATTTGGCCAAGCCATCAACGTAGATAGGAGTGGCAATTTATTATTGGACCCATCAATCTAATCCATAATTTTAAATAAATTTATATTTGATATAAATAGATTTGGCTCATAAATAAAATAATTTATCTAATTTTAAATTAGATTCAGATTTAAATCTTTGACCCATTTAACTTATTTTAATCTATTTAATAATTTGATCGAATAATAATTCAATTCATTTAACCTATTTAAGATATATTTAGTCTACTTAAATATGCTTAGCATGTTTCTATCCTATTTAACCTAACATGTGCTATATGTTTAATATGTCAAATCTATTTAATCTATTAAAATTTTATTTAATTTATTTAACTTGACTTAATCTATTTAATAAATATATTATACAAGTCAAGTCGAATTATATTTTAATAAATAGGCTAGATTTAGATTTAAAATTTTGATCTATTTAATAAATGAATTAAATTTGAATTGATGATTTTTTGATTTGATCCCCATCCAACCAATCGTATTGCCAAAATTAAATTTGATCATCATTGAGGAAAAAGACCAATATACCATTGATTCAAAGAGATCCGATTATGACTTTTATGTGATCTCAAAGCGTACTATTCCCTATAATTCATCCACTTATATAGATCTTAAAGTGCCCCATCATCTATCGTTCATCTATTTGCACAAATCTCAAGGTACTTCATTCTTTATCATCCATCCATCTGCATAAATCTCAAAGTATTTCATCCTCTATCATCTATATTTGCAAATCTCTAAGTATTTCATTCTCTATCATTCATTCATCTACATAAAATATTTAATTTATCATTCATTCATCTCATCTGCACATATCTCAAAATACTTTATCCTCTCTTATCTATCCACTTGCACGATCCCAAAGGCCTGTTTTATACTTTTATTTATATATCTCTAACTTCTTTTGTCCTTTATTTTCCTTTACATTTAGTTTTTATATACTTTTAAAATTTTATATGATATTTCCATTTATACTTATTTTTAAATTAATATATATTAGATATGCTAAGTTACAAATTCTTTCCATCAGACTAAAGTCCACTTTCATATTCTTATTCTATCAAAAGAAGAAAAAGTTAATGTAACATATTGCATAGGTATCATTCCCCAAATTTCTTCATAAAATATTATAAGGCAGTGGAGAAAACCAGTAGGAAGTAAATTAGCTAAACATGGAGAAGTCAAAATCAACTTGAGCATGGTTTAGCACCTCATTAAATTTGGTTTGAGATGATAAAGAAGGCTGCTTTTACTTGACATTTAGGGGATAGAGATACTCGAGTTAGATATGGTGGCCAATGTGACAGTGATATCATGCACAATCTATATATGGCAATAAACTAGTAAAAAGAAAAATCAGCCATAATGGTTGATTTGGCTCTCATAAAGAAAAAACAAGAGCAGCAATTTTTATCCGACGCTACTGTTGTCCTCTTGCTACCTTCAACCATATCAACGTATCATATGAAAAATGGAAATCAGTTTGAAATATAATAAATATATTTAGTTTATAAAGAAATAACTATAATGAATAAATAAGTAAATATAAGTTTTTTGAGGAAAAAAAAAAGGTCAACTAACAACTATTGAATTAAGAAGAAAACATTGATTATATCATATGCTTATTTATATGAAGCGAGACCAAGTCAAACAAAAGCAAAGTAGGACATGCTCAACTTATTCATATTTCAAGCTCAAAAATTTAGGCTCATGTTCATCTTTTTATTAATAAAATCAATTTTAAGCTGAATTTTTTGAATATAATATAAGCTACTCATGAACAGCATGTGCATATGTCATCCTTGGATATCTATGTTATATTTTACTGCATACAATTGATTGTGAGAATGTACACATCTTCAAAAAATAATTCTGATTTTTTTCCTAGCGATTGCTAAGCTTAATCAAAAGTCATGACAACAATCAGACCAAACTAATTATCTACTATTTAATTTTTTTAGTTGATAGATTTATTAATTTTTTTCATTTTAATATGTTATTAAATAAGAAAAATTTCTTTTTAAGTGGTGTAAGTCTATATATATATATATATATATATATATATATATATATATATATATATATATATATATATATATATATATATATATATATATATATATATATATATTACTCTATGGTGTATTATAGTATTAACATGTAAAATTTTTAAAAAAAAAATAAGAAAATATCATATATTTATAATTTTTTTTTTTTTTTTCGATATAAGACGCCATATGAATTAGGGGGAGAGAGGGGTTGGGGATGGGCGGAGCGAACGGAGAGAGCGCATGGGGAAGTGAAAGTTTTTTTTTTTTTATTTGATGAATGGAGAGGGGCAGGGGAAGGATAGTGGGGATGGGGGGAGGTACGATGGTGATGATACACGATGGGGTGGTGCATGGAGGATGGAGGATGGAGGATGGAGGATGAAATTTTTTTTATTATAGTAGATCAAGCTGGAGGTGGGGCGGAGGGACGTCACGGGATTGGGGGGTGCAACTATAGCGAGTGCATGAGAGGAGCGGGAGTATTTTTTATTTTTTATAAATTTAACGGATGGAGAAGGAGGTGAGGGTGGCACCGCGGTGAGGACGGTGCATACTGCCATAATCTGAGCCTCACGTGATTAGGATGGGGGATGGGGGGCCGGGGGAAGACGGCTGGAGAAAGGGAAGAGAAGGGAGGAAGAAAAGAAAAAAAAAAAGAAGAAAATATTTAAAAAGGAAAAAAAAATATATTATTTTATTATTAATAATAATTTAAAATATTATTTTTAAATAATAATAAAGTAATATTTTAAAAAATAAAAAAAAATTAAAAATAAAAGTAGGGAAGGGATAAGAGATGAAAATAATATTTTTTTAAAAATATATTATTTTTAAAAATAAAATATTATAAAAATAATAATAATATTTTTAAAAATATTAATTTATTATTATTTTTAAAAAATAACATATCATTTTTTTAATTTTAAAAATAATAATATATTAATTTTTTAAATAATATTTTATTATTTTTAAAAAAATAATATATTTCGAGGTCTGAATCAATCCAACGGATCAAATCAGATCAAACCTAATAAATTATCCATAAACAAAGCACGGTACTCCATCAATTTGAAAATCAAATCTCTGCATTTAATAGCCTTCAAAAGTTTATAAGATATTAATGATGAAGTATGTCGTTTTTCATTTTCTCTATCCTTTCCTTCGAATTTTTATCTCCCTTGGTTGGAAGGATGGTGGCGGGCGCACCATGGACGAGCAAGAAGGTGGGCGACAGAACCAAGCCCTTCCGTCCTCCAAAAGAAAGATGAGTTTGATAGTATCTTTTCTAAATATTTTTTTTAAAGTTTTTTTTGATTATTATTTTTTTATATTTAGTTAGCTTTTTGGATGATGCAAAGAATTGAGAATGGTAATGTTTTGAGTTTTTGACGAGCAAGGAACTGAGGAAGTGTTAGTTCTGACTGAAAATTGAGGAAAAAATAATAATAATTATAGGAAGAAAAAAGAAAGAAAGAAAAGAAGAGAGAATTTCTCACTCTTCCTTCAGTGATGGCGTTAGGGGCGGCAGTACTGATAGAGACATCGGAAGGGTATAATTAGAATCAATATTTATCGAAAGAGAAGGGGAGCAATGGTGAGGTGGTAGGGATGGGGCGGCACTGGCTGGTGCAGAGAAGATATGAGAAGAAGTGAGAGGATGGGAGTGCGGTCGGGATCGACATTTATCGAGAGAAGGGGAATCATGGTGGACAGCACTTATAGGCATGGAGAAGATATGAGAATAGAAAGAAAGAAGAAAAAATAATAATAAAATATTATTTTATAAAAAAAAAAAATTCTCTTTTTTTCTTGAGTGGTTGCGCCAAGGGCAGCAGTACTGATAAGGGCACCAAAAGGTACGATTGGGATCGATGTTTATCGAAAGAGAAGAGGAGTGATGGTGAGATGGCCAGAGGATGGAGCGACACCGACGGGCACGGAGAAGATATGAGAAAAAAAAAAAGAGGATGAGGATGCGATCGGGATCAACATTTGCTGAGAGAGAAGGAAAGCCATGGTGAGACGATAAAAGGATTATGGTGGCACCAGCAGGCACATAAAAGATATGAGAACATTAAAGAATAGAAAAAAATATTTTATAAAATAATAAAAAAATATATAATATAATATAATAAATAAATATAAAATATTAAAAAATTTAAAATATTTTTTATAAATATTTATTATTAATTTTTTTTAATAATCATAGACTATAATTATTCATCCCACGCAACGTGTGGGTCTTGAACTAGTTAGTTATTAAATATCATTAATTTTGTACATCATCTACTGCCACGAAGTGCAAAGGCCAAGTATATTGATTCGGCACATTTGAAATGACATAAGATAATAATTACTCATAAGTAATGCTATGATGTTTTTTGATTTTGATTGAGATAAAGATAGAAATTATTATCATATTTGTAGCATTTAGATGCCTCCACCATAGTACACATTATAAGTCAATGTTGTATCAACCTAGCTGGTCCATGAGCAGCAGAGAAAGTCATCTTTGGCTTGGACTAGATTGACCTAATCCCCAAATCCCCTTTTCTTTCTCCTACACACACACATCCAACCTCCTGTGTCGAAAAAAAAATATATGGGATAGATATTATAAAATATGATCAAGGCATTCTTTTTCTTTCTTAATTTCAGCACATATTTTTTAGTAATACATATTATGTGACCATATCATATATATTAGATAAATTAATCATCAAATAAATCAACATACATCTACAAAGAAATCAATACACAATTTTTAGAATCTAGAGTTCATCAATATACAGTATATAGCTAGATGATAGATATTGTAAGTTTTTTTGATATACATCCAGCAACGATCCAATACACATCTGCAGATAAATTGATACATAATTTATCGAACTTAATTTTCTGCAGTATATAATATATGGCCAATTGTGACCAATATACAATATATGATCAATTGATGCATACCTAGTAAAATATTCATCTGACGTCCAAATACATATCTCTAGATAAAGTAATACATAATTTTCAGAATATAGTACTTATCAGTATACAATACGTGACTAAATGATACACACTAGATAGTTTACAGGTATATACTGTAAACTTTTTTGATCCACGCCCTGCAACGACCTAATATACATAAATAAATTGATACATAGTTTATCAAACTTAATATTTACCAATATCTAGTATATGGTCAGTTGATACATATTTAGCAAAATATTCATCCAACATCTCAATACACAACTTTTGGTAAAATGATATATAATTTTTATAAACTTTTAGATGCAAAAATCTTAGTAAAAAAGAAAAATTTTGAAGAGGAGAAAGGGACTCGAGGAATACCTTATGAATAGAAGAGATGGTATATGAGTTTAGGAAAGGAAAAAGAGACTCGGTAGGAAAATCTTATGGATGGAAGAAATAGTTTGATAAGGAAGATAATAGATAAAGAGACTTGATAAAAAAGAAAGAGGATATCGACGATTATGAAGGGTCTCTCTTAGGCATGCATTTTGTTTCTTTTTTTTATAATTATTTTAGATATGGAACTAACAGACTCCATTGGTAAGAGAAATTTAATTTCTATCTAACTTTTAGATTTTCTCTTTAAGATGCGAAAAAAGAAAATATGGCATAAAACTAGGCACGCCCCATATAATTGCCTATAGTGCCTGCTCCATATGATTTGTTTTCCCCTGCGCCCTCTCTTTTCTTTATTTTTTTCTTCTTTTTCGCTTTATACAAAGCTCTACTACTACCGGACAATCTTTGTTATTACCTCTTAACAAAAATCATATGGGGCAAACCTTATAGTTTACCATATCTGCAGTAACACCAATTTTAAAGAATAAACCTAAAAGTCATGAACTTTTTCTACTAATAAACATGATTAAAAAAATGTATCATTCTCTTTCTTTCTTACTTTCAGCATATATTTTTTATCGATACATATACATCACCATTAATACATACTAAACAAATTAATCATCGAGCAAATCATCAATACACACCTCCATATAAATTGATATACAGTTTCTAAATGATAGATTCATTAATATATGGTATACTGATGATACATACTCAATAAATTAGCCATCTGGCAACCCAATATGTATCTTTAAATAAATTGATATACGATTTTCAAAATATTATATTTACTAAACTAGTATATATTACATGGCCTGGTGATGTACACTCATTAAATTCATGATATATACCATAAGTTATTTTGATACACACCTAGCAGTGATCTAATACATACCTTAAGATAAATCGAAACATAGTTTTTAAAATATAAAATTCACCACTATATAGTACACAGCTCGGTGATACATACTTAGCAAATCAGTTATCTAGCAATCCATTATATACTTCCAAGCAATTTGATACATGGTTTTCAAAAAATATAATTCACTAATACATACTACATGGGATAGTGATACATATTCATTGACTTTCTGATACATATTACAAGTTTTTTTGATATACATTGAATAATAATCTAATATACATCTTTAGATAAATCGATATATAGTTATTGGAATATACTTTTTACTCGGAGAAAATGTATTAAATCACTGCAAGATGTATATTAAAGAAAAATTATAGTATGTATCATAAAGTCGATAAATATGTATTAGCAAGCTATGTAGTGTATACTGGTGAATATAATATTTCAAAAACTATGTATCAATTTACTTAAAAGTATATATTGGATTGCTAGATGACTAATTTACTAAGTATATATTGATGAACTTCATAGTCTAGAAACTACGTATTGATTTATTGGAATGTGTATATTAATTTATTTGATAATTAATTTATTTAGTATGTATCATATAGCTATGTAGTATATACTGGTAAAAAGTATGTACTGAAAATGAGAAAGAAAAAAAATATCATAATTTTTTTTGTCATGGAATTGATGATTTCGTTAGCATAATGAGTATTTAATTTTTAAGTTTACCATTTAAGATTAGTGTTAAAAAAAATATGGCAAATTATAAAATCCATCCCATATAATATTTTATAGTATCCGTTCCATATGATTTTGCTCGTTGCCTCTAATATTGCCGCCGCCGCCGCCATCACCATCCAACTAGCATTTTCCTTTCTATTCATCTCTCTCCTTTCTTCTTTCTTTCTTGCTCATTGAATCTAATGCTTCTTTCCTTCTCTCACCTCTCTTTCTCTTAAGTTGCCCATTTTCTCCCCTCTTTCTCTTATCTTCCACAATTTTGTATATCTAATTGGTAAGAAAAACCCTCTCTACATCTTCCTATCCTTTTTATTATGCTTTTGCCCTTTCTTATATAACCTATGCAGATTTTCATGTATAGAGGCCCCAAATTCTAGCTAAAGGCTCCAATTGAGGTAAACCCCGACCCTGTTACTTCTAAATTGGTAAAATAATATAATTTGATGGTAGATTTAAGAAAAAATTGGATCTAGGCTTATGTTCTCGCTCACCTTTGGCGACAACATAGCTTACATCCTTAGCCAAATTTGGTATTCACACATAGTGATTGTCCCTGGTGTCTATGAGTCTACCTTGATCATGTGATACAGATTCTAGTTGTATTCAGATTAATTATGAATTGGGTCAAAAGCAAGAGAACTACATTTAACCTCCCTCCAAAGTTTCTTCAGTTATAGTTTCCATAACATAGGGAATGCCATACATCCAACCAGACAATGACTTAGTTTACGGCATGCAACCCAGAACATTAGAAGACAGGCAGTTAATCATAATATTTTTCTTATTTCTCCCAAATGATATGACTCGGGCAACAAGGATCCTGCCATGAAGCTAAGAACATTAAATATGATTCATCCATGAAATTAAAAACATCAAATAAGATTTATCGTACCGAGCATACCATCCTATACTGTATTGGTATCTAATTGATAGTCGATATATAGTGCGTACCAAATGTTAGCATGCCAAGCTAATCTATACCAACACCGTCCCAACATGACATCGGTTAAGAAGACATACCTCATTGAATACATGGTCTCATCCAAACGAGGAGCAACCATCTACCAGCTGGAGAAGAGTCTAAAGGGAAAGCATAAAATTATAAACTCACGAATATAAACACCGGAAACTGAAAGACCAAGATAGAATAATGACAAGACCGACTACAAATAGGATAAATATGAATAAGTAAATTATAATCATGAAATGCCTTATCCCATCTATATGATACGCTTATATGGATCCAACTTCAACGATCCTTTGCACTGTCAGTCTGCTCGAACAAAAATTATTTCCATTTCATACAGATAAATTTTTTATTTACACAATTTGGATATAAGATATGTTGGTACAGAATCTGATTGATACTGGATCGAGCTGGAGTCAAGGAAGACGAGATCATCGCCGGTGACCTGCAAAATAAAATCCCATTCGGAGTCGGTGGTGGTGGCTTCGATAGGATCCTCCGACGTTAAAATCAGCTCTTCTAGCCAACAAAAATAGAGTGCCCAAACAAGAATTCATGAGAGTTTCGGAAAGAAGAAGAAAGCTTATAGAAAATGTATCTAGATGATCCCTTTTTATAGATGGGCTTGATTGATGGTGACGACCATACCATCCGGTAGTGGGCCGCTTGAGACCGCGTGGAATTTGGTGTGGAGAGAAAAATATCGTCAGACTGATAGTGACAGTCATACCATCCGGTAGCGGACCGCTCGAGATTTGGTAGAGTCTGTCATGGAGGGGAGCACCGTCTGTAGTATTGCTTATAGCAGACCGATGGCGATCGTTCATTGAGATTTAATAGCCATAGCTTGGAGGAAGCAGACATTGGTTGGTGAAGAACTTCGACATATATCAATTTCAGAGAAGTTCGGACTCCTGAAGGGAATACATTTGGAGGGGATCATCCGAGAGCAATCTGCTGGAGGAATCCGACCGAAGAAGAAGTTTGGAAAGAGCTCGACTCCTGAAGGAGTTCGATCGAAGAAGAAGTCCGAAAGGAGTTCGACTCCTGAAGGAGTTCAACCGAAAGAGTTCGGCTCCTATAGAAATCCAACCGAAGGAGGAATACGGAAGAAGTTCGGCTCCTGTAGAAACTTGACTGAAGGAAGGATATGGAAGAAGTTCGGCTCCTAAAGAAATTTGGCTAATTCATGATTATCGATTGCATTAGGCTAAGCATCAGACTGAATTTCGACGAAAGTGGGATTTATCTTCAATAATAGTCCTCCCCCACTTTCGAGTTCGAAATTCGAAGGAATGAAGTACAAAAAAGATGACTGTCGAAGTCCTTTTTTGGACTCTACACCCATTGAGGTTGAAGCTCGGGAAAGATCTTATCTCCAGCCGAGATTGATGTTGAAGTGAAAGCTCGGGGGAGATCTTGTCTCCAGTCGAGGTTGAAGGAGATCTTGTCTTCTGTTGATATTGCGGTTGAAACTCGGGAGAGATCTTGTCTTCAGCCGAGATTGACGTTGAAGTTGAAGCTCGGAAGAAATCTTATCTCCTGTTGACGTTGCGGTTGAAGCTTGGGAGAGTCTTATCTCCAGCCGAGGTTAACGTTGAAGTTGAAGCTCGAGGGAGAATCTTGTCTCCAATCGAGGTCGATGTTGAAGTTGAAGCTCGGGAGAGATCTTGTCTCCTATTGACATTGCGGTTGAAATCGGAGAAGATCTTGTCTTCAGCCGAGGTTAACGTTGAAGCTCAGAGGAGATCTTATCTTCAACTGAGGTCAAGAAAGATCTTGTCTCCTGTTGATATTGCGGTTGAAGCTCGGAGAAGATCTTGTCTCTAGCCGAGATTGACGTTGAAGTTGAAGCTCGAGGAAGATCTTGTCTCTAGCCAAAGCTCGGAGGAGATCTTGTCTCTAGTCGAGGTTAACATTGAAGTTAGAGCTCGGAGGAGATCTTGTCTCTAGTCAAGGTTAAAGATCTCATCTCCTATTGTTGTCGGTCATAATAGGGCCATTGTCAGGACCTCTCCCCTCACGTCGTCTACAATGAACGAGGCCTTCGACTTTGCTCACATTAGGATGAGGTTCTCCTCCTGTTCCTAATGAACTGTGGGGGCACATAAGGATCGTTGTTAGGATCTCTCCCCCCATTTCGTCTAAAATGAATGAGGCCTTCGATTTTGCTCACGACAGGATGAGGTTCTCCTCCAGTTTCTAACAGGCTGTGGGGGCATATAAGGGCCATTGTCAGAGCCTCTCCTCCATCTCGTCTAAAATGAACGAGGTCTTCGACTTTGCTCATGTTAAGATGAGGTTCTCCTCCTATTTCTAACGAACTATGGGGGCACATAAAGACCGTTATCGGGGCCTCCCCCTCCATCTCATCTAAAATGAACGAGGTCTTCAACTTTTCTCATATTAGGACGAGGTTCTCCTCCTGTTCCTAATGAGCTGTGGGGGCACATAAGGGCCGTTGTCAGAGTCTCTCTCCCCATCTCTTTTAAAATGAATGAGACCTTTGACTTGCTCATGTTAGGATGAGGTTATCTTTCTGTTTCTAACATGGCCACTATTGATTGCTTCTTTTCTATCATCAGATAGTTTTTGCATCGAGAAACAATAATGTTGAAATGTAAAAGTTTTATTGAAGAAAAATTACCGACAGTATATTCTCAGATTCTCTGAGTCTAAGGTCGTGGGAGCATTGTTCCTCTGAGCTTCTTCAGACGATAAGTTCTGGGTCGGACGATCTTCTCTATTTCATATGGACCTTTTCAATTCGAGACAAGCTTTTTCTAGCTCTGAGGCTGAGAGATGGCGGCTCATCGAAATACTAAGCCCCCCCGAATAGCATTGATGATATCGAAAGACAGCCGATCTCCTTGTTGTTCCTCTCTCATTGGTGGTTCTAGCTGCGGTAGCGCCATTGGCTTGCTTCAGACCAGCGTCTGTGGAGCATTGGGGGGGGCGTAGTTATGAAACCTTCAGAGGGGAGAACTTCTTTGCGTCCTTCTATCTGGGCTTCTTTGATAACAAGTTCGAGGGGGAGTTCGGCTTTGCTTGCGCTTGGAGGGAGTCTATGAGCACGGCCGAACTTCATTCGGCCCTCCATCAATCATGGATTTGCTAGACTTATCCGCCTGCCGCTTTCTTACGGCTTCTTCATTCTTGTGCTTGAAGGATTCTTCCGTACGGGCATATCTCTCGGCCCAAGCTAGTAGGTCGGTAAAGTTCCTAGGGTACTTCTTCTTCAGAAAGAACAGCAAATCATTTTTCTAAAGACCATTCTTGAGTGCGGTCATCGCAGCTGACTGGTCCAGATTTCGGACCTCCAACGCAGTAGTATTAAATCGAATGACATAAATTCGGATGGATTCTTCCTCCTTCTGCTTGATATTCATCAGGAAATTCAAACCTCGGTATAGACGTTGGCTGCTGATGAAGTGAGCTGCAAACTGATGGCTTATCTGATCAAAGAAGAAAATCATACCCAATTTCAACGTCGAGTATCAGTTTCTTGCCGCTTCCTTTAAGGTAGATAAAAAAGCTCGACATAATATGGTGTCTGGTATGCCATGAAGTAACATCATGATCCAGAAGGCTTTCAGATAATCGACCAGATCAGAGGTTCCATCGTAGCTTTCAAATTGGGGGAGCTTGAAGTTCGGTGGAACAGACTCTTGCATACTTTGAGGAGAAAAAGAAAGATCGGTGTGAACATCGTCATGGTGAGTAGAGGCGACGTGGTCAAGCTCCTCAATCCACCGATTCATCTCCCGTAGTTTCTGATTGAGGATGTCAACTCAATCACAGGTCTTGAAAGGCTTTCGATCGTAGATGGGGAAGGTCCCTTCCAGAGAAGAATCATGATCCAAGCAAGGATCCTCTGCTCTCTATTTTTTCTTTTCTAGGGCGATGGGTATGCTAGCCCAAGTGCCCCTCCTTGGAATCGATTTCTGACATCTCGATAATGGGTTTCCTGATGGAACCGCCATCGAAGGCTGCCATATGGCCTGCACTATTTCGATGAGACCTTGAATCCGTTGCATCAGTAGGTTAAGCTGCTCCAGATCTACCATGGCCGTCAGTGGAGATGGTGGTTGAAGCATTGATGCTGGAGCCAGAACAAACGGATCTGGCTCGAATCTGATGGCAGAAGTGGTAGATCTCCTGGTAGTCACCTTCTTTAGAGATATTTCTTGAGATTGAGGAAGAGGATGGAGATAAACCTTGGAGAAAAAGCTCCACTGGATCGACTGAGCACTCCTTTAAGAATAATGGTACCTCAAAAATAGAGATCCTTTCTTTAGCGCCAATTCTATTAATGCAGAACCTGGTTGACGTCAGATCGAGCTGAAGTCGAGGAAGACAAGGTCGCCGCCGGTGATCTACAAAATAAAATTTCATCCAGAGTCGGAGGTGGTGGCTCCGATAGGATCCTCCAACGATCAAGTCAGCTCTTTTGATCAACATAAATAGAGTGCTCAAGCAAGAGTTTGGTAGAATTTCGAAAAGAAGAAGAGAGCTTATAGAAAACATATCTGGAGGGTTTCTTTTTATAGATGGAGCTTGATTGATGGTGACGGCCATACTGTCTGATAGTGGGCCGCTCAGGATCATATGAGATTCGGTACGAAGAGAAAGGTATCATCAGACTGATAGTGACAGCCATACCGTCCAGTAGCGAGCCGCTCGAGGTTTGGTAGAGTCTGTTATGGAGGGAGGCACCGTCTGTAGTATCATTTGTAACAGACTGATGGCGATCATTTATCAAGATTTAATAACCGTAGCTCGAAGAAAGCAGGTGTTGGTTGATGAAGAACTTCGATATATATCAATTCCAGAGGAGTTCGGACTCTTGAAGGAAATACGTCTGGAGGGGATCATCCGAGAGTAATCTGCTGGAGGAATTCGATTGAAGGAGAAATTCGAAAGAAGTTTGGCTCCTGAAGGAGTTTGACCGAAGGAGAAGTCTGAAAGGAGTTCGACTCCTGAAGAAGTTTGACCGAAGGAGGAGTCCGAAAGGAGTTCAGCTCCTATAGAAATTCGATCGAAGGAGAGATACGGAAGGAGTCCAGCTCCTGTAGAAACTTGACTAAAGAAATGATACGAAAAAAAAATTGGCTCCTGAAGAAATCTGACTGAAAGAAAAGTCCAAAAAAAGTTCGGCTCTTGTAAAAATCCAATCGAAGGAGGGATACGGAAGGAGTTCGGCTCCTGTAGAAATTTGACTGAAGGAGGGATACAGAAGGAGTTCGACTCCTGGAGGAGTCCAACTGAGAGAGAAGTCTGGAAGGAATTCGGCTTCTGGAGGAATCCGACTGAAGGAAGAATCCGAAAGGAGTTCGACTCCTGTAGACATTCGTCTGAAGGAGAGATTTGGAAGGAGTCCGGCTCTTGGAGAAGCTCGACCGAACGAGAAGTTTGGGAGGAGTCCGACTCCTGAAGGAGTTCGGTAGGAATTCGGCCATTGGGGGAGTTCGAGAGGGGTTCAATCGATGGAGGAGTTTGGCTGGGGCTCGACCGCTGAGGAGTTCGGCCAGCTGAAGGAGTTCGGCTAAGATTTGGCCGTTGAAGGAGAATTTTCGATCGAAGCTCTTTCATGATTATCGGTTGCATTAGGCTAAGCATCAGACTGAACTTTGGTGGGAGTAGGATTTATCCCTAATAATAGTCCTCCCCTACTTCTGAGTTCGAAATTCGAAGAAAGAAGTATAAAAAAGACGACTGCCAAAGTTTTTTTTCGGACTCTGCACCTATTAAGGTTGAAGCTCAGAAGAGATCTGTCTCTAGCAGAGATTGATGTTAGAGTAGAAGCTCGGGGGAGATCTTATCTCCTATCGAGGTTGAAGAAGATCTTGTCTCCTGTTGACGTTGCGGTTGAAGTTTAGGAGAGATCTTGTCTCCAACTGAGGTTGACGTTGAAGTTGAAGCTCGGAGGAGATCTTATCTCCTGTTATCTCCTGAGCGAGGTTGAAGCTCGGGGGAGATCTTATTTTCCTGTTGAAGTCGAAGCTCGGAGGAGATCTTGTCTCCTATCGATGTTGCGGTTGAAGCTTGGGGAAGATCTTGTCTCCTATTGACGTTGCGGTTGAAGCTCGAAGAAGATCTTATCTCCAACCGAGGTTGACGTTGAAGTTGAAGCTCGAAAGAGATCTTATCTCTTGTTGACGTTGAAGTTGAAGTTCGGAGGAGATCTTGTCTCCAACCGAAGCTCGGGGGAGATCTTATCTCTAGCCGAGGTTAATATTAAAGTTGGAGCTCGAAGGAGATCTTATCTCCAGTCGAGATTGAAGGAGATCTCATCTCCTATTGTTGTTGGGCATAATAAGGACCATTGTCAGGGCCTCTCCCCTCACCTCGTCTACAATGAACGAGGCCTTCGATTTTGCTCATGTTAGGATAAGGTTCTTCTCCTATTCCTAATAAATTATGGGAGCACATAAGGACCATTGTCAGGGCCTCTCCCTCCATCTCGTCTAAAATGAACGAGGCTTTCAACTTTGCTCGCGTTAGGATGAGGTTCTCCTTCTGTTCCTAACGGACTATGGGGACACATAAGGATCGTTGTCAGGATCTCTTTTTCCATCTCGTCTAAAATGAATGAGGCCTTCGACTTGCTTATGTTAGGATGAGGTTCTCCTTCTGTTTCTAACATGGCCACTATTGATTGCTTCTTTCCTATCATTAGATAGTTTTTGCATCGAAAAACAATAATGTTGAAATAGGAAAGTTTTATTAAAAGAAAATTACCGATAGTACATTCTCAGATTCTTTGAGTCTCAAAGTTGTGGGAGTGTTATTCCTCCGAGCTTCTTCAGGTGATAAGTTTCGGGCCAGACGACCTCCTCTATTTCATATGGACCTTTTCAATTCAGGATAAGCTTCCTCTGGATTTGAGGCTGAGAGATGGTGGCTCGTCGAAGTACTAAGCCCCCCAGAGATAGCGTTGATGATGCCAGAAGGCGATCATTTTTCTTGTTGTTCCTCCCTCATTGGTGGTTCTAGCTGCGGTAGCACCATTGGCTTGCTTCAGACCGGCGTCTGTGGAGCATTGGGGGGGCGTAGTTGTGAAACCTTCAGGAGGAGAACTTCTTCGTGCCCTTCTATTGGGGCTTCTTTGATGACGAGCTCGAGGAAGAGTTCGGCCTCGCTTATGCTCGGAGGGAGTCCGTGAGCACGATCGAACTTCATTCGGCCCTCCATCAGTCATGAGTTTGCTAGACTTGCCCGCCTGCCGCTCTCCTATGGCTTCTTCATCCTTCAACTTGAAGACTTCTTCCGCACGGACATATCCCTCGACCCAAGCTGGCAAGTCGGCAAAGTCTCTGAGATACTTCTTCTTCAGAAAAAAAAAAATCATTCTTCTGAAGGCCGCCCTTGAGTGCGGCCATCGCAACTGACTGGTCCATGTTTCGGACCTCCAACGCAGTAGCATTAAACATGGTGACATAAGCCCGGATGAATTCTTCCTCCTTCTGCTTGATGTTCATTAAGAAATTCAAATCTCGGTGCGGATGTCGGCTGCTGATGAAGTGAGCCACAAACTAATGGCTCATCTGATCAAAGAAGAAGATCGTACTCGACTTTAATATCAAGTACCAATTTTTTGCTGCTTTCTTTAAGGTAGATAAAAAAGCTCGATATAATATGGTGTTTGGTGCGCCATGGAGCAGCATCATGGTTCGGAAGGCTTTCAGATGATCGATCGGATCAGAGGTTCCATCGTAGCTTTTAAATTGGGGGAGCTTGAAGTTCGGTGGAACGGGCTCTTACATAATTTGAGAAGAAAAAGAAAGATCGGTGCAGATGTCGTTATGGTGAGCAGGAACGACGTGGCCGAGCTTCTCAATCCGTTGATCCACCTCCCACAGTTTCTGATCGAGGACGTCAACTCGATCGCAGGTCTTGAAAGGCTTTCGATCGTGGATGGAGAAGGTCCCTTTCGAAAAAGAATCACGATCCAAGCAAGGATCCTCTGCTCTCTGTTTCTTCTTTTCTAGGGCGATGGGTATGCTAGCCCAAGTGCCCCTCCTTGGAACCGATTTCTGACATCTTGATGGTGGGTTTTCTGATGAAACCACCACCGAGGGCTGCTGCATGGCCTACACCATTTCGGTAAGACCTTGAATCCGCTGCATCAGTAGGTTAAACTGCTCCAGATCTACCATGGCCGTCGGTGGAGGTGGTGGTTGAAGCACCGATGCTGGAGCTAGAACATATGGATCTGGCTCGGATCTTATGGTAGAAGTGGTAGATCTCTTGGTAGTTGCCTTTTTTAAAGATATTTCTTGGGATTGAGGGAGAAGATGGAGATAAATCTTAGAGAAAAAGCTCCACAGGATCGATTGAGCACTCCTTTAAAAATAAGGGTACCTCGAAAATAGAGATCCTTTCTTTAGCGTCAATTCTGTTGATGCAAAACCTGGTTGATGCTGGATCGAACTGGAGTCGAGGAAGACAAGATCGTCGTCGATGACCTGCAAAATAAAGTCCCATCTAGAGTCGGTGGTGGTAGCTCCGGCAGGATCCTCCAACGATCAAGTCAGCTCTTCTGACCAATAGAAATGGAGTGCTCAGGCAAGAGTTTGACAGAGTTTCAAAAAAAAGAAGAGAGCTTATACAAAATGTATTTGAATGATTCCTTTTTATAGACGGAGCTTGATTGATGGTGATGGCCATACCATCCGATAGTGGGCCGCTCGGGACCGCATAGGATTCGATATGGAGAAGAAGGTGTCGTCAAAGTGATAGTGACAGCCATACCATCCGGTAGTAGGCCGCTCGAGGTCTAATGAAATCTGTCATGGAGGGGGGCGCTGCTTGTAGCATCGTCTGTAGCAGACTGATCACGATCGTTCGTCGAGATTTAATAGCCGTAGCTTAGAGAAAGCAGACATTGATTGGTGAAAAACTTCGACATATATCAATTTCAGAAGAGTTCAGACTCTTGAAGAAAATATGTCTGGAGGAGATCATCCGAAAGAAATCCACTGGAAGAATCTGACTGAAGGAGAAGTCCGAAAGAAGTTCGGCTCCTAAAGGAGTCTGACCGAAGGAGGAGTCCGAAAGAAGTTTGGCTTTGTAGAAATTCGATTGAAGGAGGAATATGGAAGAAGTTCGGCTTCTGTAGAAACTTGACTGAAGGAGGGATACGGAAGGATTTAGACTTCTGGAGGAATTCGACTAAAGGAGGAGTCTGAAAGTAGTTCAACTTTTGTAGAAATCCAATCGAAGAAAGGATACGGAAGGAGTCTGGCTCGTGTAGAAACTTGACTGAATGAGGGATATGAAAGAAGTTCGACTCCTGAAGGAGTTCGACTGAGGAAGAAGTCCGAGAGGAGTTCGACTTCTGGAGGAGTCCGACTGAAGAAAGAATCCGGAAGAAGTTCGACTTCTGTAGACATCCGTCTAAAGGAGAGATTCAAAAGGAGTCCAACTCCTGGAGAAGCCCGACCGAAGGAGAAGTCTAGAAGGAGTCCGACTCCTGAAAAAGCCCGATCGAAGGAGAAGTCTGGGAGGTGTCCGACTCTTGAAGGAGTTCGGCAGGAATTCAACCGCTGAAAAAATTCAAAAGAGATTCGACCGATGGAGGAGTTCGACTGAAACTTGACCGCTGAAAAATTCGATCGATTGAAGGAGTTCAACTAAGATTTAACTACTGAAGGAGAATTTCTGATCGAAGCTCTTTCATGATTATCGATTGTATTAGACTAAACATCAGACTGGACTTCGATGAAAGCAGAATTTATCTCCAATAAGACATATTCCTCACAGTGACTGCTTTGATCAATCTAACTTTTGCTCATCCAAAACCATCTCAAATGACCCGAGTCAATCTAGTACTAGGTTACATGACGACAATTATTGTAACCTCAAGCAGATAACTTAAAATTGATAGTTGTATAAGTTATTAGTACTGCTAAAAATTTGTAGTTAAATATTTATACAAACAAATTTAACAATAATCACTAGTTAATTAATTATCATAACATGAATTAACAATAAAATCAAGTTTGATTCAAATTTCATTTTGCTTTTGCTCCTCTCTTTTTTTTTATAAATGAAATTCCATCCTGCTTTTGCATAATTGGGCACATGCAAAATTTCAAGATTCAGGCGCCTGCAAATGTGCTGTCAAGTTACATACCACCAAACTTAAAGAAGAGTGTCATCCTTTTACCACAATATTACATTACACACATCCACCGTGTGCAATGCCTATGGTCCTTAAATTCTATCTTAAGTGAAAAAGGTTACAGTTAGCGCAATGCAATCACCCTCTGTTTTTATCTGTCACATATACAGTTATTAGATATCAAATTTTGAACAAAATTAAAAGAATGAAAGTTGAAGAGAATTTTACATTTCAAAGACGATACAATGAGCAAATGTTAGCTCTATTATGCAATTAAAAATAAATTTTGAAAAAGATAAATCATCAACAGGCTCCTAAACAGTATAATAGAAATTACTGCTGATAAGCATTCAACCCCCCCCATTCTTTTCAATTTTATTGCCCACCTCAACAGGAATTTGAACAGCAAAAATAACAATACATCAGGCTTGCAGGTAAATGATTGCTACTGCATGAAGCATCCCAGCAAATATAAAGTGTGTCTAAACTATTCTAAGCCCAGCTAAGACTAGACATGCCTCGTCGATGAAAAGACAATATCATGTGAAAGGCCACCTGGTCAAGCCTTACAAATTGAAGTTAAACAGCAAGAACAAAAAGAATGGTCAAGGCACACCACAAAGCCCCAAAACTAAGCCAAGCTCTGTTCCACCACTTTGGAAGAGTTTCCTTTTTTCTTCTCAGACTCTGGAATATACTTCCAACCACGCTTGTTTACACCGCTCATTTTCACAGGAGCATCGGCTGCTTGTATACCTGCAGGATACACTTCCATGTAAAGATACTCAAATACATGTTTAATCAAAAAGGGATGCATCTAGTTACTATAAATTGGGTGCATTTTTTTTAAAAAAAAGAAAATCAAGATTCGCAAACATATACAAGTGACTAATGACAACAGGACCTGGTGCACTCAATAGAAGTCCAGGTCGAGCACCTGAAAGCTGAAAATTGATGCTTAAACTTTGCAAATATTTTAAAGAGTTACTTTAGGCACTGTGAGACGGTAGCAGCATGCACAGTCTGTTGTAAGCTATTCTTGTGTACATGGAGACAGTCATCATCATGCTGAATACCCTGAAAAACCAGTGTAGTTTGGTAAATAATTACCAAGTATATTTGAACTCAAGGCTAAATCTCGTTGCTGATTATGCTCATCTCTCACGCATCGTAGTGGCTTTAACTGCTCCCACAAATTTTTGATTTCTACCATAATTCATAAAATAAACAGGGCACCTTTCCTGGTTCAATATTTGATTTCTGCTCAATAAATGGTGCTAGAGGATATTCCTGCATAATGGCTGCCCATTAAGAAAATTAATGTCGCTATCTACGAGCTTGGTTAAAATCTTGCACCATTAGAACACTCACTAATCAGAGTGATAATGAAATGTTTGGGGAATTGCTATTCTCTGTTTTTGCAAGCCATTGACTGCTTTAACCTGGCACGTTTAAAGGTCAGTACATTAGGCATCTGTTAATTCATATAATGTTAGATCTAGTCCATTTATCATAGTGTTGACTACAGATATTATACAAATACTTGCTGATATTGTTGATTTCAATTGTGATTTTCATTAGCATTGCTCTGCAGACACCATTCTGCAGTCTTGCAATATTTTTATTTCTTTCTCAAAGGAAGAATTAGTGACTTAAGATATCAATAAGGTGCCAGAAGTGGCTACTGTCAAATCATGTTCTAACTTACACAGATTTTCATTTCCCTATTCATCATAGGTCACCATGCAAAGCATGCTTGGTAAAATAAAGTTTATCAATCTAGGAGAAACAAGGACAAAACACAGGTTTCAGACATAAATGCAAACATATCTACCACAATCAAAGTTTCACACTATCACAAGACATACCTTTTGCATTCAAAGTCCATAAATTCCAATGAATTTATGAATCTCTGTGTTTATATGGGCCGATGGGAGTGTATTTGTATCATCCCTTTAGCTATAACAAAGTGTGCTTGTCCCACCTCTTCTCTTTAGAAAAAGAAAAAGCTACAAGTGATATATAATAATAGGCTAAACTAAATTATGGAATGAAGTCAATCGTTCATTAAACCTTCCAATTTCGACGGCATATGTTCAGCATAACAACATGTCTGCCCAAGCACTAAGAAAGCAATAAGCGTTGATATGACTGCCCATAAGCCAGTCTAGAAATTCAGACGATCTCCCTTGCTAGATTTATACAGTAGATGTCTTAAGTCAAGAAGTGGTGCAAGCACCAAGGCAGAAGGTATCTACATTGACAACCTTTGAAGTGAGTCTCAATTCTCAAACAACCAAGACAATAAGTCATTTGTGAACTCCTTGTCGGATGCCTGAATTGAACTGGAAACATTCATGGAATGTTTTCCTCAAGCACGTAGATGACTGGTTCACGGCATTCTATGCTACAAGTATTTATAAACTGGATCAAACGTGTACTTTCATATACATGTGCTTAACAAATTAACCAAACAACAGAGAGCACAATTTTTATAGAATCTGTGGCAACAAAAATCCCTGACTGTTGAATATGTTGGAAATGTCAAGAAGTCGTCGATATCAATCACTCTTATTTTAAAACAAAAACCCAAGAAAAATCGCATTCCTTCTAAAATTTATCCTTCCTGTAACAAAATGGCAAGGACAAGGACACCGAGAAGAAAAAAAAATTCTTTTTGACTCACCGGCCTTGTATCTAATCCCCCATGCCTTGCCGTGCCGCCCATCCTGCAACAGATTAGCATCAAACAAGATGAAAAAAGTCAGAGATTTGAGAAGGAAATTGATGATGGAAGAGGAGGAGGAGGAGCGGAGGGGGCTTGGAAAAGTCCTTGTAGAGATTGATCTTGGTGAGCTCGTAGGAGACGTCTTGCCAGTGGGTCTTCGCCACCTTGTAGCCGATCCCCCAGTTGGGGAGGAACTGTATTACGTCGAACAGGTTCTTCTTCTTCCTCCGTTTCGGCTTCGACTCCCCGGCGGCGGAGGAGCTCGGAGCCGGAGGAGAGGCGGAGGTGCTTAGGCTTCTGAGCAGAGCGAAGGATTGCCGGAAGAACCCGGTGATTGCTCTGTCCGCCACCGCCCTATTCATCGTCACCGCCGCCGCCGCCATGGCCAGAGAGAGTTGGCTGCTCAGAAAAGAGCAAAGGGGGGACAAGGGAGTTTTTTGGGTTCGGTTCCGAGTATCGAGTTAGATTCGGATCCTTAGAAATCAGACCCAACATATTATCGGGTTCGGATTTGGATAAGAACTGGACAGATCCAAAATCCGATCCAATCATCAGCGTGCGTGCGTGTTCATCTATGCGGGCATGCACGTGTGTGTATTTACCTTCTGGTTAACCGTTTCAACTCGGGTTTGATCTATGGATCTCATCATCATAGATCCAAGTTAGCTCGATCTCACCAGCCATTTGTGGGTGCTGGTGTGTTTGGTGCTGCATAAAAATACTCTCACAAAAAAATAAAATAAAATAAAATAAAATAAAAAAAGCAACACAAAAATATGTCCTAACCTAGAAGCTATGTTTATTTGAATATCCGGATATCATTCGAGGCAAACCCACCTCAATCCAACAAATTTTGCTGGTTTTAGTCACAAAAAAGGTGGCCTTGGTGGTGGGTTTTGACGAAGAGATTTTCACTTACGAATTCTAAACTACTTTTCAAAGCTTTTTTTCTTTTTTAAGAGATTTTATTCGGATTGCAATTTTTTATTTGACCCCAAAATCCAACCTAACCCAACCTACCTAACGGTCCTAACCTAAAACATCAGGATTTAGGAGTTAACTGGGGTCAGCCAGCCCCAGCTCGCCAGCCAAATGAATAGGGTTTGGGTCATGGAGGGATGATGGACTAAATCATGTATGTATATAATTACATTCAAGCCATTTGCTATGAATAAGGGTGGAGAATGTGATTTGTTAACCTACCATTTGGGCCAATATGGGGAAAGGTAAATCTTTAGCTACTTGAAATCTTTCTATTATTTCACAAGAATAACAAGATAAAATCAAAAAATTATCATCTATTTTATCATTTTTTGATCCAGAATCATTGGAGAGGTAGAGTAAAAAAAGCAATTTTGCTTTGATAAATTTCATAAAAAACCTATTACCATTGAAGAGCTATGATTCAAAATATGTTGACAGAAGGCTCTTGGATTGCAAATGGCCAAGTACTAAATCTTGTCCAACTACATCTTAGGATGATCTTCAACTATAATAGGTGAAGATAGATTGCATATTAGACCTCCAATGGTACTGTATTTTTGTCATTAAATATTAATTAGTTTGTATAAGTTTAAAATATAATGGGTTGGATGGGTCAATTATTTAACTTGGCAACAATCGTTCAAGATTGGTTTGAAATTATGTTAGATATAAAAAATAAAAAAAAATAATTTTATCCAAGTGCCAAAAAATTTATTAGGAGTATAAACTCAATCTTATTTGCATCAATACCCATCAAAAAAATAAAATAAAATAAGAGCAACAAAAATACAGAATGAAAAAAAAGAGAGGATAAAAAGAGTTCATTTATATTATCCAAAGATGAATCAAGCCGTGATTGATATAAATCAATCATCCACGTTACAATCCTGTTGACCAATGGGGAAACCATATAAGTATTTTTATTTCTTTTTTAATTTTTATTTTACGTTACGAAATTTTTAAACATTGGCCAAGATTGCAGGAGCTTCTCACATCTTACAGTTAGATCCCAGCTAAAAATTTTGCATGGTACTTTTGATTATTTCAAAACCAATTCAATCATGATTAGCGAACAAAGCAAGTTTACATCTATAAATTTATTTAATATATTTTCGACTTAATCTTCATTAATTCATGTCTACTTTAATAGAAAAAAGTCACCAATCATTTGAGAGAGATAGAGAGTAATCCACGAAGAATATGCTGGGTCCTCTTGACCCCTAGTGCAACGAAAAAAAAAAACAAAACAAACAAACACCACGAAGAAATTGGAATCCTGAACAATGGGCGATTCTTGAAACCAAATCCGGAGCCGAGGCCGACTCATTTCCCTTCGCCCCTCCCCCGCTCTCCCAACAACCACGCTATGATCAGACCACATGGGAAAATCTAGTCCTTCCACGCTGGCGATCCGTGGCTGACCCATCCCACCAATGGAAGCGAACCTCTCTCTCGCCCTCTCCTACCCTCACCTATATAACTCCCAGCCCCCGGTTGTTTCCCCGCTCAAGAGCGCGCCTCCCTTCGCTATACGGGTAAAACCGGCCTGCGATCCTCTCGGCCTCCACTGACGGTTTGGGTTTTTCCCTCCTCGATCTTAGAAGAAGAAGAAGATGAGTTCCACGCCTTCGACCAAGGGCGGCAGGGGCAAGCCCAAGTCCTCCAAGTCCGTCTCCCGGTCCCAGAAGGCCGGCCTCCAGTTCCCCGTCGGCCGGATCGCTCGGTTCCTCAAGGCCGGAAAGTACGCCGAGCGCGTCGGTGCCGGCGCTCCCGTCTACCTCTCTGCCGTTCTCGAGTACCTTGCCGCAGAGGTTAGTGATCCGATCTCTATTGCTAGGGATCTGCCTTTGTCCTATTTCTGTTCTATCTTCTGATTCAAAGTTTATTTATTTTTCTCTTTTTTTTTTGTTTTTTTGGGGGTTTTCGTTCTTTTTTTGTGAACCTTTCTGATTCAAAGTTTGATCTTTTCTTTTTTTAATTTTAATTTATGATGTTTTTTCAGGTTCTGGAGTTGGCTGGGAATGCGGCAAGGGACAACAAGAAGACTAGGATTGTTCCGAGGCACATACAGCTTGCGGTGAGGAATGATGAGGAACTGAGCAAGCTTCTTGGGACGGTGACTATTGCTAATGGTGGTGTTTTGCCTAATATTCACCAAACTCTGCTGCCTAAGAAGGCGGGGAAGGACAAGGGGGAGCTTGGGTCTGCATCACAGGAGTTCTAGATGTCTAACAATCTCAAGATAATTTAGTAAAGGATGGGTATATTTTTCTTTGGGGGTTTTATGCCAGTGGTAGTGATAATTTGATGTATGAATTAGGTTAAGTGGTTGCAGTACCTTTTTGTATGTTGAATCAAACTATACCCTTTGCTTTATAGGATGAAAATAAGTCAAGAAGTTGATATTTTTGTGTTTTTTTGGTATTTGGTGGGTGCAAACTGATAATTCAATTTTCGTTGCTTATTTCTTTTAGGTCTTTCTGGTTCAAAATTTGCTTAATATCGTTTCTTTTAGTTTTGAATCATATTGTTTGATGGATAACATCTGAGCTGGTGGTCTAATTTAATGCCATGTTGTTGATGTTTGGTGGCGTGGGCTTTATCTTGCCTTTTTACCCGTTGAAGCCTTAAAGCTAATGTTTCTTGTCTTGAATCCACTGTGGCGTTGACTTCGGTTGTTTGCCACTGGCTTTGTCTTCTGGAGTAGTATGCTACATGTATATTTTTCTGTACTCAATCAACATTTGATTGCGAATGCACCCCCTCGCCCTCGTCAATGTGTGTGGTTCTGATGGGAGAAATCAGTGATGTTGCTGATGTTATCTTCAGGCTGATATCCAGTTAAGCCATTTGCTTATTTGGTGTTGGCTCTGTGGTTGAAATTTACTCTTCTTCTTGGAAAAGAGGAGAGATAAGAATGTTCATTTGTTTCAAACACATTTCTTTGGTTGTCTTCCAAGATGTCATCTTGGTGAGAATGTGGGGTTGGTGATTTGTTACAGTTGTGTGTCATTGTGTGTTAGGCTGAGGGTGCTGTCAGAGCTGTGAATTTGTCTGAGTCATCTATAGTCTTTCTCAAGTCTGGTTGTTTGCAGTTGCAAGTTCTACAACAAGTTGATAAGGACCTGAGGAAGGGAAATGAGATGGGAGATCTGTCCCTTGTCAAGGATTTCTTGGGGGATGCTTGGGGTCTTCAGTGCTTTGAAGAAGCAAAGCATGCTGCTCATTTGGATCTCCCCCGTCTATGTGCTTTTTCCTAGAGACTGTGCCAGGATTTCTTTTGATGTGCATGCTTGTCACATTTTAATTTTATGTGCTGGTCTCTTATCATTTCAACCTGGACAATTTTGGTCTAATTTTATGTTTTTTTGGTAATTGTCTAATTTTATGTTATTTATTATGGGATGTCGTAACTTCAACATCCAATACATTTCATGTTACTTCTTCTAAATCGACAAAACATGCTCTCCATTTGGTTTGATTTGGATGAGGCAAATTCAGGGACACTATACAGATAACATGTTAGGCATTAATGCTTACCTACAATATGTAATTCAATGGTACTGTCATGTGATAGAATTTCTTTCCCATGGACGAACGGTTTTGGTTTGTAACACCATTATGTGCTGCCTGGTTTTAAATTTCTGAATTACAAGATTAAATCTTACAAAAGCAACAACTACAATGTACTCCCTTGATACTATTTATTTTCTATTTGTGCTTAAAGCAAATGTATTGCACCCTATATTTGACTATGGAAATATAACATGCATGTTTATCCGTGAGGTTTATGGTCAAAAGGTCCAGGTAAGTAATTGAGTTCATTGTTATACATCATTAGTATCAGTATTCCTTAGATACACTCTTTTATGTAATGTGCCAGCAAGGCTGAGGTAAGTATCTTAGACCAGGCTTAGCATGCACCAGTACTTTACTTCTTAGGGGCGTTTGGTTGGGGGTAATCTAGCACGAGAAAATGATTCCCTTGTCAGATTACTATGTTTGGTATGAAAAGTAGAAGAGAGATGATAAAAAAATTGGTGGGCCTCATGCTTATTTTCTAGAGAGAGATGGTAAAACAAATACCAAGGGGGGTTAGTGTTTGGCAAATTCTCGAGTGGTGGTAATCTATTTTTCACAAAAATATCTCCAATTTCTTCAAATTTTATTCAATAAAAAGCTTTTATAAAAAAATTAAGATGGAGATGGCATTATGCAAAGGGTTATATGATTATAGTCATCATATAAAAACTAATTGAAGATGATAATACTATTTTAGTATTAAAAAAATATTTTATATTGAAATGTATATTTGTAAATTTTGCTATATTTTCATGTAGTATTACCTCCAACCAAATGTAATAATCCTTTTTCGATGTCATTTTTCGGAGTAATTTTTCTACCAACTAAACATATTAAAAGTCTTTTTCCTCCACAATCATTTTTTTAGGTAAATGATTTCTATGAATTATCAGATTATCCTGTAATATGACATACGCCAACCAAACGGACCTTAGTTATTGTGCTTATAATGGCTCAGATTGTGCTGTCAGTCTCCATCCTTACCAACTATTCACTATATAGGTTGAATTATTGGGAGGTTGTTCTTTAATTATTTGCTTCTTCCAAGCAAAATTGTTCTGGGTTTGAATTTCGGTGAAGGTCAGGTAGATGCATATCAGTAATTCTATGACATTTTTGGGGCAACCATCCCTTAAATTTTATTTATGCCTTGAGATTTGCTAGTCATGGAGCTCAGGCTTTTTTATCCATTCATGTTTGATTTTTAATGATACCGGGTCCTCATTTTTCATTGTTTTGACATGTTCATTCACTTTAAATCTTCTTATATTATTTGAGAGATTCTTCGTTCGATCTACTCATGTTAGTTGTTTTTACTCATGTTAGTTGTTTTTACTGGCTGATGCTTTAAAGCAATTCTGCCATGTAAAACTGCTCTTACTTTGAGACAGTATTCAATTTATATACAAACAATCATATTCTATTTCATGTTTAAATTCTCATAAAGACTCATATGCTTGAATTACTTACTTCTATAGATAATTCTTTCTGTTTTTCTTTTAAAAAAATTGAAACAAAAAAAATCTATGGAAAAAAGTATCTTTACATCTGCCCTCCCTAGATCTTGTAGTGGTGGGACCCTTGTGCACTCGGATGCCCTTTTAATTCTTTTTCTCTTTCTTAGTTTAGATCGTGGCAATTGCTTAGCTTTTCCTTGTTTAATGTGTGAAAGTTGTGCTGTAGGTGCACTATAGGTGCCACGAAGACTCTATAGCCTGGGTAAGTTGTAGCTAAATGGAATTAACATAGCTTCTTTTTTCTCCTGCGGATGTAACTGTGGGTTTGATGGAGAGAAATCTTCAACTTGCTGCAGTCCTAGGAGGCCTTGTTGCGTGGCTTGCATTAGGCTTTTCCCAACTACCAATATTGTATCTTTCCCTAGGTTTACTGTTTCTATGGACTTTAGATTTGGGGAGTTAGATTTGCCTATTATACTGGAAAATATTTCCAATGCCTGCATTAATAAAACTTATGTTTAGCTTCAGTTATGGTAAGTAGAATTTTACATAAAATATGCATTTATTTTTAATCTTCTTATATTATTCGAAAGATTCTTTTTTGATCTATTCATGTTAGTTGTTTTTCCTGGCTGATGCTTTAAAGCAATTCTGCCATGTAAAACTGCTCTTACTTTGGCACACTATTCAATTTATATACAAACAATCATATTCTATTTCATGTTTAAATTCTCATAAAGACTCATGTTTGAATTACTTCTATAGATAATTAGTTCTCTTTCTTTTAAAAAAATTGAAACATAAAAGATTCTATGGAAAAAAAAAAGAAATCTTTACATCTGCCCTCGCTAGATCTTGTAGTGGTGGGAGCCTTATGCACTGGGATGCTTTTTTAATTCTTTTTCTTTTTCTTAGTTTAGATCATGGCAATTGCTTAGCTTTTCCTTGTTTAATGTGTGAAAGTTGTGCTGTAGGTGCACTATAGGTGCCACGAAGACTCTATAGCCTGGATAAGTTCTAGCTAAACGGAATTAACATAGTTTCTTTTTTCTCCTGTGGATGTAACTGTGGGTTTGATGGAGAGAAATCTTCAACTTGCTGCAGTCCTAGGAGGCCTTGTTGCATGGCTTGCATTTGGCTTTTCCCAACTACAAATATTATCTTTCCCTAGGTTTACTGTTCTATGTACTTCAGATTTGGTGCGTCAAAATATGCCTATTACACTGAAAAATATTTTCCAATGGCTGGATTAATAAAACTTAAGATTAGTTTCAGTTATGCTAAAGAGAATTTTACATAATATGTGCATTTATTTTTTGGGGTTTATGGTAATTTATTCAGATCTTTCTGCTGATTAATGATGACTCAGTAAAAACAAATTCTGTGGGGATAAGTGACCTTTTTTGCTTTTGCACCTCATTGTATTTTGCATTCAAAAAGATCTGATGAGCTGTTAGTCTCATTTTCATGGGGCTAGTGTTTCTGAATATTTGCTTCATGCTTATAAGCTTTCTTAGCAAGGAAACATCAAGAAAATTCACGTGCAGATATGTTTTCTCTATTGTTATTTGATTTTGAAATCACATCTTTGCAAGTTGTGTATTGAAATAAAGATGAAAGAGAACTACTTCTAACAACATAAACTTGACAATACTTCAATAATTGAAATGAATGGTGAAAATAGTTTCATTTTGCCAGCAATCGGACAGCTAAATCAAAGGAGGTGCCAATCAACAGGGAAAGAAAATAAACTCAGGAATGTCCTCTTGTTTCGGTGAACCAGGAACACAGAGGAGAAAGTTGTGCAGATATGTGTTGGCAATCCTGATCCACTAGTCTTTTGTTACTCATTGTCAAAATTGCTTATTGTTAGAGAAGGAAAAAAATTAGGCAATTAGAATATAAGACCTTTTCTCCTTATTTTTCTCTCCTGATTTTTTCTTTTGTCTCTAAACAAGGGAAAGGAAGACTTTCTTTTTTATAGTTTCTTTGCAAGTGGTGCTCTTTATCAAAAAAAAATTGAGCCTTAGTTACAAGATTTGATGAAGAATTGAAGTCTCATTTGCCTAGTAAACCTTTTTTTTTTTTCGCTTTCCTGTCATGGGTCCATATGTTTTTAAGACTGCCTGCTTCCAGGTCATGCAAATCAGCTTCTTACACCATCTTGTCTATGCTATGTCCATGTCTTCCGACAATGGCCAGAAGATCCATTTACCATTCTTTCTGGTTGATTTATGCTGGTTTGTCATTTCCCAACCATTTTGATTACCACCTACAGATTCTTGTTGTCATTTTCTAGCTATCTTACCTACCACTATACTCATCCATTTTATTTTGCTCTTAGTCGAATTTCTTAGCGAGTCTACTTCACTGAATGTTCCTTCACCAGCCTTAATAAGATTCTTGCTTGCCTTATATCTTGCACCACTATTTCCTAGATTACTGATAATTTATGTTATCATGCTGGGCTTCTTTTTCTTCCATTTTTCTTTATCAGACTTGGATGTTCTTTTGATAGGAAGGAAGCTTAACTGAGATATGAGGATGTCATATCCCAACCTAAGTAGTTATATGACTAACATTTGACTGATTAACTGGCTGCATTGCTGGATGCATAATTTTTATGTATGTGAATCCACCATTAATGATGTAGGGAAAACTTATAGGGGTGACTGATATGGAGTTCTATATGTGATGATGCGAGTCATCTATCTAGTAACATGCACTAGTTTATGCAAACCTAGAGGTAGTAGGTGATATGTGGAGGTCATTAAAGCAATGAGGGCAAGCAAAAGTATGTTACATGAAAGTCTATTAATCATAAGAACTTTCAAATTTAGAGTGCACTTGGGAGGTGATGCAAAAGAAAAGAATTAAGCCAAGGTTATATCACAATGGAACTATTTGTAAGATGATGCTTTCCTGCTGGATTTAAGGCAAAGGGATTATGTATTGTCTTTTGAGCCTTTTGTGCTCTATTGTTTGATTGTCTTTTTAATAGCTCTTATCTATCCCTTTGTTTTGGCTGCTTTCTGATCTTAAGCTCTTAGGTTTCTTTTTGATGGAGGAGTCAGGAACTTGGTGCTTGATATGATGGGTCACAATCTGAGTCAAAAAATATATCACAACAAGGTTGGTTATTCAGGTAAATCATGCATGAGTTTTGCATTTCAAATTTTCCTTATTTTTGTTTTTTCCCCCTTTATTGTTATGAAGATGATATGTAATCTATGTTGATTTTGGGTTTTAAATCATGTGGGACAGGGCTGTTCCGGTTTGCCCATGGGACATGATGTGCCACCATCTTGCCCTGTCCCAACACTTGAAGACAAGGCATGCCTCAAGATGTGATGCTGGGACAATGGCGGGATGGTCCAATCTAGACACTCGGGATGGGTCCAGTTGGATTGGCATAAATTTAATTGCAAGAACAGGAAATGTTCTAGGAATACTTAAATCATATTAGTTATCAGCTAGCAATGTATCATATATGTTTTAATCAGATGGCCTCCAGGATGGTCCTGAAAGGTCTGACCTTTTGCCCGCATGCACTGCCGGTATTAGTAAACGAAATGAAATATATGTTTTGAATATGCTTATCAGAGCTAATTGTGCTTCTTTGCAACATGAAGCTGGTCATTTATTGATAGATAGCTTGCTTGCTTGCTTGGAATCCTTCCAAAATAAGCCTTAATGAAAGAAGGATCAATGTGCAAGCTGGAACATCTTTTGTGGGTTTTGAGTTTCTTGATGAAGTTTGTTTTTTCTTTATTTGTTCTTTTTCTTATTGTTTTAAATTTTGCATGTGCCACTCTCTTCATGCTATTGGCATATTAAATTAGGAGTTTGCTGGTTGTCTTCTTGGCTTCTTGCATCCAGGATAGAGGATAACAATCTTTAAAAGATTTTCTGAAACCCTTTTCCTTAAATGCTGCTTGCCTGTCTTAAATTTCTGGAGTATATTGTTATCACGATCAATGATCTCCTTGCCATATCAGTCAGTTTATATTATGTTTAAAACACCAACCATATGCACGAACTGATGTTCTTATGCCATATTGGAAGTTCGAAAGCTCTGGCCAAATTGTTCTGTTTCTCAATAGGGAAGAGCAAAACTGACAACTGAAATATCTATAGGCGTGCTTTTAAGATAAGTTTGGATTCTGTTGCAAGCTTTTCTTATTTTTTGAAATAAAAAAAAATGTTCTGGCATTCAGAAGATTCAAAAGTGTTCCAGTCTTTCTGATAATTTTTGGTTATTTCCAGCTAGTCAAAACCTGATGTAAATAATGGTTTGAAAATTTTCTGCTTGTTTTTGAGAAAATCTTTTTGATTCAATGTAGTCTGATGTATCTTTTAAAACTGAAACCTTCGTGTTGTTGCCACAGTTCTGTGATCTAGATGAGGTAGACTACGCCATGGAAATCCTGAATGTAAAATTTTTACACCTCTTCTTTAAAGATAATCACCTTGGCTAACAAGAACTGTAGCCATGTATCAGAACACTATTATAATTCATCGATAGGCTCAGCAACCCATGGATAAGCAAAGAGAAGGTTGACCTTTTGCCTCTCAAGGGTCCAATGCTAGCATCATTTTCTAAAGAGCCTTATACGGTCCATTAGCCTCCCCTATCTTGATACTTCGCGATATGTTGAGATTTGATTTCCACTTGTAACTGGAGTTTGATACTTGTGATGCATGTGATGGAGATGTATGAATCCTCTAGATTGAGCCTTTTTGAGTTGTAATTATAGAACAAATTATATCTATTTAAAGATTATATTTCCTGCTCTACTGATTGTGAATATATTGTCACTTAATTTTTGTCGTTGGTTTGAAGAAGTGGGTGAGGATATTCTTCGGTGTTTTTCCTGATCCATGAGCGTGGCTTGCTACAGGATTGAGTCCTTTTTTTCCAAGAGGCGATGCCCAACAAATTTGACATGTTAAAATGAATGCAGATGCTATAAGCTTTGCTTTTTTAGCATTAGATCAGACTATGTTTCATTCATGGGTCCTTTGTGTATGAGATATAAAGGTAATAAAGTTCATCTCTATCATTGCATTTGAATTGGAATTTAATAGTCAGAATGCAAGAAAAAAAACATAGCATCTCAGCATGCTCATCACTTGCATCTGGTGCAGTTAACACTTCCCAAGATATAATCATTTTTTCAAGGTTTCCAGGGCATATCAACCAGATTTTTGAAGTATACGGTTACAGTACTTCTAATCGACTGTTTTGCAAGCAAAAATTTTGATTTGATGATAATGTGAGACTTGAATCCAAATCGATAGGTTATAGATGGTCCAGTGTATCAGCATCCATCGACTTGACTTGTCGTGTAGCAATGTCATATTAAAATGTTCCCATTAAAATCGATAGGTTATGGATGGTACAATGTTCCTATTAAAATCTTCTCGTCTCATATAATCATGTAGCAATGTCTATTAAGCTTGTATCGATTTTCAATTTCTGCTGCTAAGTCATGTAAAAACAAGTTGAAAGTAGCCAAAGTGCATGTCCTGTCGATTTTTGTTACTATTATGGTTTTTTTTTCCCCAAAAAAAAGTTATTTCAAAAATAATTACCAAAATGGTTTTATTTGAGTTTACTTAACAAGCTAGTCCTACCTGAGTCCGTGTTGGCATGCTAACAGCAAAATGCCCTACCACATTAGCTGTTTTATTTCAAGCGGGGTCTAGAACATTTTATTTCCATCCCTTGCATCTCCTTAACATTTCTCTGTTTCTGTCGATCTCCATTTGCTGAGAAAAATTAGAGCCACAGACCATGGGATCCTCCAGTCCCTTTTCCTGGGCTAAACCTTATTAAGAAAACCCGTTCCACTCTTTTCTTCCATTCCACACGAGGAGAAGAAGATTGTCCAGAGATTTAAAGGATAGCCTTGTTGCAGTTAACTGCTTCCGATTCCCTGTTTGCTAGATTAAGCAGGCAGCTATTTGGTTGTCTTGTTATTATAGATTCATTCAAATTGTGAGATGCCTCTTCCAATCCATGGGGCTCTGCAAATAGGGCTGAAGATATTTGCTAGGTTGGTGCCCACCACCTAGTGTTATCTGCTGCTTGCACAGGAAAATCATCCAGATCTTCTGAAAAATGTGATGAATCTAGGTAAAAGCATTAGCTCTTTCAGCATCCAAATTCTCTCCTGCCTCTCTATCAACCTTGAACGTCATCATTTTCTGAAGTACGAAGTCATCAGTATTATCGTATATACCTGAGTTTTAGTAGGTGTTAAGGAGGCTTATTGGCAAGGATCGAAGCGCAAACTGCAATTGATTGGAACTAGTTTCTCCATATCCATTTGCAATGTTTCGACCAATTTCCTGTTCCAATTGTTGTTGGGAAAAAGATTCAAGTAGATGCTTAACGAAGTGATTCTTGAAAGGGAGTCTAAACTGTTTCTATTATAAAGACTAGAATCCATACATGTACTACAGAAGATTTATTACTTTATTTTTTTTAAAGAAAAAGATTAACAATTGCTATAATTTATGATGGCCATTAAATATTTTTAAAGAAGGTGCCACTGCAGATTTACTGGTCACTGAAAAATAACAAGTACTAATTTGATGAAAATGTCTCTTCATGATTAAACTAGAAACTTAGGATCCAAATTTTGCATTCATTAATGTTGGTTGCATTTAACAAAATTGGGAGGACTAAAAGACCCACGCGCCCAAGACACCCGCACGACAAGAAACAAAGTCTGAAAGGGAGATGGTTTTGATGGTTGCATACAGTTGCAAATAGGGCATCGAGATGCATGTATCTTGCCGTATTATATGCAGTCAACGCCCCATTGGACAATCGAATACTTGGATGAGTGTTAAAATATCTCAAAGAAGAGATCGCCGTCGGTAACCTACAAAATAAAATTCCATCCGGAATCGATGGTGATATCTTTGACAGGACCCTCCGACGATCAAATCAGCACTTCTGACCAACAGAAATGGAGTGCTCAGAGAAGAGTACAACAGAGTTTCGAAAATGAGAAGAGAACTTAGAGAAAACGTATCTGAGGATCTCTTTTTATAGACGGAGTCTGTAGCAGACTGATAGTGACAGCCATAACCATCCGATAGTGGGTCGCTCGGAATCACATAGAATTTATTACGGAGAGAGAGGTATCGTCAGATTGATAGTGACAGCCATAACCGTCCGGTAGTGGACCGCTTGGGACCGCATGAAATTTGCTATGAAGAGAGAGGTATTGCTAGACTGATAGTGATAGTCATAACCGTCCGATAGTGGACCGCTCGAGGCCGCATGAGGTTTGCTACGGAAAAAGATGTCGCCTGTCGTGATGTGCCAATTCGTCGAGATTTAATAGCTGTAGTTCGGAGGAAGCAGAAATTGGTTGGTGAAGAACTTTGACATATATCAATTTCAGAGAAGTTCGAACTCCTAAAGGGAATACGGCTAGAGGGGATCATCCGGAAGGAATGCTAATTGAAACATGAAAGTAATCCACTGAAAGAATCCATATGGAGTTCAACTGATGGAGAAGTCCAGAAGGAGTCTGACTGGTGGAGAGGTTTGACCGAAGGAGAAGTTCGGAAGAAATTCGACTTTCGGAAGAATCTGACTGAAGAAAAAGTTCGAAAGAAGTTTGGCTCTTGGAGGAATCCGACTAAAGAAGAGGTTTGAAAGGAGTTCGGCTCTTGAAGGAATTCGACTGAAAGAGAAGTTCGAAAGAAATTCGGCTCTTGGAGGAATCCGACTGAAGAAGAAATTCGGAAGGAGTTTGGCTCGTGGAGGTATTCGACTGAAGAAAAAATTTGGAAGAAAATCTGATTGAAGGAGAAATCCGAAAGAAGTTTGGCTCCTGAAGAAATCCGACTGAAGGAGAAGTTTGGAAGGAGTTTGGCTCCTGGAGGAATTCAATTGAAGGAGAGGTCCGAAGGAAGTTCGGCTCCTGGAGGAATTCGACTGAAGAAGAAATTCGAAAGAAGTTCAGCTCGTGGAGGTATCCGACTAAAAGAGAAATTCGAAAGAAAATTCGACTGAAGAAGAAATCTAGAAGGAGTTCGGTTCTCGGAGGAATTCGATTGAAGGAGAAGTCTGGAGGAAGTTTGGCTCCTGGAGGAATTTAACTGAAGGAAAAATCCAAAAAGAGTTCGGCTCATGGAGGAATTTGACTGAAGGAGAAGTCTGAAGGAAGTTCGGCTCCTGGAGGAATCCGATGAAGGAGAAGTCTGGAGAAAGTTCGGCTCTTACAAGAATTTGATTGAAGGAGAAGTCTGGAGGGAGTTCAACTTCTGAAGGTATCCGACTGAAGAAAAAGTCCGAAAGAAATTCGGCTGAAGGAGAAGTTCGAAAGGAGTTCGATCCTGGAGGTATCCGGATGAAGAAGAAGTTCGAAAGGAGTTCGGCCTCTGGAGGTATTTGACTGAAGAAGAAATTCAGAAGGAGTTCGGCTCGTGGAGGAATTTGACTGACGGAGAAGTCCAAAAAGAATTTGACTCCTCGAGGAATCTGATTGAAGGAGAAGTCCGGAGGGAGTTCGGCTCCTGGAGGAATCCAAAAGAAGCTCAGCTCCTGGAGAAGTTTGGCTATGGAAGAAGTTCGGCTGGGGTTCGGCCACTGGAGGAAGAATTCTCGATCGAAGCTCTTTCATGATTATCAGTTGCATTAGGCTAAGCATCAGACTGAACTTCGATGGGAGTGGGATTTATCTCTAACAATAGTCTCTCCACTTATGAGTTCAAAATTTGAAGGAAGTACAAAAAAAATGACTGTCGAAGTCCTTTTTCGGATCCTACACCCATTGAGATTGAAGCTCGGAAGAGATCTTATCTCCTACCGAGGTTGAAGGAGATCTTATCTCTTATTGAGGTTGAAGCTCCTGGAAGCTCGGGGGAGATCTTATTTTTAGCCGAGATTGAAGGAGATCTTATCTCCTGTTGACATTGAAGCTCAGGAGAGATCTTATCTCCAGCCAAGATTGAAGGAGTTCTTATCTCCTATTGATGTTGAAGCTTGAAGCTCGAGGAAGATCTTATCTCCAGTCGAGGTTGAAGGAGATCTTATCTCCTGTTGACGTTGAAGCTCGGAAGAGATCTTATCTCCAGCCGAGGTTGAAGGAGATCTTATCTCCTATTGACGTTGAAGCTTGAAGCTCGGGGGAGATCTTATCTCCATTTGAGGTTGAAGAAGATCTTATCTCCTTCTATCTCCTGTAGATGTTGAAGCTCGAGGGAGATCTTATCTCCAATTGAGGTTGAAGGAGATCTTATCTCCTGTTAACGTTGACGTTGAAGCTCGGAAGAGATCTTATCTCCTAGTCGAGGTTGAAGGAGATCTAATCTCCTATTGACGTTGAAGCTCAGGAGAGATCTTATCTCCAACCAAGGTTGAAGAGAATCTTATCTCCTGTTGACGTTGACGTTGAAGCTCGAGGGAGATCTTATCTCCAGCCGAGGTTGAAGGAAATCTTATTTTCTATTGATGTTGAGGTTGAAGGTCGGGAGAGAATTCCAATCCTGGGTTCCCGTGCTTGCTGCTTGTTACGGATGCTGAGCTCATTGTGGATGCCGGGCTTGTTGTAGATGTTGAACTAGGACCTCTCTTGTAAACCAGAATAAGGTTCTACCTTCTGCATTTGACGTAGTCAGATTGTCATGAAAAAATACGTGTAAGAATTCTCCATCGAGCTTCTTCCTTCTCCACGTCTTTGGTCTATGAGGTTTCGACTTTTGCCTATGTTAGGACGAGGTTCTCCTCCTGTTCCTAATAGACTGTAGGGGCACATTAGGATCGTTGTTCGGACCTCTCCCCTCATCTCGTCTAAAATGAACGAGGCCTTCGGCTTTGCTCACGTTAGGACGAGGATCTCCTCCTCTGTTCCTAATGGGCTATAGGGGCACATAAGGATCATTGTCCGGGCCTCTTCCCTCATCTCGTCTAAAATGAATGAGGTCTTTGACTTTACTCACGTTAGGACGAGATTCTCCTCATGTTCCTAATGGACTGTAGGGGCATATAAGGGCCGTTGTCCGGGCCTCTCCCCCTATTTCGTCTAAAATGAACGAGGCCTTCGACTTTGCTCATGTTAGGATGAGGTTCTCCTCCTATTCCTAATGGACTGTAGGGGCACATAAGGGCCATTGTCCGAGCCTCTCCCCTCATCTTGTCTAAAATGAACGAGGCCTTCGACTTTGCTCACGTTAGGATGAGATTTTCCTCCTGTTCCTAACAGGCTGTAGGGGCACGTAAGGACTATTGTCCGGACCTTTTTTCTCATCTCGTCTAAAATGAACGAAGCCTTTGACTTTGCTCATGTTAGGATGAGGTTCTTTTCCTATTCCTAATGGACTGTCGAGGTACATAAGAACCATTGTCCGAACCTCTCCCCTCATCTCATCTAAAATGAATGAGGCCTTCGACTTTGCTTATGTTAGGACGAGGTTCTCCTCCTAATTCTAACAAACTGTAGGGGCATGTAAGGGCCGTTGTCAGGACCTCTCCTCTTATCTTGTCTAAAATGAATGAGACCTTCGACTTTGCTCATATTATGATGAGGTTCTCCTCTTGTTTCTAATGAAATATAGGGATACATAAGGGCCGTTGTCAGAGCCTCTCTCCTCATCTCATCTAAAATGAACGAGATCTTCAACTTTGCTCATGTTAGGGCGAGGTTCTCCTTCTGTCCTCATCATGGCAATAGGGACAAATGGATCGTTGATTTGGTCTCTCCCCTCCTCCTATGTTAAATAATTGAAGGTCTTCGACTTGCTCATGTTAGCTCGAGGTTCTTCTCCTATTCCTAACATGGTCACTTTTGATTGCTTCTTTTCTATCATCACATAATTTTTGCACCAAGAAATAATAATGTTGAAATGGAGGAGTTTTATTAAAGAAAAATTATTGATACTATATCCTCAGATTTTCTGAATTCTAAGATCGTGGGAGCGTTGTTTTTTTGAGCTCCTTTAGGCGATAAGTTTTGGGCCGGACGACCTCCTCTATTTCATATGGGCCTTCTCAATTCGGAGCAAGATTTTTTTGGCTCTGAGACTAAGAGATAGCAACTCGCCAAAGCACTAAGTCCCCTATTTTGAATATTTTACCTCTGACTCTGAAGTTATAATATCGGACCACGCTTCGTCTGTAGGCCGCCATCCGAATTTAAGCTTCCTCTTTTTTTTCTTTCAGTAGATTGAGGTTGACTCTGAGGTTCTGTGAGTTACGCTGCTCAATGAAGGTCACAACTCGCGCTGATGGGAGCTTAAGCTTGATTGGAATGACTGCCTCCATTTTGAAAGCCAAGGCGAATGATATTTTTCTAGTCGATAGTCTTTGAGTAGTTCGATATGTCTAGAGGACGTGGTAGAGTTCATCCACCTAGGCCCCCTTGCCCTGTCGAGTCTTGTCTTAATATCTTGCAGTAGGATTCGGTTGGTCATTTCAGCTTCTTCATTTGCCTGTGGATAAGCTACCGACGTGAAGTGATGGAAGATGCTTAGATCTTCGTAGAACTTAGCAAACCTCGACCTAGCAAACTGTCGCCCATTATCTATTATGAGAGTTTGGGGTAGATCGAACCGACAGACGATTGACTTCTAGATGAAGTCCTGTACCTTGGCCTCGATAATTTTTGCTAGTGGTTTGGCTTTGACCCATTTGGTGAAATAGTTAATCACGATCAGAAGGAACTTCCGTTGTTCGGATGTCGTTGGGAAAGGGCTAAGTATATTCATTCCCCATTGCGTAAATGACCAAGGTACGCTTAGTGGAGTAAGCTCGAAGGTCTATTATTTTTGTATGTTTGTATTTTTTTGATAGCGGTCACATTTCTTGACATACTCCATAGAATCGTGGTACAAGTTAGGCCAATAGTACCTTTGCTGAAGTAGTTTTTGTGACAGAAATCTGGTTGCTACATGACTTTCACAAATTCTCTCGTGCACTTTTTCATAATGCGAAGTCAGCTTCTAAAGGTCGGAGACATCTCAGTAGCGATAGCAAATACGGCCTTTTATATAACTTGCCCTCATACAAAACCTACCGAGAGGCTTAATTTCTGAGTTTTCGAGCTTCTTTTGGATCATGAGGAAGAACTTTCTCTTTGAAATAGACAACTAATAGATCAATCCAGCTCGGCTCGAGCTCCGTCTGCATAACGAACTATGATTCCTCTGAGCTTGGGCATTTTTGAGTTTCAAAAAATACTTCTTTGGATAGTTTGGCTGGGGCTGAAGTGGCCAATTTAGAGAGGAGGTCGGCTCTTATATTTTCTGCCCTCGAAATCTATCGAATGCCAAAACTGCCGAAGGCTGGAGTCAAATCATTTACTTTTTCAAGGTATTTCATCATACTTTCCTTCCATGCTTCATAGTTGCCACTAATTTGGCCAACCACTAATTGAAAATTACTGTAGATTTGAAGTCAATCTACTTTTAACTCTCTTGCTATTTTCAACCCAGCGATCAATGCTTCATATTTGGCCCCATTATTAGTTTTAGAGAATTCGAAGCATAGCGCATACTCGACGATGACTCCCTCGAGGTTGACTAAGATTAACCCCGCACCTGCCCCAACGGAGTTGGACGAACCATCCACGTATAGGGCCCAAAAATCTTCGAAAAGGTCGGCACTCTCTTCGAAGAGGCTCCGTTGCGACAACAGGATGCCAGTCTTGTTCTGTTCAAGCTTGGCATCATCTGAAATGGTACATTCTACTATAAAATCTATCAATATTTGAACTTTGATCGATGGCCAGGGTTGATAATTGATGTTAAACTCCGTGAGCTCGATTGTCCATTTTGTGATTCTTTCGAAAGTATCCATTCGATGAAGGACTACTTTTATTGGTTGATCCGTGAGGACCGTTATGGTGTGCCTCTAAAAGTAAGATCGAAGTCTTCTGACAGTAATTAAAAGAGAGTAAGTCAATTTTTCTAGCTTAAAGTACCTGATCTCTGCATCTCTCAGGACCCATCTTATGTAGTAGACCAGTCGCTACATCTTTGCTTCCTTCTTGATCAGGACTGCTGCCAAGGCCGTCAGGAAGACTGCTAGGTACAGAAATAATTTTTTTCTAGATTTAGGCTTTGCCAGCAATGGAGGTGAGCCGAGGTAGTTTTTAAGCTCCTCAAATGTCCGTTGGTACTCCGCCATCCAGCAGAAGTTCTTTGGTTGCTTGAGAACTTGAAAGAAGGGCATGCATCGCTCGACCGACCTCGAGATGAAGCAATTTAGGGATGCCACTTTTTCAGTCAGGTGCTGAACTTCTTTGATCATTTTTGGAGCAGTCATCTCTTGAATAGCATGGATTTTCTCTGAATTTGCTTTAATCCCGTGTCTTGACATTATAAACCCCAGAAACTTTTTTGAGGTCACACCAAAGGTACACTTGGTTGGATTCAGCTTCATCTTATACTTTTTGAGTGCACTGAAGGTCTCTTCGAGGTCGGTGAGGTGGTTTATAAAAGCTTAGCTTTTGACGAGCATGTCATCCACATATATCTCCATGTTGCGATCGATCTGCTTCTTGAAGATCTTATTAATTAGGTGTTGGTACGTTGCCTTTGCATTCTTGAGTCCAAAGGGCATAATCCTATAACGGTAAAGATCACGGTCAGAAATAAAAGCAGTTTTCTCCTCATCCTCCGATGCCATCCATATTTGGTTATAGCCGAAGAAGGCATCCATAAAGATGAGGAGCTCATGGCCCGAGGTTACATCTATCAGTTGATCAATTTTGGGTAGGGATAGCTGTCTTTTGGGCAGATCTTGTTCAGCTTTTTGAAGTCTATACACATCCTCCACTTGTTGTTTGCCTTTTTGATGAGGACCACATTTGAGACTTAGATCGGATAATTAATTTTTTGGATGAATCTAGCTTTGAGGAGCTTGTCTACTTCTTTTGTGATTGCTTTCTGCCTCTCCGAAATATGGTTGCGCATCTTCTCTTTTATTGACCGATACTTAGGATCAACGGCCAGCCGATGTTCCATGATCTCGACGTCAATTCCTGGCATATCCACTGGGGCCCAGGTAAAGACATCCGTATTCCTCTATAAAAATATGATGATCTACTTTCAAACTTCATCTTTCAGATTGGAGCCAATTTGTACCGCATGCTCCATATTTTCATCATTCAGAGGGATGGTCACAAGATCTTCTATGGGCTTGCCCCATTCTTCGGCAAGGTCATCGCGGACATCTAGCCCATCAATAGGATAAGGGTCGGACTGTTCTTCCTTTTGTAGGATAATTAAGTAACAGTGCCTTGCCAGAGCTTGATCTTTTCCGACCTCTCCGATCCTGTAACTTATCAAAAACTTTATCTTCAAATAATAAGTTGACACCACCGTCCGAAGTGTATTTAGATCAGATCAGTCGAGAAATGCATTATAAGTGGAGGGATCCTTTACTACCAGAAAATCCACCTACACTCTGGATTATTTTGGATATTGCCCTACGGCCACAGCTAGAGTCATTACACCTTCAACTGGTACTGCAGCACCAGCGAAGTCTACTAGTAGAAAGTTTATTGGTCCTAGCTGACTATTAGATATCGACATTTTGGAGAAAGCATCATAAAATAAGACGTCAGTCGAACTTTCATTATCAACTAAAATGCGACGTACATCATAGTCCACTATATTTAAAGAGATTACAATTGCATCATTATGCGGAAACTGTACTCTCCATGCATTTGCCTCAGTGAAGGTTATGGATTCTTTAGTCCTCCATCTCTTTACTGATCCCTCAGATCCGCTGGCCTCTTTTCATCGAAATTCTTCAGAGATAGTGTTAATGATGCCGAGAGATGGCCGATCTTCTTATTATTTCTTCCTCTTTAGTGGTTCTAGCTGCGGCAGTGCCCTCGACCAATCTTTCCTTGCATCAGGCCGGCGTCTGAGGAATTGACCCAGTCAGCCTCTCCTGATGAGCTCCTCGATCTTATCTTGGAGCTGAATGCATTCTTCACTATTATGGCCATGGTCACGATCGTAGAGGTAGTATTTACTGGGATTGCACTTGCCGGGATGAGTGCGCATTCTTTCAGATCTCGATAGTTGCTCCTTGATCTCCATCAATACTTGCATTTTTGGAGCATTGAGGGGGGCATTGTGAAACCTCCTGGGGAGAGAACTTCTTCGTGCCCTCCTGTCGGAGCTTCTTTGACGACGAGCTCAAGGGGGTGTTCGGACTCGCTTGCACTCGGAAGGAGTCCGTGAACATGGCCGAGCTTCATTCGGCCCTCCATCAGCTATAGATTTATTAGACTCACCCACCTACCGCTCTTCTATGGCTTCTTTATTCTTTAACTTGAAGGCTCCTTCCGCTCGGACATATTCCTCAGCCCGAGCTAGTAGATCGGCAAAGTCCCTGGATACTTCTTCTCTAGAAAGAATAACAAATCATTCTTTTAAAGGCCATTCTTGAGTGTGGCCATTGCAACAGACTGATCCAGATTTTGGATCTTCAATGTAGCAGTATTAAATCAGATGACATAAGTCTGGATAGATTTTTCCTTCTTTTGCTTGATATTCATCAAGAAATTCGAACCTCGGTGCGGACGTCGGTTGCTGATGAAGTGAGCCACAAACTGATGGCTCATTTGATCGAAGAAAAAGATGGTATCCAACTTAAGTGCTGAGTACCAATTTCTGACGACTTTCTTGAGGGTGGACGGGAATGCCCAATACAAAATGGTATCGGGTGTGCCGCGAAGCAGCATCATTATTCGAAAGGCCTCCAAGTGGTCGATCGGATTGATGGTCCAATCGTAACTCTCAAACTATGGGGGCTTGAAGTTCGATGGGATTGGTTCCTGCATAATCCTTTGAGAAAAAGGAGAGTCGGTGCAAATATCAATACCGTGTGAGGAGGAAGTATGATGGAGTTCTTCAATTTATCGGCTCATTTTCAGGAGCCTTTGATTTGGGAGATCTTCACGATCGTTGATCTCTAGGATTTTCTGGTGGAACGGATGCAAAGCGCCCCCTGGGTCGAGTCATGATCCGAGTAAGGATTCTCCACTCTCTGCTTTTTCTTTTCGAAGATCATCGGTCGGCTAGCCCAAGTCGGTCGTCCTCAGACTAAATCATGAGGCCCTGGAGAAGCTTGCTTCGATCGAATCGATGTCGGAGCCTGCTGGTGTATGATCTGCACCACCTTCGTGAGATTGCAAACCTGCTGGACCAGCAGGTTGAGCTGCTCTGCATCCACCATGGTTGCAGATGGAGCTTGAGTTGTTGGAGCTGAAGTGGGAGCGGATAGGTCTGGACGGAATCTAGCTGTAGAGGCCGTTGATCGTCGGTTTGAAGCTTTTTTTAGAGGTATTTTTTTCAAGAAAAACTCTAGAGAGGAAGAAGGAAGATCGCTGCTGAGCACTCCTTTAAGAACAAGAAAATCTTAATAACAGAGGGCCCTTCCTCTAGTGCCAATCCTGTTGGTGCAGAATCTGGTTGATGCCGGATCGAGCTAGAGTTGAGAAAGAAGAGGTCACCATCGGTGACTTGTAAAACAAAGTTCCATCCGAAGTCGATGGTGGTAGCTCTGGCAGGACCCTTCAACGATCAAGTCAGCTCTTCTGGCCAACAAAAATGGAGTGCTTAGGGAAGAGTTCAGTAGAGTTTCAGAAAGGAGAAGAGAGTTTAAAAAAAATGCATCTGAGGGTTCCTTTTTATAGACGGAGCTTGTAGCTGACCGATAGTGACAGCCATAACTGTTCGATAGTGGGCCGCTCGAGATCGCATGGAGTTTGTTATGAAGAGAAATGTATCGTCAGACTAATAGTGATAGTCATAACAGTCCGGTAGTGGACCGCATGGGATTTGCTACGGAGAGAGAGATATCGTCAGACTGATAGTGATAGCCATAATCATCCGATAGTGGGCCGCTCGGAGCCGCATGGGGTTTGCTACGGAGAGAGAGGTGTCGCCTGTCGTGATGTGTCCGTTCATCGAGATTTAGTAGCTGTAGTTTGAGGGAAGCAAGCATTGGTTGGTGAAGAACTTTGACATATATCAATTTCAAAAGAGTTCGAACTCCTAAAGAAAATACGGCTAGAAGAAATCATTCGGGAGGAATGCTAGTTAAAACCTGAAAGTAATCTACTGGAGAAATTCAGATGGAGTTTGACTGATGGAGAAGTCTAGAAGAAGTCTAACTGATGGAGAGGTTCGGCCAATGGAGAAGTTCGAAAGGAGTTTGGCTCCTAGAAGAATCCGACTGAAGGAGAAGTTCGGAAGGAGTTTGGCTCTTGGAGGTATCCGACTGAAGAAGAAGTCTGGAAGGAGTTCGACTCCTAAAGGAATCCGACTGAAGGAGAGGTCTGAAAGGAGTTCGACTTTTGGAGGAATCTGATTGAAGGAGAGGTCCGGAGGGAGTTTGGCTCCTAGAGAAATTCGACTGAAGAAGAAGTCTGGAAGGGATTCGGCTCCTCGAGAAATTCGACTGAAGAAGAAGTCTGGAAGAGATTCGACTGTTGGAGGAATTCGACTGAAGAAAAAATTTAGAAGAAGTTCAGTTCGTGGAGGTATCCAATTGAAGAAGAAATCCGAAAGGAGTTCGGCTCCTGAAGGAATTCGATTGAAAGAGAAGTTCGGAAGGAGTTCGGCTCCTGGAGGAATCTAATTAAAGAAGAGGTCTGAAGGAAGTTTGGCTCTTGGAGGAATTTGACTGAAGAAAAAGTTCAGAAGGAATTTGACTTCTGGAGGAATTTGACTGAAAGAGAAATTCGAAAGGAGGTTAGCTCGTGGAGGCATCCAACTGAAGGAGAAATTCGGAAGGAAATCCGACTGAAGGAAAAATCCGAAAGGAGTTCAGCTCCTGGAGGAATCCGACTGAAGAAGAAGTCTGAAGGAAGTTTGGCTTATGAAGAAATTTGATTGAAGAAGAAATTCGGAAGGAGTTCGGCTCATGGAGGAATTTGACTGAAGGAGAAGTCCGAAGGGAGTTCGACTCCTAGAGGTATCCGACTGAAGTAGAAGTTTGAAAGAGGTTCGGCTCCTGGAGGAATCCGACTGAAGGAGAAGTTCGGAGGAAGTTTGGCTTCTGGAGGTATCTAACTGAAGAAGAAGTCCGAAAGGGGTTCGGCTCTTAGAGGAATCCAACTGAAGGAGAAGTTCGAAAGAAGTTCGGCCCCTAGAGGTATCCGATTGAAAGAGAAGTTTGGAAGGAGTTCGGTCTCTGTAGGTATTTGATTGAAGAAAAAATTTGGAAGGAGTTCGGCTCGTGGAGAAATTTGACTGAAGGAGAAATTCGGAAGAAGTTCGGCTCCTCAAGGAATCCGACTGAAGGAGAAGTCCGGAGGAAGTTTGGCTCCTAAAGAAATCCGAAAGGAGCTCGGCTTCTATAGAAGTTTGGCTGTGAAAGGTGTTCGGCTGGGGTTCGACTGTTGGGAGAGTTCGACTGGGGTTCGGCCGCTGGAGGAAGAATTTTCGATCAAAGCTTTTCCATAATTACTAGTTGCATTAGGCTAAGCATCAAACTGGACTTTGATGGGAGTGAGATTTATCCCCAACAAAGCTATTATCTTATAATATTAGATATTTGATAATAGTTCATCTTATTAAAATAATAGTTTTAATTTTATATTTAGAAAACTATAATACTAAATTTCCAATTGTGGTTGGCACTATTGTAAGGGTTGGGAGTTTCTCCTATCATGTAGTTCAAAATTTACCAACCTCATCTATGCAAGTAAAGCATAAAATTTTATTAAACATAATTTATTTTCACAAATGAAATTGAGATAATGCACTTCTTAATTTATTCGTTGGAATAAAATCTCTCTCAAGCTAATAATCACTATTCTCTTTCTTTATTACATTATATCCAGCTATTCTCTCTCTTCCTACATTGCACAACTTTCCTTCATCAAACCATCAAGACTTTGCTGTTCCTTTCCTATTGAAAATATAAAATTTTTGTCTTTAAAAATAAAATAATTAGATAACTTTAATTTTACTATTTCATACAAATGCATGTTGTGTGCATTTCTATATAGAAAGGAAACCCAATAAAAAGACCATAAAGTATATTCTTTTTGGTAAAAGATGGGGAATTTATTGGTCCCTATTTTCTTACAACAAGAGAATATTTTTTTTTTTTTTTTTTTTTTTCGGTGTGTGTGTTGAGGATGGGCGAGGGGGGATGGCCGTAAGGATGTAAAAAAATATTTTTATTTACCCATACAATTTAGTGTCAAAACTCATTTGATACGTGGGAGTTTGTTGGTGAAATGGTCTATGGATGCTAATCTTATTTGCGTAAATAAATTAAATCTTTTTTTTCTACCAAGCAAAGTGAATTTTATCACTTCAAGTTCTCTGTGCAATAATTACAGTACAAATTAAAAGAGAAAAGGAAAAAGATTAGGAGATTTAAATGTAATCAACATTTAGAAAGGGTTTCTATTTTTGTTCTTTCCTTTTTTTTTATAAAAAAAGTTATTCAAAGAGACCTCTTGCAATGTCCAAGGCATATTTAGCATTCAAAAAAAAAAAAAAGAAGAGAAAAAGCATGTGAGGAATTAGAAACTAGGGCATTTGCCATAATTGGATTGCAAAGTTATAAGCAAGACAACGTAAGGTGAGGATGGTCGAATTTTGGAGGTACCTTTTTTTTCCCCATTTTTGTTCAGGACTATTTGTTGCATAATATTATATAAATGTGGTATTTAAACTAATATAGATTCTAAAGATGGAAAAGCTCACAGTATATAGTGGCTCAACTCCAGCTTCGTGATTAAGCATAGATTTTTCTCTTTTTCTTTGAGAAAATACAGTTCTGGGAGTTCAAATCCCGAATCTTTTTAAAAAAAGAGATCCCAACTCCCATCACGGGAGAGAGAGAGAGAGAGAGAGAGAGAGAGAGAGGTGCCAATGAACTGATCTCTAGCTGGTGCCAATGAACTGATCTCTAGCTGGTTGGCCTAATGCAGCATAAATTATTAGGGATATAAATGGACTGAATTGAATTGAATTATATTTAAATCCAACTTTAATCCGAAATATTTCAAACATGAAAACTTAGCTCCAAAACTGAATCAAATACTCTACTAGTCAAATCCAATCCAATCCAACCCAAAAAATTCGAATCGGATTGGATTGGATTTTTGGACTTTTACATACATTAGACCGCAATTTGGATCAAAATTCAAAAGCAAATTATATGAATTCGATATATAGGTACTTTATAATATTGTCCTACATCTAACAATTAATATTATAATAGCAATGAATAAAAAATACAAATTTCAATACCAAAGAACTTTACAAGTCATACTATAATAGCATTATATCAAAAACATAATAACTATATTTTCAAAAAGAAACTATATCACTAAAATATAATAAATTTTATAATATTTAAAAAAAACTAAACTTGAAACACACACACTAATATATATATATATATATATATATATATGTATGTATGTATGTATGTATGTATTGTATATATGTATGTATGTATGTATGTATGTATGTGTTGTCGCAGAATCTGATTGACGTCGGAATAAACTAGAGTGGAGGAGGACGAGGTCGTCGCCGGTGACCTACAAAATAAAGTCCCATCCAGAGCCGATGATGGTGGCTCCGACAGGATCCTTCGACGATCAAGTCAGCTCTTCTGGCCAACAAAAATGGAGTGCTCAGATGAAAATTCGACAGAATTTCGGAAAGGAGAAGAGAGCTTAGAGCTTAGAGAAAATGTATCTGGAGGGTCTCTTTTTATAGGCGAAGCTTGATTGATGGTGACAGCTGCAACTGTCTGACAGTAGATCGCTCGAGTAGCGGGCCGCTACTGGAGGGAGGTGCCGCCTGTAGCATCACCTATAGCAGACTGATGGCGATCGTTCGTCGAGATTTAATAGCCGTAGTTTGAAGGATGCAGGCATTGGTTGGTGAAGAACTTCGATATATATCAATTCTGAAGGAGTTCGGACTTCCAAAGAAAATACGACTAGAGGGGATCATCTGGGAGGAACGCTAGCTGAAGAAGAGATCCAAAAGAAATTTGGCTCATGGAGGAATTTGATCGGAGAAGTCTGGATGGAGTTCGGCTCCTGTAGGAGCCCGACTAAAGGAGGATCCAGAAGGAGTTTGGCTCTCGTAGGAGTTCGACTGAAGGAGGAGTTCGGAGAAAGTTCGGCTTCTAGAGGAGTCCGACTAAAGAAGGAGCGCGGAGGGAGTTCGGCTTCCATAGGAGTCTGACTGAAGGAAGGAGTGCGGAGGGAGTTCGGCTTCCGTAGGAGTCTGACTGAAGGAGTTCGGCTCTGTAGGAGTCCGACTGAAAGAGGAGTGCGAAGAGAGGAGTTCGGCTCCTGTAGGAGTCTGACTGAAGGAGGAGTTCGGAAGGAGTTTGACTTCCGTAGGAGTCTAACTGAAGGAGGAGTGTGGAGAAAGTTCGAAAGGAGTTCGGCTTCCATAGGAGTCCGACTGAAGGAAGAGTGTGGAGGAAGTTCGGCTCCCATAGGAGTCCGACTGAAGGAGGAGTGCGAAGGAAGTTCAGCTCCCGTAGGAATCCGACTGAAGGAGAGATCCGGAAGGAGTTCGACTTATGTAGGAGTCCGATTGAAGCTCGACTGTTGAGAAGCTCGACTGGCTGAAGGGGTTCGGCTGAGGCTTGATCGCTGAGAAGTTTGATTGGATTCGACCGCTGGAGGAGTTTGGCCACTGAATGAGTTCGACTGCTGTGGAGAGAATTTTCGATTGAAGCTCTTCCGTGTTTACCAACTGCATTAGGCTAAGCACCTGACTAGACTTCGATGGGCGTGGGATTTATTTTCAACAATAGTTCCTCCACTCCCAAGTTCGAAATTCGAAGGAAGAGAGTACAAAAAGAGCGACTGCCGAAGTCCTCTTCAGGGCTCTGCACTAGCTCAAGTTAAAGCTCGGGAGAGATCTTATCTTCAGTCGTAGTTGACGTTGAAGCTGAAGCTCGGGGAAGATCTTGTCTCTAGCTGAGGTTGAAGAAGATCTTATCTCCTGTTGACGTAGACTTTCTAGCTCGAGGGAGATCTTATCTCTAGCAGCCGAGATTAAAGAAGATCTTATCTTCTGTTGGCGTAGAAGCTCGGGAGAGATCTTATCTCCTATTGATGTAAGGCACAATGGGGTTGTTGTCGAAATCTTTTTTCCATTTCGTCTAAAATGAACGAGGCCTTCGACTTTGCTCATGTTAGGACGAGGTTCTTCTCCTATTCCTAATGGGCTATGGGGGCATATAAGGGCTGTTGTGAGGGCCTTCTCCCCCATCTCATCTAAAATGAATGAGACCTTCAACTTTGCTCTCATTAGGACGAAGTTCTCCTCCTATTCCTGATGGATTGTGGGAGCACATAAGGACCGTTGTCAGGACTTCTCCCCCCATCTCATCTAAAATGAATGAGGCCTTCGACTTTGTTCGTTAGGACGAGGTTCTTCTCCTATTCCTAATGGGCTATGGGGCACATAAGGGCCGTTGTGAGGGCCTCTTCTTCCATCTCGTCTAAAATGAACGAGGTATTCGACTTTGCTCACATTAGGATGAGATTCTCCTCTTATTTCTGATTGGCTATGGGGGCAAATAAGGGCCGTTGTCAGGGCCTCTCCCTCCATCTCGTCTAAAATGAACGAGGCCTTCGACTTTGTTTGCATTAGGATGAGGTTCTTCCTCTATTCCTAACATGGCCACTATTGATTGCTTCTTCCCTATCATCAGATAGTTTTTGCACCAAGAAATAATAATATTGAAATAGAGGAGTTTTATTGAAGAAAAATTATCGATAGTACATTCTCGGATTCTCCGAGTCTCAAGGTCATGGGAGCGTTGTTCCTCTGAGCTTCTTCAGGCGGTAAGTCTCGGATCAAACGATCTCTTCTATTTTATGTTGGCCTTCTTAATTGGGAGCAAGCTTCTCTTAGCTTTGAGGCTGAGAGATGATGACTCATCGAAGTACCAAGCCCCCCCAGAGGTAGCGTTGATGATGCTGGGAGGTGGTCGACCTCCTTATTGTTTCTTTCTTATTGGTGGTTCTAACTGTGGTAGCATCGTTGGCTTGCTTTAGGCCGACGTCTGTGGAGCATTGAGGGAGATGTAGTTGTGAAATCTTCTGAGGGGAGGACTTCTTCGCGCCCTCTTATCGGAGCTTCTTTAATGACGAGCTCATGGGAGAGTTCGGCCTCGCTTGCGCTTATGGGGAGCTTGTGAGTGCGGCTAAACTTCATTCTGTCCTTCTGTAAAACCTCCTGGAGGAGAACTTCATGCCCTCTTATCGGAGCTTCTTTGATGACGAGCTCGAGGGATAGTTCAATCTCGCTTGCGCTCAAAGAAAGTCCGTGAGCACAGTCAAACTTCATTTCGTCCTCCTATAAAATCTCCTTAGGGAGAACTTTATGCTCTCTTGTCGGAGCTTCTTTAATGATGAGCTCGAAGGAGAGTTCGGCCTCGCTTGCGCTCGAAAAGAGTCCGTGAGTATGGTCAAACTTCATTCCATCCTTCTGTGAAATCTCATAAAGGAAGAACTTCTGCTCTCTAGTTTTTCTTTCTAAGGGCGACGAGTATGCTAGGCCAAATGTTCTTCCTTAAGGTCGGTTCCTGGCATCCTGATAGCAAATTTTTTGATGGAATCATCGTCAGAGGCTGTCGTGTGGCCTACACT
>QRFJ01000180.1:0-5000 GCA_006176705.1 Cocos nucifera | reverse complement strand
TCCCCCGAGGGAAGCTCGGCCGCAGGAGATAAGATCTCCCCCGAGTGCGCACTTCGACCTCGCTGCAGGAGATAAGATATCCCCGGAGAGCTCGGCCGTAGGAGATAAGAATCTCCTCGAGCGCGCACTTCGACGCAGGAGATAAGATCTCCCCGAGGGAAGCTCGGCCGTAGGAGAGATACTTCGAGACTGCTCTCCTCCGAGGTGCACTTGCGATCTTCCGAAGCTTCGGTCGTAGGAGATAGACCTCCCCGAGCGCACACTTCGACTCGGCAGGAGATAAGACCTCCCCCGAGAGAAGCTCGGACGCAGGAGATTAAGATCTCCCTCAGGAGGCTTGGCCGCAGGAGATAAGATTCCCCCGAGCGCGCACTTCGACCTCGGCTACAGGAGATAAGATCTCCCCCGAGGAGTCGCCGCAGGAGACAAGATCTCCCCCGAGCGCGTACTTCGGCTGCAGGAGATAAGATCTCCCCAAGGAAGCTCGACCGCAGGAGATCAAGACTCCTCCGAGCGCGCATTCAGCGCAGGAGATAAGATCTCCCCGAGGAAGCTCGGCCGTAGGAGATAAGATCTCCCGAGCGCGCACTTCGACCTCGGCTTAGGAGATAAGATCTCCCCCGGAGAAGTCGCCGCAGGAGATAAGATCTCCCTCGAGCACGCACTTTCGGCTGCAGGAGATAAGATCTCCCCCGAGGAAGCTCGACCGCAGGAGATAAGATCTTCCGAGCGAACTTCGCCTCGGCTTAGGAGATAAGATCTCCCCCGAGAGAGCTCAACCGCAGGAGATAAGATCTCCCCCGAGCGCGCACTTTCGACTTGCAGAAGATAAGATCTCCCCCGAGGGAATCTCGGCCGTTGAGATAAGATCTCCCCCGAGCGCGCACTTCGACCTCGACTGTAGGAGATAGATCTTCCCCCGAGCAACTCGGCCGTAGGAGATAAGATCTCCCCGAGCACGCACTTCGGCCTAGGAGATAGATCTCCCGAGGGAGCTCGACCGCAGGGAAAGATCTCCCCACGCGCCCACTTGACATCGAATGCAGGAATAAGATCTCTCCGAGAGAAGCTCGCCGCAGGAGAAAGATTCCTCCGACGCGCACTCGCTGCAGAAGATAAGATCTCCCCGAGGAAGCTCGGCCGCAGGAGATAAGATCCCCCGAGCGCGCACTTCGACCTCGGCTGCAGAATAGACCTCCCCCGAGAAGCTCGACCCAGGAGATAAGATCTCCCCTGAGCGCGCACTTCGGCTGCAGGAGAAAGATCTCCCCGAAGAAGCTCGCAGGAGATAAGATCTCCCGAGCGCGCACTTCGACCTCGGCCTTCAGGAGATAAGATCTCCCGAGAAAAAGCTCGACCACAGAGATAAGATCTCCCGAGCGCGCACTTCGGCCAGGAGATAAGATCTCCTCCGAGGGCCCGTAAGATCTCCCCGAGCGCGCACTAGTATCTCCCCGAGGGAAGCTCGGCTAGAAATAAGATCTCCCGAGCAAACTTGGCTATGAATCAGATCCCCCCGAGGAACTGGGCTAACCTCGGCAGTAGGAGATGAGATCTCCCCCGAGCGCCCGCATCGACCCGACTAGGGATAAGGTCCTCGGTAGACGTAAGGCCCCGACGACCTCCCAGGGAGCTTCAACATCGACCTCGGCTAGAGAAAGCTATCAGTCAACCTCGGCCAGAGAGCTTCAACATCAGCTTCATCGACTTTAGCTGGAAACGAGTTCCATTTCAACTCCAAACATCAACTGGAGATGAGGTCTCCCCCAAGCCTCAGCCTCAACTTCAGCGTCAACATTGGCTGGAGATGAGACCTCCCCCGAGCTTCAGCTGCAACAAATGCGGAGCCTGGAAGAAGACTTCGGCAGTCGCCTGTTTTGGTACTCCCTTCCTTCAATTTTTGAACTCGGGAGTGGGGGGGCTACTGTTGGGGATAAATCCCGCTCCTGCCGAAGCCCGGCCCGACGCTCAGCCCTAATGTAACCAGTAGCCGCAGAAGAGCTTCGACAGACGGGCTTCAGCCGAACTCCCAGCGGCCGAGCTTCTTCCAGCAGGCCGAACTGGTCAGCTCCCGAGCTTCTTCCGGACTCCCAGCGTCGAGACCGAACTTCCTGGGCGGCCGAACTCCTTCGGACTCCCCACGACCGAGCTCCTTTGACTGCCAAGCGCAGGACGCGAGACGGATCCTCCAGACGGCCCGTTCGGCCATCGAGCTTCCTACAAACCTCTCTGCGTCCCGGCTCCTCCCGGGTTTCCCCTTCAGCCGAACTCTGTTATAAGTCCGAACTCCTCTGGACGAACTATCGCCATGCAATAAGATCGGACGACGCCTTCCTCTCATCTCGAACTTCATTGCGGCCCACGACGTGCCAGTTGGCTACCCAACGATCCATCGGACGATGCCATCCTCTCTGTACCGTACCATGCTGTCGCAATGACTCTCTCTGCCAGACGGCAATGGGCCGTCACACCACCAGATAGCTTCCGCTATAAACAGATCCTCCAGAACACGCCAGGCTAAGCTCTCTGAAACTCTCGACTCTTTCTAAGCTCTCCTCCTCATTCTAAAGCTCGCGGTAACTGATTACCGAGCACTCCCATTCCTGTGGCTGAAAACTAACTTTGACCGTCGGAGGGTCCTACCGGAGCCACCCCCATCGAGTTCCGGACGAAACTTCGTTATGCCAGGTCTCTCGACGGCGACTCAACTGGCCTTCGCGACTCCGACGACCTCCGACGAAGATGAGTTTCTGCACCACATATACATACATACATACATACATCCATGGCATATCATACATAACATACATACATACAAATACATACATACATACATTATATATGATATATATATATATATATATATATCTGCTGTGTTGTATGTATGTTATGTCATATACAATGTATGTAATGTACACACAACACACACTGATATACTTATTATAATCACAACATACATACATACATACATAATAGATATATATATATAATATATATATTATATATATATATATATATATAATATATATCTATGTATATATTATATATATGTATGTATGTATGTTACTCGTATGATAATGTATGTATGTATGTATATAATATAATTGTATGTATGTTATCTATATATATGATGTATGTATGTATTATATATATATTATATATATATATATTATATATATATATATATTATATATACTATAGTATTGTATGTATTTATATGTATGTATATATTGTGTGTGTGTAATAATATTAATATATATATATATTATACTTATATATATATATGGTATGTATGTATATGTATATATCTATATACACCATATATCTACACACACAACACACACATATATATATACACACAACAGATATATATATATAATTTATATATATATATAATATATATGAGTTATATAATATCATGTATATACCACATATATACACAGTTGTAATATACATACTACATCATAATATATCATAACATAATATCATATATACAAAAATTAATAATATACATACCTACACATACAATACAACTACAACAAAATCAAAACAACTACCATCACATAACAAACATATACAAACTAATCACAACATACCACTAATACTCAAACAACCAATAATACCATCAATAACACACATACCAAACACCCCACTACTAAACTACAACCCATACAATCATATGTAAAATTCAACCTAATAACTAATATATGTAAACAACAATACTATCAACTAAAATAACTCAACCTAATCATCATACACAAAAAACCCATATAATAACATACAACTAACGATATAATAGTACCACATACTAACTCCCTACCTACCCACATATGTATATGATATAATAACACACACAACACAAATATGTATAACTTTATGTATGTATCGATGCACACCTCTATAAACAATATATAATAAAAACAATATCAATCCAATACCACTATACATACATACCATACTATATACAATGTATGTTATGATATGATATGTATATATATATATACCATAATATACTGTATTATGAGTACTAGTATGCTATCCGCTATATATATATACTAAATACATATATGTTAGATATATAGCTGTTCTTAGAAGTCCAGAATTGACACCACACAGGTTAAGCACACTCTACGCCAAAATACACTCATTCTTTAGGGGGGGGCACAAAAAAATTCAATTAATTATTAATTTTTGACTATTAAATCAATTAACAAAAACTCGAGCAGTTATATATCTCTCATCAAACCCTAATGTGTATTTAGATATACTGATCGATAACAACTCACACTCTTGAGAATTTACATAGAGCTAATTGTAATTCAAATCATATTAACGAGGACCCTTGAAGAATAAGACATTGAATATTTCATTCATTAAACTCCAATACACAAAATGCTTACCGCCAAACCACAGAAGATCATCACGAGATGGTGTCCAATTGTAACCACACACAGAAAAAGGCATTGGTACACACCATGACCAACTCGCTTCTCTTTAGAGACCACCACTCGACGCTACCTACAGAGTCGTTTATGGCTGTTGGAGCACCACTGGACAGCGAGAGTACAGTACTCATTAGGAATGGAGGGCATTGAGCAGTGACACTTCAAGTAGTCATTAAAAAGTCACACTTCTCGTCAATGACTGACTTGATGCAATTATGTAGTGTGTCTGGATCTCTTTGAATCTCGAGATGCATCGGGTAGTTCACCTTAAGAAATGTTAATAGTTTACTACATCATAACTGATTCCTAGCCACATGAAATCCTGAGTGCTATGTTGGCCTATAGCATTGCTTCATTGTAGGAAACTGGTTGCATCAGATGGAATCTATCTACTCGGTGGTAGAGGAGCAGCCCTATTGGGATGATCCATGAGAATCAAGTCCAGAGCCCTGGCATATGCATGAGTGAAATAATAGAAGAGTTATCTATTTAGATTTTCAAAATTGACTGAATCGAATGCATTACATCATATGACAGAAACAATCTCATCTCTGC
>QRFJ01000179.1:1933416-1954944 GCA_006176705.1 Cocos nucifera | reverse complement strand
TACATGACAGGGCTACGGTAGCGGTTTATAACCGCTATTGTAGTCTAAAAAATTACTGCCATAAGCTATGACAGCGGTTCTCTAATCGCTGCTACTGCCACTGTCGTCGTAGCTCTGTAGCAATGATTGTTGTAGCGATTGTTTGAACCACTACCATAGATATCCTATTATAGTGGTTTATAAATCATTGCAATAGATCAATCTGTAGTAGTAGTTATGTAACCGCTGCCATAGGTTATCTATAGCAGTGGTTACATAACCGTTGCTATAGATAATCTATAGCAGCGGTTTATTAACCACTGCCATAGATCTAATGCAGCGGTTGGCACCATTTGCATTAGGAACCTATGACAGTAGTTGGCACAGATATGACAACGATTATAAAATCATTACCGTAGATCTTGAATAATTAAAAAAATTAAATTTTTTATTTTTTTATATATTTTACTTGATAAATATAGATATATAACATAAGAAAATATAATAAACACAAAAATTATTCTGAAATGCTAAAATTTTATTATCAAATAAAATTTATTATAATATTTTTTAAAAAAATAAAATACATCAAAAGTCTTCTAATGAAGTAAAATCCTGATTTTCCGGTCCAGGTTCGTTCAGATCTGATCAGATCAAGAGATATATTTTAAAAAATTTTTCTCTTGATCCCAATCAGATCTTGATATGTTTCAGATCTGATTCTTATTATTTTAATAAAATAAAATTAAAAGATAAATTAAATTAAATTTAATTTACCTGATCTGGGTAATCCTATTACCCTGTTGATGATCCTGTTTGCAGCGGAAGGTTCTGGATCTTAGCCACGCAAGCGCCTGGCCTCTACCGGTATCCACTCAGGTTGGATCTGGAGATCCTCTTCTTCTCTATCACACCTCCAAAAATTAGATCTGAATCTGATCTGGAGGATCTTCAAAACTCTTTTGAAGATGAGCAGTCGTCCTTTGCAGCAGCGTAGCCTTCTTATTTTTGATCGCCTTTCTTTGATCTGAATCGCACCAACCAAGGTCCAAAACTCCTTTTGGACGTGGAGAGCAAGGGGAGAAGAGACTATGGCATGGAGAAGGAGGGGAGAGGCAGCCTTGGGGCATGGGGCTTCTCAATTGAATTGCTTAGAATCTAAGTTGGGCGCAGGGTCTTTTTTATAGACTAAGCGTGATCCAACTCCTCTTCCTCCCAACCAATCACAACCCTTTGTGAAATCAGATCTAAATCTGATTGGTGGGAATAGAGTCCCCTGGATTCCTCCTTAGAGGGCGCCTAAGACCAGTCAAAGTTGGTTCTTAGAAGAACTCTAATTGGAATCCAAAAAGGAGATGGAGTCCTTGTCCAACAAGGACTCCTAGGCACCTCCAACTTGGGCACACGCCTAGGGTGGCGTGCGCCCTTCTTCCTTGCCAGGTTCTGGCAGGAGGACAGGCCCCCACCAGCTCTCTAATAGGTGCATGACATGTGGTCAAAAGTCAAAGTATCAATGGTCAACGTTTGACCAGTCAAAGGTAGACTTTTGACCAAAGTCAAAGAACAAGAAATGGCAGATGACCAAAAATGGCAGGTAGTGTCTTACAAATAAGACAACCTTTTCTGACTTGGACAACCTCCTGTCAGACCATATGAAGGCCTCTGTTTGAGCACAAACTCCTTTGGCTCAGATAGGACAACTTATTTATGATAGCAAAAGAAGAACGTTAGGTTCAATCGAGTGCTAGCACGATTTTCTTGAACCTAATTGAATCTCATTCAGATCAATTGAACTAGATCAGTTCAATTGATGATCACCAGATTCAAACCCTTGTTTGTGTGACCCAGTTAGGTTCAGTTCTGTATGGTAATGGGATATGTCATGATCTCTATCATCGACATCATCGAAACTCCTTTCGATGGATCAGAACTCTTCTGATTCGAACAGCTAGAATGATCGATCATCTAAATCATTCTAATTGCTCCCAAAATCCACCAGTGACACCTAGCAGTATATGGTGGCAACCCATCAGAGCTGAATGTGAACCTCTTGGTGCAGCTACCTGTGTGATTCAGTTCTTCTATCTTGAGCCCCGATCAGATTAGGGTTAAGGTGAACTCGTCAAACCCTAGTCTCTGTCATATGATGTAATCATTCGATTCGAGTCCAATGTGAAAATCTAAATAGAAACTCTTTCTATTATTTCACTCTACCATGGCCATGGATTTCTGGACTTGATTCTCATGATCATCATAGGGCTACTCCTCTACCACCGAGGTAGATAGATTCCATCTTGATGCAATCCAGTTCCTACAATGAACATGTCATAGCCAACATACACCTCAGGGTTCCATATGGCTAGGAGACCGAGTAATGGTGTAGTCAAACTATAACACCCTCAAGGTGAACTGCCGATGCATCTCAGGTCAAAGAACCAGACACACTACTGCAGCATCGAGTCAGTCATTGACGAGAAGGTAGACTCCCTAATGACTACTCGAGGTGGTCACGCTCAGTGCCCTCGTTCTCTAACGAGTACCTGTACTCTCGCTCCGGTGTCTCCACACCGTAGACTCAAGACTCATCTACTAAAGAGAAGCGATTATACACCAACCTTCCGGATCAATCACCATCCTCGTGATGATCCTATGGTCAGGAGCAATTTATGAGTTAATAATGATTATTCATGTCTTAAATTTTCAACTCTTGAAAATATGAATTATCATTACCATTAACTCAAAGGATGTATCACAGACACTAAATACACATATGTGATAGAAAATAACCCATTTATTGATTTTAGTCAAAATTATAATTTTGCCCCTAGAAGTGTATTACAAGTGTCAGCCAATTCTGGCTTCTAGGGCACATATATCTAACAATCTCCCACTTGTCCTAAAGCCAATTGGCTACAAGTCTAAGTCCCATCTTCTCAAGGTGGGCTTCGATCTTCTGCTGGCCCAACGGCTTTGTAAGTGGGTCTGCCACATTATCTGCGGAGTTGACTCTCTTGACCTCGACATAACCCTTCTCGAGGTAATCGTGGATGAGGTGGTATCACCGTTTGCTAGGAACTCTTCCAGCACAAACAGTCTGCCAGATGTCGACTTTCGATCATCTATATCGGACATGAAGTCCGAGTCTGTGTATCCCTGGACTTGGAGTTCTCCGTTACCAAAGACCAACATCATATCCTTAGTTCTTCTCAAGTACTTAAGGATACATTTCACAGAAGTCCAGTGTTCTTCACCTGGATTTGACTGATATCTGCTTGTGACACTCACAGCATGGGCTATATCAGGTCGTGTACATAGCATGGCATACATGAGGCTCCCTATTGCAGAAGCATAAGGGATCTTGCTCATGCGTTCTATTTCCTCAGGTGTGCTGGGGCACATCTTCTTGGAAAGATGAATACCATGTCTGAAGGGTATTAATCCCCTCTTAGAGTTTTCCATACTAAACCTCTTTAGTACTTCCTCTATGTACATCTTCTGTGAAAGTCCTAGCATCCTATTCGGTCTATCCCTATAGACCTTAATTCCTAGAATAAAGGATGCTTCACCTAGGTCTTTCATGGAGAATTCCTTGGACAACCATATCTTGACTGATGTCAACATGGGAATATCATTCCCAATAAGGAGGATGTCATCCACGTACAATACGAGGAAGACAACAGCGCTCCCACTGACCCTTTTGAAAACACATGGTTCCTCTTCATTTTTGATGAAACCAAACTATTTTGATCACATCATTGAAACGAGTGTTCCAGCTCCGAGATGCTTGCTTAAGTCCATATATGGACCTTTGCAGCTTGCAAACCTTGTGATCAGTATCACTGGATGTGAAACCTAGCGGCTGTTCCATATAGATATCTTCCTCAAGATATCCATTTAAGAATGCCATTTTCACGTCCATTTGCCATATTTCATAATCGAAATAGGCTGCAACAGGCAAGCAATGTGCGGATGGATTTTAGCATAGCTACTGGGGAAAAGGTATCCTGATAGTCAATGCCTTCGCGTTGACTATAACCTTTTGCCACTAGTCTAGCCTTGAATGTCTCCACATTCCCATCTGCACCAATCTTTCTCTTGAAGATCCATTTACACCCAATAGGTACTATACCTTCTGGTGGATCTACCAAGGTCCAGACTTGGTTTGAGTGCATCGAGTCAATTTCTGACTGCATTGCCTCTAGCCATTTCTCGGAGTCGATATCTGATATCGCCTCGTTGTAGGTTTTGGGATCATCACCATGAGCACCATTACCTACGAGGAACATTTTCCTCTACATTCCTCTGAAATAATACCTAAGTATCTTTCAGGGGGACGGGAAAACTCTTTCCGATCTACGAGGTGGAGGAGGTAGTGTTCTTATTGGCTCAACCTGATTTGGTTCCACTTGGTCCTTAGCTCGTTGTGCTTGTGAGACTTTCTCATCAAGCTTGAATCTGCTTTCCAATGCCGCTATCTTGAATAAACTATTTTTCAAGAAAGATGGCATGTCGACTCACAATCACATTGTGGTCTTCTGGAATGTAGAAATAGTATCCTAATGACTCTTTAGGATATCCTATGAATCGAGCTCTAAAGGACCTAAACTCTAACTTGTCCGCTTGTTGTCTTTTGACATGAGCCGGACAACCCCAAATTCTGAGATGACTCAGACTTGGTTTCTTACCGTGCCATATCTCATACGGTGTGGTAGGAACGGTTTTAGAGGGAACCCTATTCAGTAGATAAATTGAAGTTAACAATGAGTGTCCCCAAAGAAAATCAGGGAGGTCTGTGAAGCTCATCATGGATCGAACCATATCTAATAGAGTCCGATTTCTCCATTCTGAAACCCCGTTGAGTTGAGGCGTTCCTGGTGGAGTCCATTGAGAGACTATGCCATTATCCTTGAGATAGTCTAGGAATTTTCTGGCTAAGGTATTCACCTCCTCGATCTGATCGAAGAACCTTAATGGGTTTTCCAGTTTATTTTTCTACTTCATGTCTGAATTCTTTGAACTTTTCAAAAGCTTCAGACTTGTGTCTCATAAGATACACATACCCATACCTAGACAGATCATCGATAAAGGTAATGAAGTAGACAAAATTGCCTCTAGCCGGCACATCAAATGGGCCGCACACATCAGTATGTACTAGGGCAAGGAGATCTGTGGCCCTCTCCCCATGTCCAACAAAAGGGAGTTTAGTCATTTTGCCTTGAAGACAAGATTCACAAGTTGGATATGACTCAGAAAGTCAATGGACTCAATAGCCCATTTTTCTCCAATTTGTTGATCCTATCTTCTGCTATATGACCTAATCTCAGGTGCCATAGATATCTATCGTTTGGACTATCCCTAGGTCGTTTGGCATTCACGTTTTGCTCGATAGTTAGAACAGGTACATCAATATGTAGCTGATAAAGACCCTTAATAAGGAAACCATTTGCAATTTTATTTCAATTTTATTTCTTTCATAAAGAATGTTACAATGGTCCTTAAAGAAGGTAATCACATAGCCTTCTAGTGTGCTAAGCATGAAACAGAAATCAAATTTCAGCTAGCTGCTGCAGGCACATAATAATAATAGTCTTTCAAAACTAAGTCTAAACCAGATGGTAATCGAAGAGGGTATGTTCCCACCGCTACTGCAGCAACTCTTGCTCCATTACCGACGTAGGATCATGTCTCCATCCCTCAGCCTCCTGCTATCCTCAAGACCCTGCATGAAGTGCACAGATGAGCACTAGAACCAGAGTCAAGCACCCAACTGGATGCAGAAGAAATCAAGGTTAGACTCAATAACGAGCATAGAAGGACCTCCAGAAGGACCTTCCTTCTTGTTCTTCAGGGTGGCCAGGTAAGTAGGGCAGTTCCGCTTCCAATGGCCGTCGCTGTTGCAATGGAAACACTTTCCTTTGCCATCGGCCTTTTTCTTCGGCTCTGCCTTCTTCTTCTTTGATCCTTCCACCTTTTGCTTTTTCACAGACTTCTTTTTCTTTCCATAAGACTTTCTTTTGGAAGAAGTCCGTTCCATAGCAAGAACTGAGCCTTTAGAACCTTTCATAGAAAGCTCAGCGGTAACCAGCATATTCATTAATTCGGCCAAGGAATTCTGAAGTTTATGCATGTGGTAATTCATGATGAATTGCCCATATGCATCAGTCAAGGATTGCAGAATAATATCGTTCTGCAGGTCCAAGTCCAACTTCACACCGAGCTTCTCAAGCTCTTCCATGTCCTTGATCATTGTCAGACAGTGATCTTGGACTGACTGCCCATCACGCATCTTAGCCTTAAAAAGTCATTTCGTGACTTGATATTTGGCTGCGCGACTCTGTTCACCAAACATCTCCTGCAGGTGAGCCAACATTTGGCGAGCAGTCCCGATATCTTCATGTTGGCGCTGGAGCTCATCAGACATCGAGCCCAACATGTAATATCTGGCCTTATTATCTTCATCAATCCATTTTTTCAGAGACGCTCTCTGTTCAACAGATGGACGGGCTGGTAATGTGGGAGGGTCCTGGTCCAAAACATGGGTTAACTTCTCGGAACCCAAAATAATTTTGTAGTTCCTGAGCCAATCTTTATAATTGGGTCCAGTCAGTCTATGTGTGTCCAGGATACGTGCCAATGGGTTGGACGCAGACATATTCCTGTAGAGAGTCAAAGATTCTAGTTAGATACTGTAATTTTGACTTGACCAATTTGTTTAGAGATTTTATTTTTAAACAAATTAGCTCCCACTATTTTCTCGGATCCCTACACTCCCTCTGTAGAGATGCAAAAATCTCCACGATTAATGATTTCTAGTGGGTGGTGCGGTCTCACCAACTGACTCATCACCTCACCTAACAGTTATTGGTGATGGGTTAGCCAATGAGTGAACAACTCTTGTTCAATGATTCTCTAATCATGGTGCACCCAAACTTGGTCTCTAATTCATGAATCTCACCGTATCCGGAATATTGATCCACTCCTTAGTTAAGTCAGACCCACCATTTGCATAGACTGGATTCCTAATTGAGTCTCTCACCGTATCCAGAAATATTGAGCCCAACTCATCCTCCAGCCCATAGCATCCAATGCCTAATAGACATGGTTGCATCATTCCCGGTGCAACTGAGCCACTGTATCCAGCCGAGAACAATCAACCCCAGAAAGGGCCCGCACATCTACAATGGTGGAAGACCTCAGACTTAATCTTTTCTTAGGGAAGAATTGATTCAGGTCTCATTAAACTAGACTTAGCTTAGTCATAATAATTATGACTAACCTAGTGGCATGGGTTAGCTCGGATTATTGACCACCTCAGATCAGAACTGTGTCAACAGATATGGCCAGGTAAGTGAGATCGGTGGAAGGAATATGCCATTAACTCGTACAAGAATGCATTCAGGTCGAGTAGCTTCCAATTAAAAACCAGTCGGTCGTCTATGCCAAACTTACCTTAGACACCAAATTGTTGAGTCAGAACCAATTGGGTTAGCCTACAATCCAGACTCTAACCTCTGAGCCTAATTAGGTCTTGCTTGATCGTGACTCGATCTTGACCCAGACTTAATCCTATTAGGCTGGTCAATTTAAGCATTGTTGATCCCATCTAACCAACTCTTGATTTGGTTTGATCAACCGCTTAGACCTAATTGAGCTACCCAAGCCCGAACCCAGTATTATGAATATGTCTTAGATCTAAAATTCTCAATTTTAGACCTAATTAATATTTTATAAACTTAATTCTTAATTAAGTAGGGTTCATAAACAAAATATGCACAATAAATCCTAGGATTTCAGGATCTAGGGTTTTGCAGAAAGTAAGTTTTGGATTTCTGATTAAGGACGAACACGCAGCACCCCTACACATCATAAGAACACCCCATCGAATGGGAAGAGAGGGCCTTTAAATCCCTTCTTCGTTCTTATGACCGGACGGCCAAGAGGAACGCCTTAATCAGGAACATTCAATACTACAAAATAATATCAGATCTATATCATATATCTCATATATAAAGTAGATCTAATCATGGCATATTTTGCATACATCTCATGTATCATAATCATGCATATTTTTAGATCTAAATTATCTCATAATAATCTAAAAAATTAGATTTAAATTAATCTAATCAAAATAAATTCTAATCTAGACAATTATGTAGAACTATTCTACAACTAGTCTAGACATGCATCAATCATATCTCATATGATATTCAAAAATTAAATAATTTTATTTGCTATTTTTTAGATGTTATTATAACACTTATAATATCAAAAAATAATAAATAAAAAGATCTAAAATATGATTTAATCAGATTAAATCAAAAACATGCAAGACTATTCTATAGAACTATTCTATTCTAGAACTAGTCATGCATATCTTCTAATCTTAGATCCAAATTATTTAATTTTAATTTTTTCTGATTTTAGATCTGATCATATCTCATGTGACATCTAAAATTAATTATTTTCTAATTAAAATAAATTTAAAATTAGATCTAAATAATTTTAGAACCATGGCTCTGATACCAGTTGAAGGAAAATCCTGATTTTTCGGTCCAGGTTCGTTCAGATCTGATCAGATCAAGAGATATATTTCAAAAAAATTTTTTCTTAATCCCAATCAGATCTTGATATATTTTAGATCTGATTCTTATTATTTTAATAAAATAAAATTAAAAGATAAATTAAATCAAATTTAATTTACCTGATCTGGGTAATCCTATTACCCTGTTGATGATCCTGTTTGCAGCGGAAGGTTCTGGATCTTAGCCATGCAAGCGCCTGACCTCTACCGATATCCACTTGGGTTGGATCTGGAGATCCTCTTCTTCTCTATCACACCTCCAAAAATCAGATCTGAATCTGATCTGGAGGATCTTCAAAACTCTTTTGAAGATGAGCAGTCGTCCTTTGCAGCAGCGCAGCCTTCTTATTTTGATCGCCTTTCTTTGATCTGAATCGCACCAACCAAGGTCCAAAACTCCTTTTGGACGTGGAGAGCAAGGGGAGAAGAGACTATGGCATGGAGAAGGAGGGGAGAGGCAGCCTTGGGGCGTGGGGTTTCTCAATTGAATTGCTTAGAATCTGAGTTGGGCGCAGGGTCTCTTTTATAGACTAAGCGTGATCCAACTCCTCTTCCTCCCAACCAATCACAACCCTTTGTGAAATCAGATCTAAATCTGATTGGTGGGAATAGAGTCCCCTGGATTCCTCCTTAGAGGGCGCCTAAGACCAGTCAAAGTTGGTTCTTAGAAGAACTCTAATTGGAATCCAAAAAGGAGATGGAGTCCTTGTCCAACAAGGACTCCTAGGCGCCTCCAACTTGGGCACACGCCTAGGGTGGCGTGCGCCCTTCTCCTTGCCAGGTTCTGGCAGGGGGATAGGCCCCCACCAGCTCTCCAATAGGTGCATGACATGTGGTCAAAAGTCAAAGTATCAATGGTCAACGTTTGACCAGTCAAAGGTAGACTTTTGACCAAAGTCAAAGAACAAGAAATGGCAGGTGACCAAAAATGGCAGGTAGTGTCTTACAAATAAGATAACCTTTTCTGACTTGGACAACCTCCTGTCAGACCATATGAAGGCCTCTGTTTGAGCACAAACTCCTTTGGCTCAGACAGGACAACTTATTTATGATAGCAAAAGAAGAACGTTAGGTTCAATCGAGTGCTAGCACGATTTCCTTGAACCTAATTGAATCTCATTCAGATCAATTGAACTAGATCAGTTCAATTGATGATCACCAGATTCAAACCCTTGTTTGTGTGACCCAGTTAGGTTCAGTTCTGTATGGTAATGGGATATGTCATGATCTCTATCATTGACATCATCGAAACTCCTTTCGATGGATCAGAACTCTTCTGATTCGAACAGCTAGAATGATTTAGAATGATCGATCATCTAAATCATTCTAATTGCTCCCAAAATCCACCAGTGACACCTAGCAGTATATGGTGGCAACCCATCAGAGCTGAATGCGAACCTCTTGGTGCAGCTACCTATGTGATTCAGTTCTTCTATCTTGAGCCCCGATCAGATTAGGGTTAAGGTGAACTCGTCAAACCCTAGTCTCTGTCATATGATGTAATCATTCGATTCGAGTCCAATGTGAAAATCTAAATAGAAACTCTTTCTATTATTTCACTCTACCATGGCCATGAATTTTTGGACTTGATTCTCATGATCATCATAGGGCTACTCCTCTACCACCGAGGTAGATAGATTCCATCTTGATGCAATCCAGTTCCTACAATGAACATGTCATAGCCAACATACACCTCAGGGTTCCATATGGCTAGGAGACCGAGTAATGGTGTAGTCAAACTATAACACCCTCAAGGTGAACTGCCGATGCATCTCAGGTCAAAGAACCAGACACACTACTGCAGCATCGAGTCAGTTGTTGACGAGAAGGTAGACTCCCTAATGACTACTCGAGGTGGTCACGCTCAGTGCCCTCGTTCTCTAACGAGTACCTGTACTCTCGCTCTAGTGTCTCCACACCATAGACTCAAGACTCATCTACTAAAGAGAAGCGATTGTACACCAACCTTCCGAATCAATCACCATCCTTGTGATGATCCTATGGTCAGGAGCAATTTATGAGTTAATAATGATTATTCATGTTTTAAATTTTCAACTCTTGAAAATATGAATTATCATTACCATTAACTCAAAGGATGTATCACAGACACTAAATACACATATGTGATAGAAAATAACCCATTTATTGATTTTAGTCAAAATTATAATTTTGCCCCTAAAAGTGTATTACAAGTGTCAGCCAATTCTGGCTTCTAGGGCACATATATCCAACACCTAAATCTATATTATCATCGTCATCACCGGAAGCCAAAGCTGAAGTCAAAGCTGGAGCTGAAATGCTGGCCAACATATCCTCGAAGTCTGTGACTCCAAAATGCATGCTGAGGGTCGACATCATGTCTCTCATGATGTTCTTCAAATGAGATGCGCGCTTCTCAATCCAATCTTTCTGCGTCACAGCATGATCTGCTCGTGCCAACATCTCCTCAAGCTCCTCCCGATTGATGACATCGGAAGTCTATGAGGAGATGCTCACCTTGGATCAGTAGTTCGTCGGCGTGTGTTCGGGCCTGCATCGAATCCTCCTAGAGTGCTCAGGCCCTAAGACCTAAGATAGATGGTCATGGGGCCCAGAAGTATCCGGGTCCTCACTCACGAGCATATCTAACTGATCCTATAATTATAAATTAAAATAAAATTTTATAAAAAATGCTATAATATTAATCTTATATACTAATATATTTAATACTTATAAAAATATGTTCAATCACGACGTTCATCGATCTGCCCGTCTTGTCCGTGTGGCTGGATCGAAAGATCTCGCTACATCTCGGCATCACTCCATCTCTCTATTAGATAGGTGTGCCTTAAAAGCCAGATTGGCTGACACTTGTAATACACTTCTAAGAATAAAATTATAATTTTAACTATAAATAATAAAATAAATTATTTTCTATCATAGTGTGTATTTGAAAGTATCTGTGATACATTTCTTGAGTTAATAGCAATGATAGTTCATATTTTCAAAAGTTAAAAATTTAAGACATGAATTTTCATTATTAACTCATAAAATGCTTCCGACCGTAGGATCATTATGAGGATGGTGATTGATCCAGAAGGTTAGTGTATTATCGCTTCTTTAGGATAAATGAGTTTTGAGTCTACGGTGTAGAGACACCAGAGCGAGAGTATAGGTACTCATTAGAGAATGAGGGCACTGAGCGTAACAACCTCAAGCAGTCATGAGGAAGTCTACCTTCTCATCGATGATTGACTCAAAGCTACAGTGGTGTGTTTGGTTCTTTGATCTGAGGTGCATCGGCAGTTCACCTTGAGGGTGTTATAGTTTGACTACACCATAACTCGATCTCCTAGCCATTCGAAATCTTGAGGTGTATGTTGGCTATAGCATGTTCATTGTAGGAATTGGATTGCACCAATAGGGGATCTATCTACCTCGATAGATGAGGAGCAATCCTATGATGATCATAAGAATCAAGTCCATAAGCCCATGGCCATGGCAGAGTGAAATAATAAAAAGAGTTTCTATTAGGATTTTCACATTGGACTTAAATCGAATGATTAATTTATATGACGAAAATTAGGGTTTGATGAGATCACCTTAATCCTAATCCATTTGGGGCTCAAGATAGAGGAACTTAATCACATAGATAACTGCACCGAGAGGTTTACTTTCAGTTCTGATGGGTTGCCACCATATGTTGCTAGGTGTCACTGATGGATTTTGAAAGCAATTAGAATGATTTGGATGATCGATCATACTAGTTGTCTGAATCAAAAAAGTTATGATCCATCGAAAGGTGTTTTGATGATATCGATGATAGAGATCATGATATATCCTATTATCATATGGAACTGAACCTAATTGGATTATATGAACAAACATTTGGATCTTGATATCATCAATTAGACTAACCTAATTCAATTGATTTGAATAAGATTCAATTAGGTTCAAGAAAATCGTGCTAGCATACGGTTGAGCCTAATGTTCTCCTTTAACAATCATTAAAACTTATCTCGACTGAGCCAAATATGTTTGGACTTACTCAGAAACTTTTACTTGATCTGACTGGAGCTTGTCTAGATCAGAAATGGGTTATCTTAATTTGTGAGATAAATTTGAGACAACACCTATCATTTTTCATCATCTGCTAAATTTTGTCTTCGGACATTGGTCAAATGTTGACTCTGGATACTTAGACATCTGCCCATGTGTTATGCACTCATAGGAGAGTACTTGAGGCTTTGTCCCCCTACTAAAAAGTAGACACAAAGAGGGTGCACGCTTAAGGAGGCATGTGCCCCATGAGGATAAAATATAGAGTCCCATACAGATGGAAATCTAGGTTGTTTCAGGAGATTAAACTGTGTGGCACCAAGAAGTTTTGTTTGATCCAATCTTGGCGCCACCTAAGAAGAGTTTTGAGGGTCTCTCATCTGATTAGATCAGATGATGTCATCCTATCAATCAAATTTAGATCTGATTGCTGAAAGGATCGTGATTGGCTAGGATGATGTGGTACTGTATGGCGTAGTAGGATCTATATAAATCATGTCTGCGCCTAGAATTGAGAGTTTCTGCCTTTAGCCCATGCCACAAAGGCTCTCTCCCTCCTTCTCTATGCCACCCTTTGGTCCTCTCTCTCCTCTCCACGCCCAAGAGGTTTTGGGCACGAGTTAGGTGTGATCTAAGCAAGTGAAAGACGATAGGAAAGAAAAAAGATAGCACTGCTATAAGAGACAACAACTATTCTTCAAAAAATTTTTGAAGATCTTCAAGATCAGATCTAAATCTAATTTTTGAAGGATTGATTGAGAAGAAGAAGATCTTCAGATCCTATTCGAATGGATACCGGTAAAGGGTAGGTGCTTGCGTGGCTACATCCAGAACCTCAGGCAAACATCGGGATCATTACAAGATAATTGGATTACCCAAAATAAAAATATAATTAAATTAGATTTAATTTTAATTTAATTTTATTTTATTAGATAAATAACATCAGATCTGAAGAGTCTCAGATCTGATTAGGATCTTAGAGAAAATTTTTTTGAAATATTCTTTTTGATCCAATCAGATCTGAACGAATCTGATCCAAAAAATAAGATTTTTTTCTTCAACTGGTATCAGAGCCAGATTTCAAAATTTATTAGATTTAATTTTAATTTATTTTTAATCTAATAATTAGATAATTTTTGATATCACATGAGATATGGTTAGATCTAAAATTAAAAAATTAAAAATTAAATAATCTAGATCTAAGATGTATGAGATGCATGACTAGACTAGGAATAGAATTATTCTATGTATAGTCTAGCATAATCATAATTTTAAATTAAATAATTATAATTTTTAAATTTATTTATTTACTATTTTTTAATATTATAAATATTATAATTAAATTAAAAAATAAAAAATAAACTTATTTAATTTGTTCATATGAGATATTATAGATGCATGTTTAGACTAGTTATAGAATAAATTTTATAAAATTATCTAGAATAAATTTTAATTTGATATGATCAAATTTAAATCTTATTTTTTAGATATTTATGAGATAATTTAAATCTAAAAATATGCATGATATGATGCATGAGATGTATATAAAATATATTTTTAGTTAGATTAATTTTTATATATGTGATATATAATGTAGATCTAACTGATTTTGTAGATTTATCATATTTTTGATTAAGATATTTTTTTTGACCATCTGGTCATAAAAATGAAGTAAGATTTAAAGGCCCACTCCTTTCATTCGATGGAGAGTTCTTATGGTGTGTAGGGATGCTACATGTTCGTCCTTAATTAAAAATTAAAAAATTTATTTTCTGCAAAATCCTAGATCTTGAAACTCTAAAATTTTATATACATATGTTATTTATGATCCCTAAATTTAATTAAGAATTAAAATTATAAAATATATTAGGTCTAAAATTAAGAATTTTTAGATTTAAGATATATTCATAAAATTGGGTTCGGGCTTGGGTAGCTCAATTAGATCTAGCGATTGATCAAACCAAATCAAGAGTTGGTTAGATGGGATTAAGAGTGCTTAAATTGATCAGCCTAATAGGATTAAGTCTGGGTCAAAGTCGAGTCACATGAGTTATCGATCAAGTTAAGACCTAATTAGGCTCAGTGGCTAGAATCTGGATTGTAGGCTAATCCGATTGGTTCTGGCTTAATAATTTGATGTCTAAGGTAAGTTTGGCAGATATGATCGACTAATTTTTAATTAGGAGCTACTCGATTCGAATGCATTCTTGTCGAGTTAATGGCATATCCCTTCTACCGATCTCACTTACCTAGCTATATTTGTTGGTCCAGTCCTAATCTAAGGTGGCTAATAATTCGAGCTAACCCATGCCACTAGGTTAGTCATAATGGTTATGGCTATGTCAAGTCAAGTTTAAAGAGACTTAAATCAAATCTTCCTAAGAAAAGATTAAGTTTAAGATCTTCCATCATTGTAGATGTGCGGATTCTTCCAGAAGTTGATTATTCTCGACTGGTCACAGTGGTTCAGTTGCACCGAGAAGACGCAACCATATCTATTAGACATTGGATGCTATTGGCTGAAGGATGGATTAGGCTTAATATTTTGGATACAGTGAGAGATCCAATTAGGAATCCAATCTATGCAAATGATGGATCTGACTTAACTAAGAAGTGGATCAATATTTTGGACACGATGAGATTCATGAATTAGAGACCAAGTATGGGTGCACCATAATTAAAAAATCATTGGATAAGAGTTGTTCACTCATTGGCTAACCCATCATCAATAACTATTAGGTGAGATGATGAGTTAGTTGGTGGGACTGCACCACCCACTAGAAATCAGTAATCATGGAGATTTTTGCATCTCTATAGAGGAAGTATAGGGATCTGAGAAAATAGTGAAAGCTAATTTATTTAAAAATTAAATTTTTAAATAAATTAGTCAAGTCTTAATTACAAAATCTAACAAAAAATTTTGACTCTCTGCAGGAAAAAGAAAATGTCTGCCTCCAACCCACTAGTGTGTATCCTAGACATCCATAGACTGATCGGATCTAATTATAAGGATTGGCTCTAGAACTTCAAAATTATTTTGGGTTCTGAGAAGTTGACTCATATATTGGACCAAGATCCTCCCACCTTACCAGCTCATCCGTTCGCTGAACAGAGAGCATCTCCTGACAAATGGATAGATGAAGATAATAAGGTCAGATACTACATGTTGGGCTCGATGTCTGATGAACTTCAGTGCCAACATGAAGATATTATGACTGTCCGCCAAATGTTGGCTCACCTGCAAGAGTTGTTTGGTGAATAGAGGCGCGCAGCCAAATATCAGATCACTGAATAACTATTTAAGACTAAAATACGTGATAGGCAGTTAGTTCAAGATCGTTGTCTGATGATGATCAAGAACTTGAAAGAGCTTGAGAAGCTCGGAGTGAAGTTAGACTAGGATCTGCAGAATGATATAATTCTACAATCCTTGACTGATGCATATGGGCAATTTATCATGAATTACCATATGCATAAACTTTAGAATATTTTGGCCGAGCTTATGAATATGCTGGTAACTGCTGAGCTTTCTATGAAAGGTTCTAAAGGCTCAGTACTTGCTATGAAATTGACTTTTTTCAAGAAAAAATCTTTTGAAAAGAAGAAGTCTGTGAAAAGGTAGAAGATGGAAGGTGGAAAGAAAAAGAAGGCAGAACTGAAGAAGAAGGCCATTGACAAAAAAAAGTATTTTCATTGTAATACTGACGGCTACTGAAAATGGAACTGTCCTACATACCTGGCCACTCAGAAAATAAGGAGACATGTCCTTCTAGAGGTATGCTCGTTATTGAATCTAATCTTATGATTTTTTCTGCATTTAGTTGGGTGCTTGACTCTAGTTCTAGTGCTCATTTGTGCACTTCCATATAGTATCTTGCGGATAGCAGGAGGCTGAGGGATGGTGAGATGATCCTATGCATCAAAAATGGAGCAAGAATTGCTGCTGTAGCCATGGGAACCTATCCTTTTTGACTACCGTCTGACTTAGATTTAGTACTTAGAGATTATTATTATATGCCTGCTGCAAGTAGAAATTTAATTTCTATTTCATATTTAGTACAAGAAGACTATGTAATTAGTTTTCTTAAGAATCATTGTAATATTCTTTATGAAAGAAATAAAATTGCAAGTAGTTTTCTCATTAACGGTTTCTACCAGTTACATATTGATGTATCTGTCTTTAATATCGAGCAAAACGTGAATGCCATAAGATCAAAATGACCCAGAGATAGTCCAAACGATAGGTATCTATGGCACATAAGGCTAGGTCATATAGCAGAAGATATGGTTAACAAATTAAAGAAAATCAGGCTATTGATGAAGGAAAAATTCTAATTTTTTGGGTCAGGTTCGTTCAAATTTGATCGGATCAAGAGAGATATTTCAAAAATTTCTCTCATATATCCAAATTAGATCTGAGATATTTTAGATTTAATTTTATTAATTTAATAAATAAAAATAAATTAAATCTAATTTAATTTATACCTTGATGTTGGGTAATCAGATTATCCTTTGATGATCCTGCTGATTGTCTGAGATTCTAGATCTAGCCACGCAAGCGTCTGATCTCTACTAGTATCCACTCGAACTGGATCTGAAGATCTTTTCCTTTTTTATCATCTCTCTAAATATCAGATCTGGATCTGATTTGGAGGATCTTCAAAACTTCTTTTTGAAGATCTGTTGTCATCTCTGCAGTAGTGCTGCCTTCTTCCTTTCTCGTCAGCTTTTTCTTGCCTGGATTACACCAAACTGGAGCCCAACTTACCTTGGGCGTGGAGAGGAGAGAGAGGACCAGAGGATGGCATGGAGGAGGAAAAGGGGCAGTCTTGGGGTGTGGCTAAGAGAGAACTCTTTTAAAGTTGGGCGCAGACAAGATTTATATAGATCTTGCTGCGCCATACAGTGCCACATCATCCTAGCCAATTATGTTACTTTATGCAATTAAATCTAAATCTGATTGGTAGGATGACATTATCTGATCCAATCAGATAAGAGCCTCTTTAATTCATCCTTAGATGGTGCCTAAGACTGATTAAAGTCTATCGCTAGGGGCCACCTAAGTATAAACCAAGAAGCAACTTGGAGTCCCATCCATATGGGACTTCAGGCATCCCTATCCTTGGGCGTACGCATCCCTAGGTGTGCGTCCTCTCCTTTCCAAATTTTAGAAAGGGGATAAGCTCTTATCTACTCTTCAATAGATGCATGATATATGGACAGATGTCCAAGTATCAAAGATCAACGTTTGACCAAAGTCAAAGGACAAGAATTAGCATATGACGAAAAATGATAGGTGTTGTCTCAAATTTATCTCATAAATTAAAATAATCCTTTTCTGATCTAGACAAGCTCTAGTCAGACCAAGTAAAGATGCCTGAGTGAGCACAAACTCATTTGGCTCAGTCGAGATAACTTTTAATGATAATATAAGGAGAACGTTAGATTCAATCGTGTACCAGTATGATTTTTTTGAACCTAATTGAATCTAATTTAAATCAATTGAACTGAGTTAGTCCAATTGATGATATCCAGATCCAAATTCTTATTTGTATGATCTAGTTAGGTTCAGTTTTGTATGGTAATGGGATATGTCATGATCTCCATCATCGACATCATCGAAATTTCTTTCGATGGATCAAAACTCTTTTGATTCAGACAACTTGAATGATCGATCATCTAAATCATTCTAATTACTCCCAAAATCCACCAATGACATCTAGTAGTATATGATGGCAACCCATCAAAATTGAAAATGAACCTCTTGGTGTAGCTACTTGTGTGATTAAGTTCTTCTATCTTGAGCCCAATCAGATTAAGGTTAAGGTGAACTCACCAAATCCTAATTTCTATCATATGATTTAATCATTTGATTAAAGTCCGATGTAAAAATCTTAATAAAAATTCTTTCTATTATTTCACTCTGCCATGGCATGGGCTTATGGACTTGATTCTCATGATCATATAGGGCTGCTCCTCATCTACCAAGATAGATAGATTCTCTCTTGGTGCAATCCAATTCCTACAATAAACATGCTATAACTAATATACACCTCAGAATTCTGAATGGCTAGGAGATCAAGTCATGGTGTAGTCAAACTATAACACCCTCAAGGTGAACTACCGATGTACCTTAGGTCAAAGAACCAGACACACCACTATAGCTTTGAGTCAGTCACCGATGAGAAGATAGACTTTCTTATGACTGCTCGAGGTGGTTACGCTCAGTACCCTCATTCTCTAATGAGTATCTGTACTCTCACTTCGGTGTCTCTACACCATAGACTCAAGACTCATCTACTACAAAGAAGTGATTGTACACCAATCTTTTGAATCAATCACCATCCTCATGATGATCCTATGGTTAGGAGCATTTTATGAGTTAATAATAAAAATTTCTATCTTAAATTTTCAACTTTTAAAAATAAGAATTATCATTTTCATTAACTCAAGGGATGTATCATAGGCACTAAATATATATTTATAATAGAAAATAATCTATTTTATTATTTATAGTAAAAATTATAATTTTGCTCCTAGAAGTGTATTACAAGTGTCAGCCAATTCTGGCTTCTAGGGCACATATATCTAACAATTGAGTTTGTTGACTTTTGAGTCATATCCAATTTATGAATCATATCTTCATGGCAAAATGACTAAGCTCTCTTTTGTAGGACATGGGAAAAGGGCTATGGAACTACTTGCCTTAGTACATATTGATGTGTGTGACCCATTTGATGTGCCGACTAGAGGCAACTTTGACTACTTTATAACCTTTATCGATGATTTATTTTAGTATGGATACGTGTATCTTATGAGACACAAGTCTGAAGCCTTTGAAAAGTTTAAAAAATTCAGATATGAAGTCGAAAAGCAAACTAAAAAATCTATTAAGATTTTTTGATCAGATCGAGGAGATGAATACCTTAGTCAAAAATTCTTAGACTATCTCAAGCAATATGGAATAGTCTCTCAATGGACTCTATCTGGAATACCTTAACTCAATGAGATTTTAGAATGAAGAAATCAAACCCTATTAGATATGGTCCGATCCAAGATGAGCTTCACAGACCTTCCTGATTTTTTTGAGGACATAGTTTGTTAACCACTATATATTTATTGAATAGGATTTTTTCTAAAATCATTCCTACCATACCATATGAGATATGACATGGTAAGAAATAAAGTCTGAGTTATCTTAGAATTTGGGATTGTCCGACTCATATCAAAAGATAACAAGCGGATAAGTTAGACTATAGATCCTTTAGAGCTTGATTTATAGGATATCCTAAAGAGTCATTAGGATATTATTTCTACATTCCAAAAGATCACAATATGATTGTGAGTCGGCATGGCATCTTTCTTGAAAAATAGTTTATTCAAGATGACGGCATTAGAAAGTAGATCAAGCTCGGAGAGAAAGTCTCATAAAAGCAACGAGCTAAGGACCCTATGGAACCAAATCAGGTTTAGCCAATACAATCACAACCTCCTCCATCTCATAGATTGGAAAGAATTTTTCGTCCCCCTAAGAGGTACTTAGGTACTAATTCAGAGAAAGTAGAGAAAATGTTCCTCATAGGTAATAGGATTCATGGTGATAATCCCAAAATATATGATGAGACGATATCGAATATCGACTCTGAAAAATGGTTAAAGTTAATGAAGTCAAAAATTGACTCGATGCACTCAAACCAAGTTTGGACCTTGGTAGATCCATCAGAAAATATAGTACCTATTAGGTATAAATGAATCTACAAGAGAAAGATTGGTGCAGATGAAAATGTGGAGACATTCAAAGCTAGATTAGTGGCAAAAGGATATAGTCAGCATGAAGGCATTGACTATCAGAATATCTTTTTGCCAATAGCCATGCTAAAATCCATCTGCATATTGCTTGTTATTGCAGCCTATTTTGATTATGAAATATAACAAATGGATGTAAAAATGATATTCTTAAATGGATACCTTGAGAAAGATATTTATATGAAATAGCCACTTGGTTTCACATCTAGTGATGTTGATCATAAAGTATGCAAGCTGCAAAGGTCCATATATGGACTTAAGCAAGCATCTCAGAGCTGGAATACTCATTTTAATGATGTGATCAAATTGTTAGTTTCATCAAAAATGAGAAAAATCATGTATTTTTAAAAAGGTCAATGGGGGTGTTATTATCTTCCTCGTACTGTATGTAGATGATATCCTCCTTATTGAAAATGATATTTTTATGTTGACCACAGTTAAAATATGGTTATCTAAAAATTTTCCATGAAAAACATAGGAGAAGCATCATTCATTCTAGAAATTAAGGTCTATAGAGATAGACCAAATATGATGCTAGGTCTTTTACAAAAGATGTACATAGAGGAAGTATTAAATGAAGGAAAATCAGATTTTTCGGATCAGGTTCGTTCAGATCTGATTGGATCGAGAGACATATTTTAAAAATTTTCTCTTAGATCCTAATCAGATCTAACACTTTTCATATTTAATTTTATGATCTGATAAATAAAAAAATTAAATTAAATTAAATTAAAATTAATTTTACCTTGATTCTGGGTAATCCGATTATCCATTGATGATCCTACTGAAGCCCTGAGGTTCTGGATCCAGCCACGCAAGCGCCTGACCTCTACCGATATCCACTCGGATTGGATCTGAAAATCTTTTCCTTCTCTTTTTTTTTTCCAAAAATTAGATCTAGATCTGATTTGGAGGATCTTCAAAATTTCTTTTGAAGATCACCCATCGTCTTTGCAGCAGTGCTGCCTTCTTCCTTTTTTGTCAGCCTTTTCTTGCCTGACTCGCACTAATCTGAAGGCCCAACTTCCTTGGGCGTGGAGAGGAGAGAGAGGGCTAGATGGTGGCATGGAGAAGAAAGAGGGACAGCCTTAGGGCATGGGCTAAAAGAAACTCATAAAAAAGTG